>QEPC01000763.1:1873368-1893975 GCA_003113815.1 Sphenodon punctatus | reverse complement strand
GGCCCCTCATACCTTAGGGACCGCCTCGCCCTCCGCGCCCCAGAGCGGCTCCTGCAGTCCGCCGGGGGTGCCTTCCTGGAGGTCCCCCGTGTTAAGCGGGGGGCCACGATGGAGAGGGCATTCTCGGTAGTGGGACCGCGGCTGTGGAACTCCCTTCCGGAGGAAGCTCGCCTGGCCCCTAGCCTGCTAACATTCCGGCGCAACTGTAAGACCTGGCTGTTCGCCCAGGCCTTTGGGAGGGAGGGTGAGTAGGGTGGGGGTTTTAGTTCCCCCACCTATTTTTGGTTTTTAGATTGCTGTCTAGCCCTGTAAATTATTTTTATAATATTTATGATTATTTTTAAACTGTTTTTATTGTATTTAAAATGCTGGAAGCCGCCCCAAGCTGCATGGCAGGAGGGGTGGGGTAAAAGTTTATAAATAAATAAAAATAAATAAATAAATAAATAATGCTGTCTGCTTTCTCTTCATTCAGTCAGAGCTATTAAATCAGTTATGAATGATGTTGGTTCACTTTTCCACACTAATACACATTTTATTGAAATTTTTTAATTAAGGAATGCCTCTGAAGTAGTGACCATCAGAAATCACCAAGGTCTCTCTGAGCTTCCTTATTGTTTCTCCTCAGAAAAAAAATGGGGGAAATAATGCTTTAAGAACATAAGTAGTGCCATTCAGAGTCAGATCAGTGGTCCATCAAGCCCAGCATCCTGTCCTCCGACAATGGCCAAACTCGATCGCATGGGAGAAGAACCAACAGTCACAATAGGCAAGCCATTTCCCGCTATTCACTCCCAGCTCCCAACAGTAAGACATTCATCCCGTAAGCTACTTGGCTAATAGCCATTAATGGACCTATTCTCTAAGAACTTATCCAGTCTTTTTTTTAACTCAGCTATACTACTGGTCTAATGTCTTCTGGTAACAAATTCCATAAGTTATGCACTGAGTGAAAAAAGTACTTCCTTTTATATGTTTTTATATGTTTTAAATTGTTTTATTGATTTTATTGTTGGAAGCCGCCCTGAGCTGTGTTCAGGATGGGTGGGGTATAAATCAAATAAATAAATAAATAAATAAAATAAATTGTATTTGTTTTAAATCTGCCGGCAGCTAGTCTCATGGAGCGTCCCCTAATTCTAGTACTATTTGAGAGGGTAAATAACCGTTCACTATCTCCTCGTTCTACACCGCTCAAGATTTCATAAATCTCTATCATGGCCCCTCTGTCTTCTCTTCTCTAAGCTGAAGAGACCCAGCTTGTCAAGCCTCTCTTTGTACGGAAGCCGTTCCATACCCTTTATCATTCTCGTTGCCCTTCTCTGTACCTTTTCTAGTTCAGCTATGTCTTTTTTGAGGTGGGGCGACCAGAGCTGCACACAATATTCAAGGTGTGGTCACACCATTGATTTGTATAGAGGCATTATGACATCCTCAGTTTTCTATTCTTTTGTGAATAACTGCTAACATTGTTTGCTTTTTTGACTGCAGCTATAGATTGGGCTGAGGATTTCAGTGTATTGTCCACAATCACTCCCAGATTCTTTTCCTGAGTGGTAACTCCTAGCTCAGTACCCAGCATTGTGTACATATAGCTTGGATTATTTTTCCCTATGTCCATCACTTTGCCCTTGTCTACATTAAATCTCATCTGCCATTTAGATGCCCAGGCACCCAGTCTTGTAAAATTTGGTTGCAGTTCTTCACTGTCTGCTCGTGTTTTAACTACCTTGAATAACTTGGTGTCATCTGCAAATTTGATCACCTCACTCTTAATGCCCTTTTCTAGTTCATTAATGAATATGTTAAACCGCACTGGTCCCAATACAGATCCCTGGGGCACACCACTTTTTACATCTCTCCATTGTGTAAACTGACAATTCAGTCCTACTCTTTGCTCCCTATCCTTTAACCAGTTACCGATCCATAGTAAGACACTGCCTCCTAGCCCATGACTTTTTAACTTTTCTCAAGCCTCTCATGAGGGAACTTATCAAATGTTTCTGGAAATCCAGGTACACTATATCTACTGAGTCTCCCTTGTCCACATGCCTATTTACACCCTCAAAGAATTCCAACAGATTAGTGAGGCATGACTTACCTTTGCTAAATCCATATTGATTCTTCCCCATTAAGCCATGTTTATCAACATACCCAGCGATTCTGTTCTTAATGCTAGTTTCCACAATTTTGCCCAGCACGGACATCAAACTTATTGGTCTGTAGTTTCTAGGATCACCTCTGGATCCCTTTTTAAATATCGGGGTTGCCACTCTCCAGTCCTCGGGTACAGTGGCAGATTCTAGCGATAGGTTACAGATTACTAACACTAGGTCTGCAATTTCATATTTGAGTTGCTTCAGAACTCTGGAGTGAATACTAACTGGTCCTGGTGATTTGTTAGTATTTAGTTTGTCAATATGCTCTAGAACCCCTTCCATAGTCACGTTGATTTGTGACAGCTCTTCCAATTCATCACCTACAAAGTAAGGTTTTGGCATGGGTATCTCTCCAACGTTCTCTGCAGTGAAGACCGAAGCAAAGAACTCATTCAGCTTCTCTGCAATGTCCTTTTCCTCCCTCAGCACCCCTTTCACCCCCTGGTCATCTAACGGCTGAACTGACTCTCTAGAAGTCTTCCTGCTTCTGATGTACTTGAAAAAGTTTTTATTATTAGTTTTAGCATCTTTAGCAAGTTGCTCCTCAGATTCCTTTTTGGCCTGCCTTATTAACTTTTTACATCTACTTTGGCAACGCTTATGCTCTTCCCTGTTTACCTCATTGGGACTCTCGTTCCAATTTTTTAAAGAATGCCTTTTTGCCTCCAATAGCCTCCTTCACCTCACCATTTAGCCACACAGGCAGACGTTTGGTCCTCTTCCTACCTTTTTAATTTGTGGAATACATTTAATCTGAGCTTTCAAGAGGGTGTTTTTAAATAGTCTCCACGTTGCCTGTAGACATTAATTCTTGCAACTGCTTTTCTAAGTTTCCCTCTAACTAGTTTCCTCATTTTTACGTCGTTCCCCTTTCTAAAGTTACATGTTACTGCAGTGGTTTTATTTGGCATTTTCCCTCCTGTGAGTATATCCTGTGAGTATGGCTTACCTCAATCACGAGGGGGGCTTGAATTCCAGGGTGCTTCGCTCAGAAGCAACAAAATTGATTTGTTGGTCAGAGACAGTGCTCCGTATAAAAGAAGAGATTGTTCAGGCAAACTGGTTGAGCTGTAGGTGCCTAGATCCGGGGGAGTGGTCCAGTTGATCACACAGACATCTGGATACCCAACTATGAACCTGCTTGCTGCCTTAAGCAACAGACTGACCGGTTCAAGTCTTGCTTCAAACAGAAACGTCAGAGGCAATCGACATAATAAACAGCAATTGGCTTCGGAGACTAGTATATGCCTTTCCACCATTCCCTCTCGTAACCATGACTTTGGAGAAAATGAGGTCCTAGAACTCAACAATGATCATGGTGTTCACCCTGTTTTGGTCTCTGAGACCGTGGTTTTCGAAGCTACTGGAGCTGAACATAGCTCCGTATCTACAGCTACCCCTGATCCAGAACCTATTATTGCAGGCGCCAGTGATGTAAGACAATCTGCAACAACTAAAACTGTGACAGCTTGACTATTGAGAGCGAGAGAGAGAGGCACTTGCCAACCTTGGGTATTCTGACACACACACCACCCCCCATTAAAAGTTTTCTGAGGGCAACCAAGCTAATCTCCTCTCCTGTAACTCATACATTTTCTACCTGGGACCTCAATATAGTTCTGAAGGCTCTTCTGCATCCCCCATTTGAAACTCAGAAAAGTTTCTCTGTATTGCTTATCCATAAAAAAATATTTTTTCCTGGTTGCCTTCACCTCCACACAGAGCTTCAGAATTGGGGGCTCTCTTCTGAGCCTCATCTGTGCACTTTTAAACAGGAATCAGTAGTCCCAAGGTTAGACCCAGCCTTCATCCCAAAAGTTAATTCAACCTTCCATAGGGCTCAGGAAATTGCCTTCCTTCCTTTTTCCCATGCCTATCTCACCCTAAGGAAATCTTGTGACATTCACTTGATGTGAGCTGAGCTCTTAGGATTTATTTACACAGAACAGCAACTTTCCGTGTGGATTAAAATGTTTTTGCTAATTTTCAGGGTCTGAACAAGAGCAAAAAGGCTTCTAGAGAAGTCATTTCCAGCTGGAAAGCTAGGTAANGTTCTTCACTGTCTGCTCGTGTTTTAACTACCTTGAATAACTTGGTGTCATCTGCAAATTTGATCACCTCACTCTTAATGCCCTTTTCTAGTTCATTAATGAATATGTTAAACCGCACTGGTCCCAATACAGATCCCTGGGGCACACCACTTTTTACATCTCTCCATTGTGTAAACTGACAATTCAGTCCTACTCTTTGCTCCCTATCCTTTAACCAGTTACCGATCCATAGTAAGACACTGCCTCCTAGCCCATGACTTTTTAACTTTTCTCAAGCCTCTCATGAGGGAACTTATCAAATGTTTCTGGAAATCCAGGTACACTATATCTACTGAGTCTCCCTTGTCCACATGCCTATTTACACCCTCAAAGAATTCCAACAGATTAGTGAGGCATGACTTACCTTTGCTAAATCCATATTGATTCTTCCCCATTAAGCCATGTTTATCAACATACCCAGCGATTCTGTTCTTAATGCTAGTTTCCACAATTTTGCCCAGCACGGACATCAAACTTATTGGTCTGTAGTTTCTAGGATCACCTCTGGATCCCTTTTTAAATATCGGGGTTGCCACTCTCCAGTCCTCGGGTACAGTGGCAGATTCTAGCGATAGGTTACAGATTACTAACACTAGGTCTGCAATTTCATATTTGAGTTGCTTCAGAACTCTGGAGTGAATACTAACTGGTCCTGGTGATTTGTTAGTATTTAGTTTGTCAATATGCTCTAGAACCCCTTCCATAGTCACGTTGATTTGTGACAGCTCTTCCAATTCATCACCTACAAAGTAAGGTTTTGGCATGGGTATCTCTCCAACGTTCTCTGCAGTGAAGACCGAAGCAAAGAACTCATTCAGCTTCTCTGCAATGTCCTTTTCCTCCCTCAGCACCCCTTTCACCCCCTGGTCATCTAACGGCTGAACTGACTCTCTAGAAGTCTTCCTGCTTCTGATGTACTTGAAAAAGTTTTTATTATTAGTTTTAGCATCTTTAGCAAGTTGCTCCTCAGATTCCTTTTTGGCCTGCCTTATTAACTTTTTACATCTACTTTGGCAACGCTTATGCTCTTCCCTGTTTACCTCATTGGGACTCTCGTTCCAATTTTTTAAAGAATGCCTTTTTGCCTCCAATAGCCTCCTTCACCTCACCATTTAGCCACACAGGCAGACGTTTGGTCCTCTTCCTACCTTTTTAATTTGTGGAATACATTTAATCTGAGCTTTCAAGAGGGTGTTTTTAAATAGTCTCCACGTTGCCTGTAGACATTAATTCTTGCAACTGCTTTTCTAAGTTTCCCTCTAACTAGTTTCCTCATTTTTACGTCGTTCCCCTTTCTAAAGTTACATGTTACCGCAGTGGTTTTATTTGGCGTTTTCCCTCCTGTGGCTATGTCAAATTTGATATTATAATCACTATTGCCCAGCGGCTCTGGCACCGTTACCCTGCATCCTGCCCCGAGGAGACATTCACCCAGTCAATATGAGGGTAATTGAAATCGCCCATTATTACTACATTTCTGTCTTCAGTAGCCTAGTAGTAGACTTTAATCTCCCTTAGCATTTCACCGTCGGTCTCACTTTCCTGGTCAGGAGGACGATAGTATAGGCCGACCGCTATACACTTGCCCGTTATCCATGGAATTTCTGTCCACAGAGATTCCAAAATACCGTTTGCTTCCTTTACAATATTAATCCTGCTTGACTGAATGTTGTCTCTTACATATAGCATCACCCCACTACCAGCTCGATTTACTCTGTCATTTTGATATATTTTGTATCCTGGTAATACTGTGTCCCATTGGTCGTCCTCATTCCACCAGGTTTCTGAGATTCCTATTATGTCTATATCCTCGTTTAATGCAATACTCTTAATTCTCCCATCTTACTTTTTAGACTTATAGCATTTGTATATAGACATTTAAATGTATCCTTTTTATTTTTAATCTGTTTACTGTAATTAACTGTTTTAGTGAAACTGGAGTTTGACTATTGCAAACTGATTTCCACCTGAACTCTCTGGGGATTTTTCCTGTCTTCTATATTAGGATATTCTAATTCCCCTGAAATAACGGCATCTTTTGCAGCTGCCTCAGCCAGAACCATGTATTGTTCAGCACCTGTCTGCTTTCCCTCAGTTCTTAGTTTAAAGACTGCTCTGTGTCCCTTTTTAATGTTTAGGGCCAGCAGCTGGGTTCCCCTTTGGTGAAAGTGGAGCCCATCCTGTTGGTATAGGCTCTCCTTTCCCCCAAAGGTTCCCCAGTTCTTAATGAATCTAAAGCCCTCTTCCCTGCACCATTGTCTCATCCACGCATTAAGACTCTGGAGCTCAGCCTGCCTCTGGGGTCCTGCGTGTGGAACTGGGAGCATTTCTGAGAATGAAATCCAGAACCTCCAGGGTAGCTATTTCCTACCTAGAAGCCTAAGTTTAGCCTCCAGAACCTCCCTGCTACTTTTTTCTATGTCGTTGGTACCCACATGTACTACGAAAACCAGCACCTCCCCAGCACTGACTGGGCGCGTGCACCGCGTCGTTCACACAGGGCTCCCCCACCCATGAACACACAGAAATCTGCGTGTTCATGGCTGGGAGAGGCCTGTGTAAAAAGGGCCACGTTCTCACAACTGTCTTACTTGTACTATTTTAGGTAGGAATTTAGGATGTAAAGCAATATCTATTCTGTCTTGGAAAATAAATCTGCAAATATGGTTCTGAGATTATTATGGCTGCTATTTCACTAACTCTTCTTAATGAAGTTATTGCCAACAGGAATACTGTCTTTAAACCCACACCCCATAACCAGTTCATTTGCGCCCCCATATAATCAATTCACGCTGCCCCATGGGCACAAATTAAATGGTTATGGGTGGGGGCAGCGTGAATTGATTATATGTGGGCGGGGGCGCAAATGAACTGATTATGGGGTATGGATGAACTGATTATGGGGGCACAACTGGACTGGTTATAGGTCTCTCTTCATGGCATAATGCGCTTAATAAGCTAGTTGCATTTTGGATGTCTGGTGTGTGTGATAGCAGTACCTGTGGACTGGTTGCAGTGCATGCGTGCACAAGGCACAGGCGGCACCGGCAGCAAGAAGCAACAGGCCCTGGAGGCCAGACTGGCTAAACTCACCCCCTCGTCCAGTAAGGTAGTGGACGCAGTCAGTCTCTCTGTGCCTGCCTCACTGCCCGTTTGGCTGCCCCTGCAGTGGAACCACTCCTGGGAGTGGTGGTAGACGCTTGGCTGGGGAGGTAGGGGCAGTGGGGGGAAGCATTGGGAGGCCATGCTTCTCCATGGTTGCTTGGAGTGGTGGAGAATGGGAATCCTTCCTGTCCAGAGGGAGTAAGTCTTATGTAAATTTATACATTTGCATAATTAGGTGGGGCCTAATTATGCAAATTTGGGCCCTGCACCAAGACTTAGCACATGGCCTCACAAACCCTTGGGCCGGCCCTGAAGTGAGGGAGGGAACCCTTCCACCTTAAGCCCCTGCCTCCCCCATCCGCCTCATGATTTCTCTTCATTTTTTGTAATCACAGAACCCGTGTTGCTGAGGGAAAGCTGGAATAGTCTTCAACTTGAAGTCTTTGCTCTACTGACTCCCACTGAGCAGCATAGGTGCTGTTCAATGATAGTTCGCTACTGCCTTAACTTGCTTTATAAAAACTTCTATCCTATCCCCTCCGATGTCTCTTCTCCAAGCTGAAGAGCCCCAGCTTATCTCGTCTCTTTTCATAGGGCGGCTCCATATTCTTTTCATTTTTTCATTTCATACTGATGATTTTTGTTGCCCTTCTGTACCTTTTCTATTTTTACTGTAACTTTTATGAGATGGGTCAACCAGAAGTGCACAGAATATTCAAGGTGTGGTCGCACCATAGATTTATAGAGTGGCTTTTATGACTATATCCCAACACCACTGGAAACCTGCTTTTGGTATTTGACTGTGGGAGGGTCATCAAGTATGTTTAGAATAAAGGATCTGGGTGTGGGAGGTTCATATATGGGTGGTTATGCTGTTTTGGGATAATGGAGGGTGGGGGGGGGAATACTTGTTTTCAATTTTTTTTTGTATCTGTTAAAACTTGATATTTGTGCTTAGTATATTGATTTCTTCTTTACCATGTGATAGTTTGAATTTCACTTGCAAACCTTCACAATATCGGACATATGGGTTGGGAACGTTTAGGTTTTGAGTTGAGAAAAATGTTTTTGAGAGAAGTCTGATTTATGAGAATTTTAATTTGCTGGGTCGGTTATTCCTTTGGCAGGAGAGAGGAACTGGAGACTCGCTGTGTGGGTATAAGAGTCCATTTATGTACAAGTGTACATGTTGAGAGGAATGGCCGAGACCAGCTGTCAGCTCCTTCGGCCAGGTCCCACTGAACCCTCCAAGCCCAGCACTCCAGGGGCTGTCTCGCTCTCTAACTTTCTGCTCCCAAACTCTATAGCATGCAACCTCCAGCCAAGCTGCAGCTCTGCACTCTCTGACCAGACTGCAAGCTGTCTCACCCAGTGCTCAACTTTGCCCAGCCAATACTTGTCCTGGCGTAGCCAGAACCATTGTTATAAGACCAGAGGCTGGCAGGTGAGCTCAGGTCTGGGCCCTATACAATGAGTTACATTCCAGGGGGAATAACGGGGAGTTACATTCCCAGCCGAGGGCCCAGATCCATAACAATATTTTCTTAGCATTTACCGGGCAGCCAATGATGATTTCTCGTTTTCTGGTGAAGAAGAGGTAAGGTAAGTTGGAAGGTTTGCTGGATATAAGACTAACGAGCAATAGAGAAGGTGGTGCAGAATCCGAAGGAAAAATTATGGTTGAAAACCATGAGATAAAAGAAATATGCAGTTAAGTAGAAAAAGGATTTTTATTGACCAGACAGACTGTGGACTAGAAATGTGTGTGATTGTGGCAAGTTTGAGGAGACAGCTGGAAATGCTGTATTTCCTTTGAGAGCAAATACCATGTCCTCATTCTGCAAATACTTATACAACTGCTTAACTTCTCATACATTGTTTACTTCTGTGAAAGTAGCTGTGCATACAGTTTAATACTCTTTGTGGAATCGGGGCTTTAGAGTTCAACGCCTTCAAGGAAGGATGCTTTACTCCTTGCTTCCTTAGTGTATTTGAAGCTCTTGTGGCCTATGTGCTTGAGCTGTGATCCTAGTTAAAAGCGCTGTGTTTGAACTCAAGTTCATCTTTGTTTTTTTGCATCTCATTTTGGTTGGTTTGACAGTTGTCTCACTGTATGTTTCTCTTCTTATTGTTGCTCTTTGTTTTCTGGTTTCTGGATTACAGAGCTGATGCAGATGTGAAATTTGCATGTCAGAGTTGCAGCCGGGACTCTGAAGTTGCTGGAAGTGAAAAAGATGCCTTTTTCGGAGGAATTGTTAGACTTGATATTCTTTGTTACTTTCAGCTCCACCATGTGAATATGGCCTTAAGAAGAGTTGAAAGTATAACATGATGTATTATTTCCTGATCTTGCACTTGGAGACTCACTGTGTGGGTATAAGAGTCCATTTATTTACAAGTGTACAAGTGGAGAGGAATGGCTGAGACCAGCTGCCAGCTCCTCTGTTCAGGTCGAGGCAGGTGGTCTCTTGTATCCCAGCAGATCTGATTGTAGGACCAAGACCCAAAGGACATGGGTTCCCCAGAAGGCTGACTGTCTCTGTAGCCTACTGGTAATGGATTGGTTTTTGATGTGACTTGTATTCCTCTAACACATTGAACATTCATTGGAACTTAAACTCTGGTTCTGTGGTGGTGGGATTGAATGGTGTGGAGCAAATGAGACATGAGGACTCTCAGTGTAAAAATTATACTAAAAAGAAATACTCAACATTTGTCATTCACGGAGTGTTCATTGTGTGCATTGAATGGGTCTGAGATTCTGTGGGAATGTAGTATGCAGTCATGTAATTAAAGATGGTACCATGGTGTATGTACACAAGGGGGCAGAATTCTACCATCCACTACCTCCGTATTCCATCCCACCTACCAATAAAAACTGTTCCAACTCTAGGTTGGCCAAAGAATGGAGTCCTCTTTTGATAGGGTTCAGAATATTTGCTATAGCAAAGCTTCCCTCGACCAGACCTTATATGCTGACGTTATTTAGACGTTTTTTGCTATTTTGCAACAGGTAAAGAAAGCGTGCAATCTAAAAATGTGTTAGAAGATCTAAAGTGAGTTTAAAGAAATTTTTCTAATTCCCTCCCAAACTTACTTATTTTCAGAAGAGAAAAAACAAAACAACATTCTAAAATGTTAGGCGCAATTAAGGAATCCAGATTCCTCCATCCTTAATCATCATTCTTTTCTGCCCAAGAGATGGAAGTACTGCCCACCCAAACTAAATTTGACCCATGCTATTTATAATGGTGAACACACAGACTGAAATAACAAATTAGTCGCAGACTTCATTTCCATTGATACGTTTCCAATAAACATTCGATAACTTTTAAAAAAATATTAAAACTTTGTATGTGTGTATTTGTGGTGGTGGTTTTTTTGTTTGAGGAGGGAAAAACCCCTTTAAGTTGCCAGTTCCCACTGCAGAGCTGCCATTACAAGTCTATAATTTCTTATTGATTGGCCGAAGTGTTGTTTATAACCCCAATGTGTAAGCGTAGAAAGCTGGTAATTTAGAGTGTATTTAGACAAGCACCTCCCCACCCATCATGCATGTTGCAGGGCCGCATTGGCGCCCTGTGCAGCCCTGCAGCATGCGTGATGGGTAGGTAATGGGTGGGGAGACGCTTGTCTAAAAACACCCTTAGAACACAACATTTGTAATACTTGAGCAGTCCTTTAGAAATTCAGAATAGCGTTCTTCTTAAATGTAAGAGGAAAAAACAGAAGATCTCTTTATTGAAGGCATTAAAGTGAACTGTTCTATTGAACCTTGATTGTTTTCCAAGAAAGTAGTTATTTATTCTCCTTGGGCGTTTGGTACAGACTGAAGAGGTGTTAAAGGCTCATCCCAAGAGCAGAGATTCCATTTCAAAGACTGGCTAAGTAGGAAAGGAACATGTAAGAAAGAGACATTAAAGATTACAGGAGAAAAACGTAGAAATTGAACTAAATCGGTTTAGAAAATAGTTTGGTTAAATCCGTGAAATCCCCTTGTGTAGACACTTTTATTGCAGTATAGGAGTGGCTTAGAATCAATTTAGCTTATACTGGGAAAGAATCTTTTAATTAAATTAGTGTTTTTAGAAAGTGGGTTAAACCAATTTAAATTTCTAAACTGTTGTCATTAAATGGATTTCAGTTTTCTTTGGGATACTATCACTTTTAAGAGGTTGTTACCCATTGTATCCTTGGGCTCCTTTGGTCAGTCAGAAGGTGTCTTTAAACGAGCACCACGGGAGGGGGTGTCCATGAACGCTGCGTGCAATGGCTGCAGGTGCCCATGTACTTGAAGTGCAGGGGGAGAACTTCACATGGGCGGCTCCCTGGGTGAGTACCATGACGATGCAGGCAGCCTCCACGCACTGCGACCAACCCTGCAAACAATTTATACGGGCTGCTGTGTCACTTCTCCTTCATTTGGCAGCATGCCCGCCCCAGCCTCTGCCCACCTTCTGCCATGACACCCATCCCTGGACACCAGGGAAACAGCTGTAACAGCCAGTAACCGCTCCTGCGCAAGATTGCAGGAGCTGGTGGCAGTCCCAGCTGACGACTGAGGCATGTGTTTTATTTCGCTCATCTGTCCTTTAAGTGCTCCAAGTAGGGCTGTGGGCGGGACTGAGGAGGCAGTGGGGCCATGTGGACCTGTCTGCTGCTGTGGGTGGGCACCCTGGTTCATATGGGCAGTGGATGTGTGGGCACCTGTCCTCACACACTGTTTTGCCTTCCCCCCCCCCCCACATGGGGCACTCCAAATCTTTTGCCAGTGCTCTGTGCGTGGCCATGAATGACTGGTGCATGGGTCACGGAACGCACATCCCTCCACACCACCTTCGCACAAGCAGTTGGATGCGTGAACGGTGGTGGGTGGGTTTCATTTTTTTAAAGAACAAATACCCCAGAGTGTGTACTGAGAGTACTGGTAAGTAGAACTGAGTATGCAGAACTGCCAGAAGGACGCACTAAGCCTGAGACTAATAGATGAACCCTCCTGTACATAGTTCAAATATGTTGTAAGCAAACTGCTTTCCTACAGAAACTGTAGCTGCTGGTGGTGGTCATGAGGGATGGGGGTGTAATATGTTTTATAGTTTTATGATTTTAATTGTGAATTTATATTGGTGTGAGCCGCCCCGAGCTGCCTTTGGCAGGAGGGGCAGGATACGAAATGCTTTTATAAATAAATAAATAAAACTATAAACACAATGTAGACAAGCCTTTACCTAATTTTCTGTTATTTTTTAATGAGGACATGTGGAAGAGTCACAAAAATACATTTATATGGTAGTATTAATTAAAAAGTCATGCTTACCTCCTTTACCCCAAAATTTGAGTTTTGTGTGCTAATTAGCGTGCAACAATTGGAACCTGCAAGGCTGAATCTTGCAATTGTTCTGCTGCAAATGTATAGGGAGAAATATCTGATTCCTTAAACTCCTCAAACAGATCGTACTGTTGTTTATATAATAGGTGTCACTTTACCAGCAGAATTGTTTTGAATTCAGACTCCCTTTATGGGTAGTTGTTGCTTTATAAATGTGGGCAATCCTGTGTGTAACTTTAAACAGTAATTATGGGAAAATTCGACAAAAATAAAGATGTCTTCTGTACTTAGAGCATATAATGTGTAAGCTTGAAGACTCTTTAATTCACTGCCCACATATTGTACCTATTGATACAAGGCAGATTGCCTACATTGCTTTCCTATAGACTGTAAAGTATGACCTTCAGGGAATATGGCTATAATACTTTGGAGTACAAAGGGTCTTTTGATTATCAATTGCAGCTAAGTGTGAAGCCTTCCACTGTAGTGGCTGTGGTGAGCAGATCTTTGTTTCTTGATAGGCATTTTATTATTATTATTATTATTATTATTATTTTATTATAGATTTTTGGATGCTTCTGCACTAATGAAAACAAAGCCCCTACTGTAACTCATCATGCATTTGGTTGCTCTGTAATCTAAAGTATCATAAATTGAATGTTTATGCAGTGTTATTAAAAGTGCATGTGTCTTGTGTTCTGTGTAGAGTATAGCTGTAGGTATTACCTATGTGATAGTTTTATCACTTGTTAGCTATACCACTTGTCATTCTGCATGAAGCCCTAATGTTGCTTTAACTGATTCGCTATGGGAGGCAGCAGAACCCAAGCTTAATGTTGCTGCATTGGCCATTGAATACATGCACATTTTCTGTAAAAATGTAATCTTATCCTTTTCTTAATCAGAATTTTTTTTTAATCTCTGTTCCTGTGTATCATAGTCCTTCTGAAGTGTGTGCTAATGTGCATTCCCTGTGAAGTCTAATTTGTCTATAATGTGTACAATCAATGTGTATAACAAACAGGAACAATAGATTAGAAAAAATATGGTTATTTTGTTCCTAGCATACTTGCTAAAAATGATGATACACCTGTTTTTTGTAAAGAATAGCTACCAAATGTTAGTATTTGTTTAAAGTAGAGCCAAAATGTAATGCTGTGCAGGGTGAAAATTAGGGTAGTGCTGGCAGATGCAATTTGCTGATGTATTGTGTGCTGCTCACCCACTGTGAAATAGTTCATGCTCTAACCGGATTTATTTTTTCTTGTGGCTATTATTACAGCGTTAGAATGTGTTTTTAAAGGTAGGCATACAGTATTTTTGAATCCAATTTACTTTTGAAGGTGCAGTGATTTCATTTGGCCTCCCTTTTATTTATTTATTTATTTTAAATTCAACATACAAGGAATCTTTGGAGATTAGTTAGCTGATGAGGTGGCAGCAGTGGCTGCAAAAGGATGAATTGGAACACTTTTTCTAGTCTGTCTTTCATAAATAAATCCACCTTTAATTTATTGCAAAATGCTGATTATCTATATATTCCATTTTGAGCAAAAATAAAGTGTACATCAAGGAAAGTGACACTGGTTTGCATTTGCTTCCTTCCTCCTGTTGCACAAGAGACCAGGGTTCAGTCCCCAAAGAATGGGCTCTTCTTTGAGGGGATCTGCCTTAAGTATTATAGGGCATCTGAACCAAGATTCTCTGACCCTTAAATACCATTCATCCTTGTATCCAAAGCTCTTGACCAGTATATTATTGGAAGGAAAAATGAAACTCTGAACAGTGCTGCCCTTGGGAGATGTGCCTTGATGGGACAAACATTGTTCATCTCCAGTAACCTGCTGCAGTTTGGCTTGTGGCCAAGAAGGATATGTGGCAGAGACTGGCCACTCTTGCATCAGCCCTATCTGTCCCTCTCCAGATGACCTAGAACCAGCATCTCCTTATTTCATTTCCATGACTTCATGTTAAGAAGAAATATGCAAATGATCACCTAAGATATAAGAGAAAAATGGTATTGACTGAAGAGTATTTACTCAACTTAGAGCAACAGGTTAAGTGTTTAAACATGGCTAGAGAAACAACTATTTTTTGTTGAGAAATGAAGTAACCTCAGTCAGGCAGTACAGGGCTGATTGCTATGCTGTACTTTAATTAAGATAGTACTATGTACAGAAATAAGAACCTTGAAAAACGTTTAACATTATTATTAGCTAACCAACATCCTCCTCTCTCTCATTCGTAAAATAATAGAGCAGCCACCCATCCACCCCACCCACCACCGGCCGTATACATGGACACCCCCCGCATACCTGCCCAAACATCAAGTAGGTGGGTGGGGGGTGTCTGTGCAAAAATGGCCTCTGTGTAAAGTGTCATTTTCCATGAGTGCTGATGTGACAATAAGCCCAGAAGACAGCGAGAATAGACTATAGGTTGCTCAATTAAAGGCTAGTCATTTGTATACAAATAGAATGGCTCTTTCAGGGTTTTTTTCTAAGCTGGCCAACAGTCATGCAAAATGTAACTAATATATATTTTGCCATTTACCTGGTTTCTGCTGCTTCCCTTCCACATCTAAATATGAAACCGAAAAACATCCAGCTGTTCTAGTAATTATAATTGGAGCTGCTTTGAAGCATATGGTATGCAAAAATTATTTAAGATATCTGAAAAATAAGAACAGTGCCTACTTCAAGAAGGGGTTGGCAGACTGAAATGATTTGATGAACATCTATGCATAATAATAATAATAATACATGTACACATGTGCTTCTGCACATGCTTTTTCCTTATTTGTGCCCAGAGGTAAAACTATTTTATAGTTCAGACTGACAGTCCTAAAGTGTATAATACCCTTCTAGCTAATGCTTTATAAAATTGGTTCTGATACTGTGATTACCATGGTGAACCTCCTAAAAATCAGAAGAGAACAATAGTGCCTAATTTGAAAGCCTGCTTAAATCAGTGGAAAGACCTCAGCTGACAGCGGTTTTGGATTAAGCCTATATTCTATGGTGGTTTTTAAATGGGACACGCCCACTGAGGTTCGCCCATCCCCCACCTACCCGAGTGCACATCAGAAGGCAGCGTGGGTGGGCACGCATTCGTGTGACCCACGCATCACCCACTCATGCCCATGAATAAAGCGCTGGGGAAAAATCTGGGATGCTCTGTGCGGGGGAATAAGCAGGTGGTCGTGGGTAAACCCATCACGCATCTGTCCCGGTCTGTCTGATTTCTCCCCCCGCACGCCAAAAGCGTGTGTGCGCTCCACATGGCACACACAGACCCGCCCCCAGCTATGCCCGTTTAAAAACAGCCTATGAATTGTGCTATGCCTGCTTCCCTGTTGCCTTTTTTCTTTTGAGCCAGCTGGGGATTGGACGGGATCACTGTGACTCTCCTGATTTTGTGGTCTAAGCGAAGGATCTCATGAGAAGAGGACTGCACTCATAAGTCCGTTGGTATCTTGTCTAAAAGTAGCTTTGTAGGTGAGAAGCTTCAGTACAGACGCTCACTGCTGCATGCTTTCAAGCACTATTAGTGGTATTTCCTCCCACCATCTGGTACTCAGTTAGCTATTGTGTGCATGCTGGATAGACATTGCATTCCCCCCCCCTCCTAGCTTTCCTCATTTATGCTTCACAGATCTCTGCTATCCAAGCATAATTTTTTGTAGAATGAGCAGGGTCGTGATCTTTTGTAAACCAAACTGCCACTTCCAGGATTGAGTAGAATGAGTGCAATGTAGCTATGAATACTCAAATCATGAGTAAGCTGGTGACTGGCCATTTTTTTTTATCATTCATGATGGAGACTTTATTTTGAGTGTGTTGCTCGAAGCTAATCTTTTTTGTGTGTGTGCGCCATTTTTGCATTTATTAAGGTTCCTTGATTAAAATGGAATCCTTTTTTCCCCACACCAAGTAGATTTTAATTCTTCTCTTTTAGAACACAATAATATACATTTCATCTTTTTCTAAATGCATTAATTAGTAACTGCATCCAGGTATGGAATTCCATACAAGCAATAATCCTGCATTGCCCTGATAAATTGCCCTTGTCGTGGACGGACCATTATCTCCTTCAGGCTAGTCTCTCAGCACACCCCCTCCAGAAGGGGAAGCGACCAGTTAGGATGGTCCGCCCTCAGAGGCTGATGGAACCCCAGCGGTTCCAAGAGGTCTTTATTTATTTATTTATTTATTTATTTATTTATTTTTAAAGGAATGAACGAAACCAGTCCAAGACCGTTCCGCCAATTCCAGCACGGTCCCGCAGGCGAGTCACCAACACCTCATGATCGACTGTGTTGAATGCAGCCAAAAGGTCTAGCAGGACCAGTAAGGTCTGACAACCCTGGTCCAACGCCAGACGGAGATCATCAACCAAGGCCACCAATGCCATCTCCGTACCATACCCAGGCCGAAACCCAGACTGGGAGGGATCAAGGAAACCGATGTGGTCCAGATGCTCCTGGAGCTGTCGTGCCACAGCCCGTTCAATAATCTTCCCTAAAAAGGGAAGGTTAGAGACCGGCCGATAACTGGCAGGAGCATCAGCATCAAGAGATGGTTTCTTGAGCAGGGGTCTAACCACAACCTCTTTTAGGCAGTCAGGCACCCTGCCCTCCCGAAGGGAGGCACAAACCACCCCAGCCAACAACGGCCGTAACGTCTCCTGGCTGGCTTTCACCAGCCAGGACGGGCATGGAACTTGCTCACAAGTAGTGGCACGAACAGATCCCAACAAGGAATCCACATCGGCAGGCGACACCATCTGAAACCGATCCCACAAAACAGGACAGGACGGGGCATCCATAGCCCCAAGATGATCCTCTGCAATAACTGTGGTGCCGAAATCGTGGCGGATGCCAGCGATCTTATCTACAAAGTACTCGATAAACCGGTCACAGCGGTCACTGGAGTTACCCTTGGACCTGGACGGTCACTCTGTCGATGAGCTGATCCAGCGTTGGAACAGCTTGCTGGAGGAGGCGGTTGACAGGGTGGCTCCGAGACGCCCTCCTGCCTCGATTTTGTCACCGCATGGCCCCTTGGTTTACCGAGGGGCTGCAGTGTATGAAACAAGCAGGCAGAAGGCTGGAGCGATGCTGGCATCGGACTCGATCTGACTCCGACCGACTTCTCCATAGGGCCCACTTGCGGTCCTATGTTGAGGCAGTGAGGACAGCAAGGAAGGAGTTCCTTGCTGTCCTCATAGCGTCTGCGAAGTCACGCCCGGCAGAGCTGTTTCGGGTGGTATGGGGACTGGTCAGTCCGGCCTCCCTCCGCCTGGACGGGGACTTGTCCCAGACCCGCTGTGAGGAGTTTATCATCTACTTCGCAGACAAGATCGCTCGGATTCAGAGCGATTTTGACGCTGGATTAGGGGCAGTAGGGGGAGAGCGCGAGGGGATGGAGGCCCCATCCAGTCCAGCTTTGTGGGGGGAGTTTCAGGAAGTGATGCTGGCCGATGCGGTGGATGTCTTGGGGTCTGTGAGAGCCACCTGTTGCGAACATGATCCATGCCCGTCCTGGTTGGTGAAAGCCTCCAGGGAGACGTTGGGGACGGTGCTGGCAAGGGCAGGGGAGGTTGTGGCCCAGCCTCGAGGCTGTGGTGCGCCCCCTGCTGAAGAAACCATCCTTGGACGTGGATGCGCTCGCCAGTTACCGACCCGTCTCTAATCTTACCTTTTTAGGGAAGGTTATTGAGCGGGCGGTGGCACTCCAGCTCCAGGTGCACCTAGATAACATCGGTTTCCTGGACCTGTTTCAATCTGGGTTCCGCCCCGGCTATGGCACTGAGACAACGTTGGTGGCCTTAGTCGACGACCTCCGCCGGGAGATGGATACAGGATGTTCGACATTTCTCATCCTGCTAGATCTCTTGGCTGCGTTTGATACTGTGGACCATCGGCTGCTGTTGAGACGGTTGCGTGACCTGGGGGGTTTGGATGGGACTGTTCTTGAATGGTTCAGTTCATTCCTCTTGGGGAGAAGCCAGTGGGTGATGCTGGGGGAGGAGACATCTTGCCCCCACGCCTTATCATGCGGTGTTCCGCAGGGTTCCATTCGGTCTCCATTATTGTTTAATGTTTATATGCAACCCTTGGGGGAGGTCGTGAGAGAGTTCGGGGTGCGGTGTCACCAATATGCTGCTGATACCCCAGGTCATGCAACCGTCTCAACAGCAGTCGATGGTCCCAGGAGAGCTTGGCCCTAGAGGCAGAAGCTGCAGGGAGGATAGCCACCTACACCAGTGTGTTTCCCTGTCTCCTCCCCCAGGTAAGCTGATTATAGCAGAGGGCTGCCCTGAGGGTGGGGTCCCAGGAAAGCTTGGCCCTAGAGGCAGAAACTGCAGGGAGGATAGCCACCTACACCTGTGTGTTTCCCTGTCTCCTCCCCCAGGTAAGCTGCTTTTATAGCAGAGGGCTGCCCTGAGGGCAGCGCCCTCAGGGCGGCGGCTGAAGGGCGCCGCCAAAGGACGAAGCAGCTGTTGGTGGAGCCGTTAGCGGAGCCAAGGAGGCAGAGGCGGCCCGCTCTGCATGAGTCATCCGCTCCCAGTTGCTGTATTTATCATCCCTGGTGACGGAGGCTGCAGAGCGGGCTCCGGGCAGGGCCACCGGTTGGAGAAGAACACCTGTGGGGAAAGAGAGACTCTAGCGCACTCTCCATCTGGGGCTTGTTTCCCCGCTGCTCCCGCTGCTGTGTCCGCTGCTGGGGGGACCCATCTGGCATCGATGGAGGAGAGGGGCATGAGTAGGGGGGACCGAGACATCTTTGGCATCCCCTCCCCCCCCACCTGGACTAGCTACCAGAAGTGCCGAGGGGCACTTAAGGGAAGGGCCGGCGGTCGCGAACCGAAGGGCCGTGGCCAAAGGGTGTGGCCCTTTGGTGCCCTTCGGGGCTCGGAGGGGGCAGAGGGGGGAAGTTATGTGGGGATGGAGAGATAAGGCGAGGGGTGATGGGTGAGATTAGGGGAAAAGTATGTCCATGGGCTTGGCCTCATGTAGGAAGGGGAAAAGGAAGGAAGGAGGAGAAATGGGGAATGGGAGATGAAAAGAATTAGGGGGGGGGTCAATGCTCTGTGGAAATGGGGTTGTGGAAAGGAGTTATGAGATGGGTAAGGGAGGCGGTAAGGAGCTGCGTGTTGATGGTGTGCCCTGGGTTGGGTTGGTAAAGGAGAGGGGAGAGTGGGAGGAATTAGATGAGCTAATTTTGATTGCTGATGTTGGTTTGGTGGGGCCACCTCCCCCTGGTGAGAGAGGGGTGGAGGTGGCCAGACTTTCCCTGGTGGCAGCAGGGGAGGAGTTGGTGGTGGATGGGACCTACCCCATTTTTGTCGGGGAGGTTATAGAGTGGGACGTTAGCTGAAGGTTGGGAAATGTGCTGTGAATATCATGTATGTTTTAAATTGCATATTATGTTAGCTCGCTGTTTTTTGAAATGTTTTTTGGGCTCCCTGCGTGGAAATCCCCAGAATTGTTGTTATGTTGTTGTAAGCTGCCTCGAGTCCTATGGGAGAGAGTGCGGGGTATCAAATAAATGTGGAATGGAATGGAGTGGAATGTACCTCTCTTTTTCAGCTGACCCAGACCCTGCTGTCTTGTTGCTATCCCAGTGTGTGGAGGCCATGGCAGAATGGATGTGGCAGAGCAGACTGAAGCTCAACCCCGATAAGACGGAGGTGATGGTGGTGGGGAGAGCGAGGGAGGTAGTGCCCCCCCTGATTGGGGGGGTTCACCCTCCTATAGCTCAGCAAGTCCAGAGTCTGGGGGTGATATTGGACGCGGCTCTCCACCTGGAGCGGCAGGTGGAGGCAGTCGCAAAGGCTGCTTTCCGCCAGTTGCATCTGGTGCGGAGGCTGCGTCCGTTCGTCTCCGGCCCGGACCTGGCCTCCCTCATCCATGCCTTCG
>QEPC01000763.1:1827995-1847261 GCA_003113815.1 Sphenodon punctatus | reverse complement strand
AATAAAATCTTAAAAAATAACTTGACTGGAGCCACTAAAACCTCACCCAACCCTCCCACCCACTACCCACGTCCCTCACCAAAAGCTTAACGGAACAGTCAGATCTTACATTGTTCTCTAAAGGAGAGGAGGTCCGGGCCCAGAAGAATATAGGCAGTCAGTGCAACAAATGGAGCACAGGTGTTATGTGCTGACGACGACCCGTCCCCGTGAGGAGATGGGCCGCTTTGTTCTGCACCAGCTACAGTCTCTGGACCGTCACCAAGGGTAGCCCCACGTATAGCGTGTTACAGTAGTCTAATCTTGAGGTGATGAAGGCATGGATGTGAGGGGCCAGGTTGGAGTCCCGAGATATATGGCCGAAGCTGCCATACCAGATGTAACTGGCCGAACGCGCTCCTCACCACAGCCGCCACCTGGACATCCAGGTGGAGCTGCGAGTTGAGGAGCACCCCCAGATTCTGAACCTGAAGGACCAAGGAGGAACGAACCTCCTCAATGATGGGGGCCACCAACCCCTTGGCTCCTCCTACCAACATTACCTCCATCTTGTCAGGATTCAGCTTCAGACGGCTCACCTTCATCCAGTCCCCCGCAGCCACCAAACACAGAGTAAGCACAGAGACTGCCGTGAGGTAGTTGTCATTCTGTTTATACAGAAGAAATGTCTTTATGCAGTCAGAATTGCAAAGTAACTTTTTCACGTTGTTGGTAAAAACCTTGAAAGTTGGACTCATTTATGCTATCTGTGTTCAAGCAAGTAAGCAATGAAGAAATGGTAGCATTTCTTGGTCCTCTTGGACTGCAGTTACAGATCCTTTCTGTTTAACAGCCTTTAATTTTTATGGCTTGATCTCTTGATGAATTTGAGAGATGCAATCAGAGAACACATTTCTTTCCCATATTTGAAACGCAAATGTGTTTCACAGTTTTAGAGGATACAGTTTGTTGTCCTGTTAGCACACCTGTTTTCAGCACATTCAGATGGTTCCTAACAGCCCTAAGACAGAGCTGCTTTATACTGGGAACACCATGTCAAATCAAAGCCTGAAGAGAGCTCATTTTAAAAGTCTTCAAATTCTATTCAGTATGTGAGTTGCAATGAATAAAAAGAAAAGCCAAGTAATAAACAAAAGGAGAGGATGTGGAAGACCAATACTTCAGAACAGAAACCTACTAATGGCACATTTTTGTGTGTGTCTTGTCGGACACAAATTCTGAGGACCTAAGTATATGACAGACTCGGGCTTGATAGATATTCCGTGACAGGGCGGCTGGTTGCATCAAGAAAGGAAATGGGTACCCTGGACAAATAAAGTACCCTGGACAAAAAATATGGGAGATCAGGAAAACCCTTTATTTACAGCGTGTCCTTTGGCCCTGACAATAAACAGGCACATACAAGCTACTAGCAGTCCCAGAGAGAGCTAAAATCAGAGTTCATTTTACCTTTCTTGTCTGGTCAAGAAGACTTTTTGACACAGTAACACATCTTCCAGAACCCTGGAGAGCTCCCAGCAGCAGGAACTTGCACCATCTGCCCTCCACAGTGGCTGACCCCAGACTGAATCCTTGGCCAGGAACTCGGGTATTTATACCCCTCAGTGTGGGTGTGGCTAGCATCAAGCAGTTTGGCTTTAAAGAGCCAGTACTTCCTGTACCATTCCCATCATGCAAGTGATAGTGCCCACTTTTTCCATTCTACATACATACATACATTTGTCACATTGACATTTACACCATTCACAATAATTATACACACAACTGCCATACAGAAACACAAACCACAACAGTAATTACACATAATATGTATTCAGAGTGAGGTCCTGTCACATATACTTGAATTATATGTGTAAGCTTTGGATTGTTTTGGATGCTAGCAATGTTACAACAGCCAGAAGATTTTTGTCCTTATCTGCATTTAAGAACTGGCACCTTGATTTGATGTATTACTATGCAAAAGCTTAAACTGTTCTTAAATAATGTTTTAAAAAACTTTAATAAAATTTTAGATGTTGAAAAATCAGTGCTTTTCAAAACCCTAAACTGAATTAAAAGTTTAATTCAATCAATTAAACTAAAACAATTTTGTGTTAGATTAAAACTACAAACTTCATCCTGAACTTGAACAGTTCATCACGTTTTCAGAGCAACATCTATTTTTCTTTTGCACACCTCACAGCTGTGCTTGTGTTAACCAAATTTTGGAGCAGTGGCACTTCTTGAAGAATTTGTTCACGTTAAGTCAAACTGCATTAACTTCTGTATGTTGAGCGTTACTAGTATTAACTGCTTGTAGTAAACCCTGGACTTCCCAAGAGGGTTTGCCTCAAGCAATTTAATAGTAGTTAAAACTAATCTCATTAATCTCTCAGGGATGTTAATGCATTCGATAAGGGTATTGTGCAATAAAGATGTAGTGACCTTAGGCAGGACAATCATCCCTTCAGTTGTCGGGTCATGTTGTCCCCCAAGACCACATGGGTGTATTTAAATGTCTTGGTTGGCCTTGAGGTTGTGTGGTCTGGCGATGAAAGACAGTGCCACACATATACTGCATGCTCCAGCCAGCATGAGAAAGAGCTGGACCCGTTCTTGCTGCCTCCTCTCGTGAACGATAGTCTCTCTGTGTGTGTCTGTGCTAGCAATTGATCAACTTAATTTCAGTATATTATGTTATGCAAAGTGGAATAATGCAAGGTGGAGCATGGAACATCCCACTTTGGGGTTTTCAACATCTGGTCACTTTGCGAGATTCTCTTTCCTCCCCCCTCAACTTTCTGCTCCCTCCATGAAACAAGACCATAAGAAGCCCATCTTCACTTGACTGGAGAGAAATGTTCGTGGGAAATCGCTGACGTGGTAAAGCATTTCAGACTGCTCTGTGTAGGTGTCCCAGCCTCTGTCCTTACTGATTGAATGATCACCACTATAAATCAAAGCAAATGTCATTGTGTATAGGTGCTATATAATTGATCAGGCCTGCGGGTCTAATGGGATGATGGCACGGTCTGTTCGTTGCCTTATTTTAATTTATGCCTGTCTGCTGACAACCTTGTTTTCTGGCAAACCAGCATGTGCTTTCTTTTGTTCTCAGGTTTATTTTTGAAAACATCCTCGTGGGTTAGTAACAAGCAACCTCTTAGCTTGGAGGAGAATTCTCTTGGAATCAGTGATCCTTGCAAAATAAGAATAGTGTATGGTTCTAAATACTTATTTCAGGAAGTCATGAAGCAGCAAGGTCTTTTCACTGCATATATCTGGGATCTGCGTTACTGCATTTTCCTCACTGATGCCAACTGGGAAAACGCCGTGAACATGGGTCCCATATGCTGTTGGATACCGATGTAAAATAGATTGAGCCACCAACTAAATCTCCAGCATGCGAAATATCCTTTCTTTCAGAAAGCAAGCATATACTTTCCTGCCATTTACAAAAGAGGTTTCATCTAGATCAGGGTTGGGGAACCTTTTCTGTGTCAGGGGCCGCACTGAAAATTATTACGAGCTCTGAGGGCCATATAGAGGTTTGGGGAGGAGGTGCTTAATGGGTATATTCAAGAAACAGAGGGCCCAGATCATAGATATGGGCCAAAGAACTCTCCCCTACCTGTGTGTGTATGCCCTCCTCTCTGCTCCATTATCCTGAGCTCAGTGTTTCAGTGCTTGGGCGTAGAGACTGGATCCAGGGGCCAGATCCAGCACTGGAAAGGGGCCACATAAAAACTTGCCGAGGGACACATTTGGCCCCCGGACCTGAGGTGCCCCACCCCTGATCTAGATGTTTCATTTGTTTGTTCATTTTGAGTATGACTTATTTTCCCCAATAAATCCTTCAGAGTCACCATGCTTCCTCAGTATATGGTAGAAGTAGTAAAACCAAAAGGTTAGAGTCCAGGAATAAAAAATTGTTGCTTTAGGTATTGTATCTCTCTTGTAATCATTGATCAGCAACCCATGTACTGCATTTTTCCCATTGGCAGCAATGGGGAAAAAGTAGTGAACACAGGTCCCTGATCGTTATTTACACACAGTGTGATAATCCCAATTGAGGAAGACTGAGTCTTTTCAGCTATTGTAATTTCCACATAAATTGGGAGATTTTAGATTTTAAAAAATGGTTACTGACCTTTTCTTTTATTCCTGTGTGTGGAAATCAAGACAATGGGTACTTTCTGATGTGATCAAAAGCGTACTTATGAGTTCGTGTCGTGAGACGTGCGTGCAAATCATGTGCGGCGTTGATAACGTCTGAATGCTGTGCCACACAATATTGAAGATTTTTGACCCATTAACAAGTGCGCTTGACAGAGCTGCAAAATCCAGGTAGGTCAAGCACAGATGTTAGTGCTCCAGAAAGCTTCAATCGTGTGCGATACGGCATTTGGACATTACCAAAGCCACACATGATTTGTGTGTGTCCCGCCACCCAAACCCATAAGTACACTTTTGATCACGTCAGAAAGTGCCCACTGTTTCTGTGGGCATTTTGTCCATGTCTCTCTTGTTCATTGCCTAAGATTCCACCCCCCACCCCCCCAAGGTTAAAGATTTAGCCATTTTATTTTTCACTGCATAGGGGAATTCAAGAGATTAACCAGATAAATAATAAATGCACAGGATAATTGCTTTTTCAGACGTAGAATTATTTCTGAACAGCATGTTTCTCCGAGTGCTTGGCCTTTAGTGAATGGATAAAATTACACACAGTGCTTTATTGGTGGGAATCAATGTGCTTTAGAAGATTCAGTATCCAGTATAAACCCTATTGGAGGTGTATATGAACCTTCTTTTTCCTTAGAAAAGAGCATTAGTGAAACAATTGGAACTAAAAGCTCTTGGCCAACAGTAGCTCTTTCATTTCTCAAATATTTGTTGACTGCTTTCTGAGACAAAGCAATGTACTCATGTAACATTTTAGCTCTGTATACAAGCTCTGAGGAATACATTTATTTTGGGGATAATGGTTTGGTACAAAGATCTCCTTTCTGAGCTGAAAACCTTCCCCACCTGTCTATTTTTCTTTTAAAGTTAAATCCTCTCCTTCCCTTTTTGTGTAGAGTTCACTTTAATTCCATTTTAACCCCACCATTTTTCATTTCTTGTGGCAGTTAAAAAGGTCTGAATTTTCTTAATCAGCATTTAATATTGTCTTGATCACCAAATAGATCAAGGATTTGGAGTTTCCACTGGGATGGGAAAATTCTCCTGCAGCTTCTACTTCCCCACCCTCTGATAAAACTTCAAGGATCCACATTCAAAAGCAAGTTGTTCCCCATAGGATTAATACAGTTTTACAGATTAGCTTGGCTTTGAATTTAGTTTTAGTTGTTATGACTTTCATTTATTTTGTGCCCTTTCATTAGAAGATTCCCAAAGCACTTTGCAAATCCAGTCTGATTATATGTGTAATGCAAATATCTATGTTAAGGATGCCCAGATAAACAGCTTGGGGGAAATTAGAGAATTAAGATTAACCTTTACCCAGTCAGAAATGATGTTCTCGGTTTTGGAGGGATAATTTGTTACCCTAGGTAGATTTTGTGATGTTTACAAATGAATATGTGACAACAGAAGTCAGTATGTGTCACAGTACACAATGTACACCATCATATGTTCACCCTGCTCCCCACCCTTAGACCTGATAAGAGCAGGGGGTGTGGGGTAAGATAGATACTGTGGAGGGTTGTTCCATGATTGGATTTGCTACTGGGTCTGCAATTTAGCTAGGGTGAGGAAATGAAAATTAGCAGTGCTAAACTAATGAAACTTAGCTGGAGTAACTTTATACCCCAGTCCCAATACTTAACATGACCCGGGGTACAAAGTTACCCCCAATGGGAAAATCCAGTTGTTTTCTGGGGTAATTCTGTACCCTGGGTACTTCTTTGCTCACGGGAAGCAAATGGTTAACGTTAACTCATTTTCCTTTGAGGGCATCATGCACCAGACTGCCAGTGACAATGTCCGTAAAAAGCAATGTCCGTAAAAGGGCAAAGTGATAGAGCTACTAACTTTTGAGTTTTTGCAAGGAACGTGCACTTGGGGTAGACAGTAACCCCTACAGTCTGGGTAATTAAACATAGTGTTTATGTGTGTCCAAATACTTTTAAGGGCTAGATGGTGAAATGGTTAATCCTTTTAATTTGCATGCTATTACACTCGGGCCAAGCAGCCATTATTTTATACAGTACTCTAGTTTTTTCTTAATCTGTGCAAATTGGTATTTTATTTCTGTTAGTACTGGAAGTATATAAACTGAAAAGTCTGATCATGGAAGATGAAGAAGTTACCTGATTTAAATGTGTGTTTCAGTATGCCATAACTTCTCATGACCCCCACAGTATGCCATAACTTCTCATGACCCCCACAAATCCTTGTGGAAACCCCAAGTGTCCACCTACAGCGTCTTTGTGGTTTTGTGTAACACGACTACAGAGCCACCAAATTGGCCCAAATGGATTTTCTGCATGTGGTCAGATACGTCTAAATTAAAGTATCTGAGGTGATTTAAGTATGGCTTAGTTGGTATAGGTGTATTGTACTACTTGATTACAGTTGTA
Source organism: Sphenodon punctatus (assembly GCA_003113815.1). Lineage (NCBI taxonomy): Eukaryota > Metazoa > Chordata > Lepidosauria > Sphenodontia > Sphenodontidae > Sphenodon > Sphenodon punctatus. Next base: position 1,840,698 of record QEPC01000763.1, on the reverse strand, counting down.
CGTGTACTATTGTTGTGGGCAGATGGAAGACAGAGAGACGTAGTTGGAGTTAAACAGGGCCACAATTTTAATTGGAGTTTGTCAACATACAACCGGGTATACCCCAGACCAGTCCTGATAGCTAACCCAGGTATTCTAGACAGTCCACCAAGAGGGTCAAAGGGTACCTCGGAGGGTCTGACTCTGTGGCACAAAGCTCACACTTGTGAGCTTGTCCTTCCAGCCAGCTGTCTGCAGCACCCATGACTTGGGCTGCCTTTTAACTTGTTTTCCAAGCCCATTTTCACCCAACCCTTAAGTAAGGATGGGGTGGCCAAAAGGGTGTTAAGTAGGCGGCATTCCGCCCACTGGTTGGCAAAGACCAACGAGCTTCACTGTCTATCTTCCTGATCATTCGACTACCACATGCTGGACAAACATCGAGCACTGCTAGCCCTTCCATCTTTGTCTTTTCAGATACCTTCCACTGCCATATAGCTCACCACAACATTCACCTCTGTGTTGCTGCCCCGGGACTCTAAGCTTTCCCACTCCATGCTAACTCCTCTATCCAGAGGCTCTCTACTTGACTGCTGTGCAGAAGGTGAAACCACCAGAAACTGCCTTAGCCAAAAACTCACTGGGTGACCTTGGGACAGTTGCATTATTCTCTCAGCCTAAACTACATCACAGAATTGTTGTGAGGATTAAAAGTTGTGTTAAATTGTTGTATGTAAAGTGCTCTGAGTGCCATGGTAGTGGGGCGCTATATAAAAATAAAGATGGTGATGAATGATGATTATTGCTCCAGACACAGAACACTCTTGGTGGAAGTTGGAGGGATGGGAGGAAGAGGGAAGAGGCAGCATGTCCCCTGGCTGTTACATGGCCTGAAAACACTGCACAACTGCGAGAATGCTCAATGGCCACCTGACCCGCCAGTTCCCTTGTCCTGTAGGCTGATTGCATGGGGGAAGTAGGTAGCCTTTTCCCTTCGCTGTCCACAGAAACCTCGCCCCCCGCTTTAGTAAGGGACAAGCCTTTTTGCTACACTTCACCGAAAGAATGAACAACACAAGTTAGACAAAATGATTATTCAGAGATCTTTTCTGGGGTTTTTTTTTTTTTTGGCACAGCATATTTGACAATGACTCTCAGGACTGAGTCCTTCTCTAAATTAAAAATACTAATATTTAACATTTCTGCTATTGAATTTTGCTACTGCAAGAGGCTTCTGACCTTTTTAGGTAGGCTTAAACAGAATGCCCTTATCAGCATTATAATTTCCTTGGGAGGATACTGCACGAGAAGGGGGAGAGGCATGTTTTCCTATAATATTGCTTTTGTTTCCTCAATTAATACAGCAGTGTTCATTTTTGTGGAGGAGGTATTCATGATGAGTGCACAGAACTTTCTAAGTGGATTGGGGAAAAACAAGTGCCTGTACTATACAACTTGAGTGAAGATAGGTTGGGTTTTATGTGTGTTGAATTAAGAAAAGGCTTATATTTTTTTAAAGGTTAACTTTCTAGGAGGCCAGTCCTAAGCCCCGTGTGTGGCACGTGCCATGCGCACATGGTATGCGTGCAATGTGCACATCCCGTTTATGAGGAATATTTTGTGCGTGTAAACTGCATACAACTTGTGCATACACATGTGGGTTTAGGATTGGTCCCTATATTTTTAATGCTTAATTTATTAATTTTATGCATAATGTAATATACCCCTTAGAGTGGGGAAATCTTAACTAAATTTTTTTTGCAGTATGTTATATAAAATACTGATTTTGTTTTTTAAAAAACCTTATTAATAGCTTAAAATATCAATGTGGCAACATTGGAACGAGATGTTAAAACTTCATCAACAATGGGAGTTACGGCACTATGTTGTAATTTAACTTACTGTTACTTCACTGTAGAAATTCCCTTCTCCAGACTCCTCAGGGGATGTCGTTGGAATTCTACTGTAATGATCTACTGATGATCTTTGGATTGAGGACATTTGGCCATTTTGTTCAAGCTGGACCTTATAGCAGCGTTCAATAGAGTTGACCATAGGCTGCTGCTTTGAGGACTGAGGGATGTCATTGGTGTGATAGGAGATGCCAGTTGGTGGTTTGAGTCATACTTAAAAGAGTAGAGCCAGTGGGTGGTGATGAATGGTTGTGTCTTCTCCGAGGTACTTGAAATGTGACACTAGCAGTATTGATGGCACTTCCCCTCTGGAGGAGTATCTAAATGGGAAGAATTAGCTCAGATACACTACTACACCTGTGCTTTTTAGCTACAGCTTGCTTTGCTTTACTTTGGTTGGCCCCAATCTAGGGGTAAGTTTTTGGTCTGAAGTGTTTGGTGCCTTGAGTCCACCTCCCCTACAGCCAGCCTGTTCTACCTGTCTGTAGAGTTCCTTTAAGTGGCTGTGTTCTTCTCAGTGACCTCTTAATCTTGTTTCCTCCAGCAGAGGCCCTTCGAGCAGGCTTCAACTCTGCCTGCAAGCTTCTGCAGTACCTTTGGGCTGGTACTCGCTCTCTCTCTCTCTCTCTCAGAGAACATTCAACAGCATATCCTTCATCCACAGCTATCCCTGCCTACTGAGCCCTTTTGTTTATATGCCCAGCTTTCTTTGGATTTCTACAGGTGTTTCTTATTAAACTCTGGCCTTCTCCTCAGGAACACCTTTATTCTGTTTAGTGCCTTGCTGTGGCATGATCATTTATCTGCATATAGCGCCTGTACCTTTTTGTGTTGGTGCTAAAATGTCCTAGTACAGTTCTCCCCCTTTTGGAAGTCTGGTCTCCCAAAGAGGAGATCTGACAAAACAATCAGTGTGCTAGTGTCCGTGGAGGTGTGTAGCAAAGTGGGAGAATGGGTGGGAACCGGTTCCGCCCTCTCACTGGCCCCCAGCCCTTAGACCTTAAAGTATCCTGGCACGTAGCAATGGCCTGTACCAGCAAGACACAACATTCCCAGGGCCAAATGTAGCAAGCTAGAGTATTTTATTGAAGAGGGATGGAAATATCCCGTTCCTTTCTTCCTGCTATTTCGAGGAACACAACAAAGAAGCAGACAGAAAAGAAGAAACCCCATCCCTAAGGGAACGGGATGGTGGCGTGTCCCCCAACTCACTGACCCCAGTCCTGGAACCCTATAAATCATCCTGGCACAAAGGATAGGAAAAAGCCAGAGATAAGTGGCGTTTCCAGAGCCAAAAGTTGCCAACAAACCAATTGAGCAACTGCTCAGTGGTGGTCACACCATGGCACAACACCAGAAAATTAATGCAATACCAAGACCTTACCTATAAAGGAGCGGGGTGGGAATTGGTCCTGCCCATTTCACTGGCTCCCATTCCTGGGACCCTAAGGAACCTGTTAGATGTCACAGGAAAGTCCCTTGGCCAACTAAACAACATCCCAGGGCTCTCTAAGGTGAGTAGCAACTGTCCAGGATTATGATTCCATCTCTCCGGGTGTATCTAATCAGTGTGGCTTCCCCAGAGACCACTTGCAGTTCTCACAATAGTACTCATACGTTTCTTGGTTTGGGGTCATTACATAGTAGTCTGTGTCGACCATTCACACAAGTAAACAATAGTCTTATCTAGTACTGTCTTTGTCCCATTCCTTGGACCTGTGGCAAGATCGTTCTTGAAGCCTCCTAAGGCATCTGCTTTACCTGCGCGACAATCTTCTTGGTTCTTCTCCAAAGTATCAATGTGATCTCCATGTCTTCAACTTTCCCTTTTCTTCTTTTGTCTTTGTCCCATTTGATCTTGTTGGTGGTTGGTCTGACCACACCGAGATATCTGTAGTGGAGGGTCAGGGTTTACTCCAGTATCTTGAAGTTTTAAACTTGCTTGTACTTCTTTTCCATAGCTTTTTTTTTTTTTAATTGGTTCAGTCTGGCATTTACACCAGTCAGGGGGATTTGTATTTCCACTTCTACAGTGTTTTCATGTGTAGCTTCACCAATAAATAGTTTGACTTCCCAGATTTAATCGTTGTATCTGGAAAGAAATAAGAATCGGACTTCTTTTGCACCTCCTGTTGGGGATTTTTCTGTGGTTGTGTTGTTCCAGTACTTTCTTCCTGCTACACTTGCTGAAGCAAAAATTGCGTTTTTATCTTCCCATAGTTGAGGGTTCAAGGTCTTATTTCTTCTTCTACACCAGCAGCTGGACGACTGCTCTGCTACTCCCGATTGAAGGCTGCCCAAACTCGGCCGAGTATTAGCAGCCATGGAAAATTGGGCATGAAGCGTACTCTTATTTTATTCTCTTGAAACCCTACTTCTCGCCTCGGATCCAGGCGACTGTATACTTTTTCTTATCACTGTTATACATAGTAAAGTTAGTGTTTAGTAGGGAATATCCATTGAGGTTGACTCCTTTTCCCCTTGCCGATGTCTCATTTGAGCCAGAGTCTAACAAGGTAACTAGAGTTTGTCCTCTTACCTCAGCCATATGGGTAAAACACTCTAGTCAAGCTTCCTGTGAGCGGAATGAGCGGCCAGGACATATAAGGCCCAGCCATGATTACATTTCATCAGGGGACAGTCACACTGGAGATGTCCTATCTCATCACAGCAGATCTAGCCTTCCCACTGATGGAGTGTGTTGGGTTTCTTGTACCTCAGCTTCTATGGATTTTCTATGTGTAGGATTGCACTAGATGTTTTATTAGGTCTACTAAATCCTGGGGTCTTACTAGGTCTAGGTCTAGAATATGATTTCTGTGCAGGGTGAGGTCCAGTGCCGTGATAGTAAATTGGAGATCCCGTATTCCAGCCTCTTCCTATTTCTACTCTAGTTAACATGTAGTTCTCAGCTGCATCTATCACCTTTTTTAATGTTTGGGGTTTCTGTCTCTGGACCTATACTTGCATACCTTCTGGCAAAATAAATAAAAATTGATCTAAGGCTACCTGCTCTGCGATCTGGGCTGCGGTTTGAGCCTCTGGCTTTAACCAGCGTATGTCTAAATACTGAATTCTCTGTTCTTTAATTCCTGGTTCCCCATCTTTTATAAATTTCATATTTCTAAATTGTATTCTATATATACTTCCTCTATAACCCTTAGTCTTTTCAGCCTGTTCCACTTTCTTGTACTGTGCTGCTTATTCCTCTCTTAGAGCCTGGTTTGCTGCTTATGTTTCCCCATTCAGGAAGAGGGCAAGTCTTGTGGTCCACGTGGACTTAGGCCATTGAGCAGCAGTAGTCACTCATTCGAATGTGATGAGAGAAGCCTCTGGATCATCGCCTGGGGACATTCTCACCAAGGCCATGGCCCTGGGCCACCGGTCCTGTGTTATAACCTCCACTTATGGGTGAGACTGCTCAACAGCTGATTATGGTCTTTTGCTGCTGTTGCAATAGTTTCACTTAAGCGGCTTGTTGCTGAGCTAAGGCAGTCAGGGGACCCGTTACTGCCTCCGAGGATTCTATTGGGCTTGTCCTGGTTATCTCGATGCCTGTCGTTTTTTAACCAGTCTTTTTACTCCACTGTGTATCACCTAGCCTGGGGGATACCCCTATACAAATTCCTTTTTAGTCCTTAACTTAAATCCACATCACTAACCCTAACAAGATGTGTCCACATTCTTCACCACTTACTGTACCAGTGTTTGGAGGAGTGTCTAACTGGGGAGAATTAGCTCAGATAACCTGCTACACCGATGCTGTTTAGGTGCAGCTTGGTTTGAGAAACGTGTTTGGTGCCTTGAGTCTGGCCTCACCTCCCTTACAGCCATCAGCCCGTTCCACCAACAGTCTGTAGGGAGAGTCAAGCTCTCCATCTATAGATCGAGAGAGATAGAGATAGAAAGGTTCCACCTGGGAGTTCCTTTAAGTGGCTGTGTTCTCCTCAGTGTCCTTTTAATCTTTTTTTCCCTCCAGGAGTTCCTCCCTGCAGGCTTCACCCTGCTGTGGCATGATCCTTTATCTGCATGTAGGGGCCTGTATCTTTTGTGTCTACCCTAAAATGCTGTTCTACAGTGACATTCCCAAAGGTTCTTTTCTGTTGCCCATGTTGTACTTCAAGGATGTTATGCCCAAGCCATGGGCTTGAGTATCATCAGAACGCTGGTGATACACAACTAAATATCCCTTGCCCTGTGAGCCTGCTCTGCCTCTTCTCTGGAGGAATGACTGAACACTATAACCAACTGGATGTATTGGAGCTACCCCATGCTTAGTCCGGGGAAGACTGAGGTGATGCTGGTGGAGAGGGGCAGCTGATATGAGGATAAGCTCTTCTCCCTTGGGCCCCTGCATGTTTCAGGGGTTCAGGTGGAGGTAAAGAAGGGCCCGGTAAAGAACTTGGGCATTATTTTCGACCACGCTCTTTCCATGAAAATTCAGGTACTGGATGTGATTCAAAGATGCTTTTTCCATTTGTGCAATTTGCATATGTTTTGCCTGACTTACCCTATGCTGACCTTGCCGCAGCAACCCAGGCCCTGGTAACCACGAGACTTGATTTCTGTAACTCCTTCTGTGGACTTCCAGTGATGGTTCCCTGTTGTTTGTAGCTCATTCAGAATGTGGCTGGTTTGAGCAGCCATGATCACATTACGCCCCGCCCTGCGTTCTTCACATTGTCTGCCTGTAAAGCAGTGGATTGAATTTAAGATTGTGCTGCTGGTTTTTAAGCCCTGAATGGTGTAGGCTCTGGCTATATTTGAGACCTGTTCCTGGAACTTCATTCTCCTGGCCATCAGCACTCTTAATACCACCAGCTGTTTGGGGATCCTGCCATCGCTCCTTAATTCAGCAGATGATCCAGCCTTTGCTGTGGCCAGCCCCCCAGTGTGGAACTCATTTTCTCCAGATGTTCATCTGAGTTCCTCCCTCCTTACCATCAAAAAGCACCTGAAAACAGGGTCGGCCCGAGGCATGTGCCACCAGTGCCCAGGCACATGGTCCCGCGGTGGGAGGGGCCCTGCACCGTTGCGGGCTAGAGACTGACGGTTGCTGCTGGTTTTTGTTTTCTTTTCCCCACCGGGCGTCTCCGAGTCAGTCCTCGTGGTGGTGGTGGTGGTGGTGGTGGAACGTAAACTTCCTAGGAATCCCTGGCCAGTTATACGCTTGCGAGCTGAGCTGACACAGTCAAGTTGCAGGTAAGTAACCAGCCGCCCCTCATCCCCCATTCTAGCGAGTGCCGGCCTTTGGGGCCCCGCAGCAAAGCTTGGCACATGGCCCCTGAAACCCTTGGGCCGGCCCTGCCTGAAAGCCTTTCTTTTGTCCAGGTGCTTTTAGTGGATCCACTGCTGATTCCCTTTAATGTATTTTTTTTGTCTTTCCCTTTCCCTTTCAACTGTTTAAAATTGATTGTATATGACTTTTAGATTGTTTATGATGGTGGTGTGCTCCTGTACTAATGTTGTAAAGCGTTCTGAGCACAATTTGGTGAGGGGTGGGCTATAAAATTATTATTTATTTATTTATTTAATTCAGTGTGTTTGACAGTTGCAGGGGGCATACCCTGTTTTAAAGAGTATTCAATTTTGATTGTTTAAACTGTTTTTATATTGTTAATGTTTTTATTGTTGGAAGCTGCCCCGAGCTGTGTGCAGGAGGGGCGGGGTATAAATGTTTTAAATAAATAAATAAATAAGACACACATGGAATAAGAATAGATCAAGATTACATCAGTCTAGATAAGGGGGTTTCTGTGCTACTGATTTTTCCTAAAGACAAATCTAACCAAAACACAAGAATACCATTGCATCCTTAGCCTGTGCTTTTAATTTGAGAGTTAGTTTTCCTGATACAGTTTGCATACTGAGTTAACTAAGCTTTTATTGCAGCAAACAGGGCCTTCATGCACATGCATGCTTATTTTGGGTTAAAATATCATTTTTTTACATTTTTTCAGCCGAGATTGAGATGTCATACCAGGAATTCTATGTTTATTTTAGCATGATGTTAAACAGGGGGCGGCTGGGGGTGCCCTCCTTGAGGTCTCCTGGGTTTCCCAGGTGTCCACTATGAGGAGGGCGTTTTCCGTAGCTGCGCCGCGGCTGTGGAACTCCCTCCCGTCGGAGATCTGCTTGGCTGCCGGCCTCCCCTCTTTCCGCAGACAATGTAAGACCTGGCTGTTCCGCCAGGCCTTTCCCGAGGGAGATGGGTTGGGTTGGGTTAGGGTAGGGGGGGGGATGGAATTTTATATTGTTTTTTTAAATTGTAATTATTATTGTTTGTTTTAATGTTTTAAAATCTTTTTAAGATGTTGTGAGCCGCCCCGAGATGCCTGAGGCAGGAGGCGGCAGCATATAGATTTTAAGATAAATAAAATAAAATAAAATAAATGTTCATGGTTAAAAGCTGAAGAGAGCACTGCCATCTCCAGTTTATGTATCCAAAATGAGAACCACACCATCTACGAGTTACAGATGACTCTGCTAGCCATCTGTATGGCTTCCAGTGTGTGCCATTCCAGCACAGATGTTAGAGAATGACAGAATCCACTTCTGTCACAAGCCAGCCTAAATTGTTGTTGTCTTTGTGACTCACATGGTGCTTCTTGCACCAGTTCCAAAGAACTCAGACTAAATGGCCTGGACAGATGAACATCAAATACTATTGACTATTCAGATTTGTTCATGATACTTGATACTTGACACCCTTTGGTGCTCTCCTGATAAAGCAATACTGGGAATGGTATGGTGGAGCCACCACCCTGTTAAAAGAAGTATGCGAATCAACATTCAGATCATGTTGTGGGCACTGGTGTGTGGGGAAAAACATTCCTGATTGTAATTAACAGCTAAAAACGTCATACATGTTTACGTGTAATCTACCTCTGAAACGCCAAATTCCAATGCCTTCAGCATGATTTTAATTCAGTATTAATTCAAGGAAAAATTTCTACTTCTTTTAATTAGATTTTGAACCTTGAAGAGGTGTATTTTTTCCTTAAGTTAGAATGCAGAAATTGATTGTTTTGCCCAAAATCACCAAATCATGTTACTTAGAAGTTGAATTTGTAGTATTATTATTTTTGAAAAGCACAATTTTGACAGCTAGCTAATATAAGTATTTGTATGGTGGTTACCATCTGAACCAACTCACTGGGGACTGAGCTGTCAGCTTCAAGGGCTGAATCTAGGCGTTTTTACAACTTCTACTAAGAGACAGGTGTTACAGATATAAGCAGTGAGAGATTTTCATATGCTCTGTATTTGGGTGCAGAAAAAGATGCTGTAACCTTATGTGAATACCCCACATCTGATTTGAGCTACCGCTTTTTTCTGATCGTGCGTGTTCTCTTTTGACGAAGCTGTAATGCAACACTACAAGTCTGGCTTGTCTGAAGTTAACTGGAAATGTACGAAATGCAGTCATAAGGTAGAGAGCTTGGTGTCTTCCAAAGAGATAAGAGACTCTCTAGGTACTGTTTACTAGGTAAGAGGTAGCTTTTTCTTTGTCTTTCAGCTATGTAGAAGCAGGCTTGGGACTATTTTAGATGAGAGGCAGACCTGTGAGATTGCAGTTAAATATGCAAATTAGCTGCTTGTTTAAATGCTTCTGCTTCAAGCTGTCCTCAAAAACTCGTGAATTAGTAAAACTCTGATATGCAAGGTTTAGTAAAATTTGCATTTTAAATAGCCTGCGAGTCTCCCCAGCTGATGCGAGGAGGGAGCCAGAGCACTGTGTGTGCTGCTCCATGGCTGCCCCTACAAACCGTGATGGAGGAGGGGGCCCAGAGCAGCGTGCACTCTCCCCCCTGCCCCGACAAAAATGTCTGGGCAGCCTGGGAAAGTGTGTGCAGTGCACCGGTCCCCCTACCAGCTGTTTGTTTGGGGGCAGCCAGGGAGAGCGTGCAATGCTCCGGGCCCCCCTTCCCGCTATCATTGTTGCCTGAGCGGGCTGTTTGTTTACCTTCTGTAATGGGGTCAAACTGACCCCAGTGAGCACAAAAACATTTTAAAAAAAAGTTAATTAGTAGCTCTTCAAGTTTGAGATTTTAGGACATTGTCACCGGCACCACTGGGCATTTCATATGAAATATGACATACTGAAATTTCAGCCTAATACCTCTTACCGTTTGTCTTCTATAAACAAAAAAGTGGCATTTTTCAAACAGACCCCAGGTTTCCATTGAGTTTACCTATTGGGGTCAAATAAACCAAAACAAACAGTTTTCAAGGACCATTCAGATAGCAAGCGGACATGGAACTCAAGGCCACTTCATACTGGCAGCAGCAATGAAAATTAACCCCTTCACTGCCATTATTTTGTGCCTTTGTATCGTGGCTGAAAAAANTTTAAAACTTTTTTGCTGGGGCTTTAAGTTTTTTACATTGCAGCCATTTTTAAATGGCTGCAATGTAAAAAAATCCGGTACCCCGGAATCCGGTACCCGGTCCGGAATACCGGGTCGAATCCGATAATGCCGGTATGCCCAGTACCGGCATTATCGGATACCGGATTCTACCGGTTTCCCACCCCTAATAAAGGTGCTAAGTGTACTTAACTGTGCTTAGTAAAGTTTGACAATAAGGCACAGCCAGTAATTTGCATGAGAGAATTTGCCTTTGGGGCGAATTTAGGGAATTAAAAACAATCCCCATAAAACAGACTCTTTCATGTGTTTATGTGTGTGTGTGTGCTCCCAGGGCTTTGTTTGAAGGTTTGGGGCCACAGACTATAGTTGGGGGACAAATAGACCCCACCTATAATGGGTTTTTCCCATTTGGGTCATATTGACCCCAAGACGTGGCGAGTGCAGTTTTTTTAAAGACAGAAGGTAAGTGTTAAAAGCATGCCCCCTACCTCAAATGTCTGGGGGGGATTGTGGGAGTTTTTTGAACCCACAAATTCCCCCCCACTCGTTTAAAAACTTCCTTGCATTCTGTGGTGGTAATTCTGTGTTCAGTTTTTAATTTCTTCCACGTTTCATGGATTAGACTTTAGAGAAAACAACAGCTTTGCCAGAGCCTAAACAGGAGATAAACAGTGCAGGTGTGAGACTTGGCATTTTCTGCATATATGAGGGAGGGATTGTGTCACAAGAGATTATCCAGATATATGGTTTGATTGTATTTATTTTTCATCATTTCTGTAACCACCTGGAATCAAAATGAGATTGCCCTCCAGTAGAATGCTGTAACAGTAAAAGGAGAAAACGATGTTGCATGATATCTATTCCTCATTTTATTTCTGCTGATACAAGAGTGACATGCTCTGCATTCTCTACTTATTTGGTTGTTCAACTCTACAGTATTTACTGCTAACCTAAAATACTTGTCACAAAATGCACTTGTATATTAAACTTCATATTATTATCTCAAAATGAGAAATAAAGTGAAGAATTTAGAATAATCCGTTGCCCATAATTGAGAACCAGGGACACAAAGTATTATTTAAGTGCACAGTTGACTGCGTTCCTGGAGATATTTAGTTGTTATAGCCGGAGACCAAGAGTTTTTAAATCTATTTTTTAATATTTTTTAATTTTCATGAAATCATTAAAAATTGCGCACACACGAAGTCTGCAGAGGTACATGTAGCAGGGTCCCACTTGACCATGGGAAGTCTTTGCAGGATCAGGTCCGGATGAGAGATTCATATGGGGATTCAGCATAAAATACAGTTTATCACACATTGGCCTTTCCTAGGCTGGGCACCAAACCTCTGGTCACAGTTCAACCAAGAGAGCCTAGCCACAACCACAGTCCCAGGCTAGCTCTTTGCCAACTCACACAGAAAGAATTTCTTCAAGTCTAGGCCTCCAGGTCAGGTAGTCTGCTCCTGACCACTGAGGAGAACACATCTCCTGGAGAGGTTGCCTGACCTGGAGGCCTGACCTGACTTGGTCATATCTAAGGGTTACTCTATACAGTTTGAGTCTAAACCCTATAGTAGATTTGTTTCAACTTCTACTCTGAAGGATGGCATCCAGGCTGCCACCCTTAGAGAGGAAATTCTCAATCTCTGCCTCAAAGGAGCGATACAGATGGTCCTCCTTGAGGAACAAGGGATGGGGTTTTATTCTCATTGTTTTTTGGTACCCAAAAAGCCAGAGGGTTTTAGACCTATTCTGAACTTGAGGGCGTTAAATAGGTTCACCTGCAAATTTACATTTAGAATTGTGACCTTAGCACAGATCATACCATCAATCCAAGAACAACATTTTATGGCTAAGACTGATATGAAAGATGCCTACTTCCATATAGTGATAGCTGGATGTCTTAGGAGGTTTCTCAGGTTCCACTTTGAGGGGATGCACTACCAGTTCAGGGTTTTGCCCTTTGGTCTCTCTGCTGCCCCCCATACTTTCATAAATGTTTAGAACCAGTGGTCACTCCTTTCTGGAAGAGGGGTATGGTTTGTTTTTTTACCCCTACCTGGATGATTGGCTTTTTACTGCACCTTTGGAACCTCTTTTAAGGGAACAGGTGGAATTTGCATGCTCCTCTCTAGCTAGTTTGGGCTCCTTGATTAGTTGGGAGAAGTCGTCCCTTTCCCTGGTGCAAGTGCGTAGCTTTATTGGTGCAGTTCTGGATTTTATGACAGCTAGGGCCTTTACTCCTAGAGATAGGTGGGTTCGTATGTGCCAGGTTATTGTGCATGTTTTAGATGGTGGTTCTTATCCATATGGTCTATTCTCCAGCTTATTAGGTCTAATGGCATCCGCAACCCATGTCACCCCCTACACACGTCTTCAATTGAGACCTCTGCAAATATTGCTCCTCCCCTTTGCCGGGTTGGCAATGCAGGACAA
>QEPC01000763.1:1806285-1817844 GCA_003113815.1 Sphenodon punctatus | reverse complement strand
GGGGGTGGATTTTTGTTTTGTGTAAATGTGTGGTAAGCCTTTATACTTTAGAGCCATGAGTTTGGAAATTGCATCTCTGCTTCCCTCCCCAACACATTTTTTACAGAGATGCATGGAAGATTTTGTTAGGGGGGAGGGGCTGGGGGCTGGCTTATGTAGGAAAATCAGGGGAGCAGGACAGAGAGGAAATCTTCCACTTTCCGCCGGTTATACACTGGCTGTATTATTATTGGGGATTATCCTTTTTCTCTTGTTTTTATTTATACAGAAAAAGAAATATGATTGCTAATTATGAACACAGCCACTCTGCGTACCTGCCTTCATCTCATGCTGTTATTGTTACATCCACATGTTGCGTCTTTTCTGAAAGTATTTATTTATTTTATTTATGTAATCAATTTTTTTACCCTGCCCCTCTCGCCTAACAGTGACTTGGGGCGGCTTACAAAAAATACATCAGTATAAGACAAAAAAATCAGCAACAAACATAATAGAAAAATAACCATATAAATATATAAAACGCACATCAAACATCCTATCCCCCAATCTGTGGGGGGAAAAATCAGTTTCCCAAACAAACCCATCTAACCGCTACCTCCCTGCCAGACGCTTGGAGGAAGTAAGCCAGGTTTTACAACACCAGCAAAAAGTATTGCGATCCAGGCTGAGGCAAATCTCCACTGCAAATTCGGTGGAGCAGAGACTGCCTTTTACAAATCGATTTGTTCAGTATTTATTATTGGACCTGACTCCTTATTGAGGCATCTTGGCACACCTGCTGTATACATATTCAACAAAAATGTGATATTTGTATTAAGTTGGAAACTGGTGGCATTTTTTCACAACACCTCTCCCAACTGAGGAAAGCCAGCATAGAGCACAGACCAGGTTGGTTTTCCCCACACTGGGACTTCTGGGAGAAAAGGATCCAAGGCACAAGCAAATCTGTGTTAATCAACCTCTGGCTTGCTTGTGCCACAGACTGGGTTCTCACAACATGCATACACATGGAGGAAGATGACGAAAGTCGTGCTCTATTTTGACTTCCCCAAATGGAGGGTGTTGTAAGAGAGATCCGTGGGGCTTTTATTCGACAAGGTCTGCATTATAGTTTTCATTTTACTCCTGCAGCATTGTCATTTTAAAGTAGTAAAACTTTTGGAAAATATAGAACAAGGGATAAATTCCTTTTTGGGGCATCATTAACCTCTTCGTTTTTTCTCTTTTCTTGCAGCCTATAGCGTCGTCTTTTTTCGGGTGAGTACCCTCCAAGCTTTTAATGTGATTAAACATTGCGACACCTAGCTGAGAACACTACCTATAATTCGATGCTGGTTTGGAAGTGTCACTGTTTTTTAAAAAAAAAAACAAAAACCCACTCAACGTGTGTGAAATTAGTGTCTCCAGGCAATATTGCCATCAAAGTGTCTTTTAGTTTTACACCCTCCTAGGTCTGTGCATCTGTAGGTTGGACTACTTAAATTACAATCTAGAGCTTAAATTTTGCTTTGCTGTTGAATGCTCACTAGTAAGTACATTGTTCAGTATGTATTTTCAAAATGTTCATCTTTCATTAGCTTGTAGCCACTTTAAGAAGGTATTGCCTTATCTCCGTGACACACATGTGGTAACGTTTGGGGAGTATACTGTCAGATAATTCCATTGATGGTAATTGCTTCTTAAATTGACCTGCTGTTGGGAGAACTGCTGAAAAACAACTACGCTGGTGTGTGATATCAGCAAAATAGTGCTGACTTCATTGTAATTGCATTGTTTTGGGGGGCTAGGTGATGATAGAATGTAGTGCAGAACAGGTTATTCCTGGAGAAATGGAGATTGAAAAACATTACTGTCTTGGTTTTTCATCTTTAGTTCATGCATGGCCTGCCCTTTGAAGGAAGCCTGTAAAATTAAAGTCAGTGTGTATATAGGAATGCAGTTGGGGGGAAATTGCGCAGTTCCCTAGGTGATCATGTCATGCAGAGGTCAGTGTATGAGTGCATGCAAGATAATTTCTATAAAATGGAACTGTATTGCTGCCTCCTATCTTGCATTCTTCTGCCTTCAGTTTAGTGTTTTGTGTGGTGATTTTTGCCCATCATGCTTAGTGTCTCTTGTACCATTCTTCTCCGTCTCTTGTCTGCTTGACTCTTCTCCTGATGGGCTCGTGCTTCTTTATCTATGGGCTTCTGGTGACAGAACCATGGACTGTATTTGAAAAAGTGTTAGAATAGTATGCCCAAGAATTTCCCCATTTCTCACAGAAACAGGTTGTGTTATTTCTCCACCAAAGCTACACCCTTTAAGTGTAAGAAATAAGTTCTGTGAATTATTATTATTATTATTATTATTAATAATAATAATAATAATAATAATATAATATAGTGCCAGTGGTGTACCTGGCACTGTGCAGTGAGTAGTTACACAGGTCCCTACCCAAAAGGACTTTCAATATTTGTTATTTCTGATGTTTGACATCTTTGTCTTGTGAGTGGCTTCTATGGACAAAATGGGCAACTGTTAGCATGTGCAAAATACTTTCGTAAATACTTTTACAAAATGGGTCATTTATTTAGAGATTCACATACTAAAAACATGCTTTTAAAATGGTTGCTATTAGCCTTCTTATCTCACCATACTTCATTCCTCCACAGAGCCAGATTCCTAGACCTTTCCTTAGAAAGTGACAGTACATTACTTAGAGCATCATTAATTCACCCTGGCCCTTTAAAATAATTATTAAAAAGGTAATGATTTTTAGGTCGTAGAGAGTCATAGAGGAAGAAAGGGCCAGATTGGATTCACCGAGGGGATCTACTCCAGGTTAATGTGCCCTAGGAAATGGGATGAAGCCACAAAGGTAACCTGGTTATCTGTCTAATCACAAAGGTATCCCCGAGAGCAGGGGGGAGGGGGATTCGACTTTGTGTCTGTGGCTTTTTCTTCTTTTTGTGCTTTTCTCCTACAAAGCAAGGAAGAGCCCCACAGTGATTTCAATCCTCCTGTGCCCTCAGACTTGGTCCAGGAGATGGTAAAACGATTGCATTGCAAATTTTCTGCTCTACGCCAGTTGGGGAACCCTGAAAGAAGTAGGGAGAAACCATGGGAGAAAGTATATACAGTATCATCCAGGGACCTGTGTTCACTGTTTTCCCCATTGCCACGAATGGGGAAAATGCAGTGAGCATGGGTCCCTGAGTAAGACGTTTGAATCATGTTTAACAAAAGGATTGGGGCTGAAAACTAATGAAAATGATGTTTTCGGTACTAGCATTTATGGAGCTTCCGTAATGTACTTATTGGCACACCAAGCTTGCTTTTTGCATGGGACTGTCTGGTAATGGGCAAAGGTCAAATGGATTTGATGAAGATTAATCTCTATGTACTGTATATAGCTCTGGGAGGGAAAGCTGCAAAGATAATAGAAATAGATCAGACTGGGCAGATAAATTTCAGGAAGCAGGGGAGGCTAAAATCAAGTTGTTAATCAATACTTTTTTTTTTCTAGCCAGATAGCTATTTCTTTGGGGTAGGATTAAAAAGCGCATTTCCATTACCAATCTTGGGCTCTTGATTCAGGACAGAATTTAACAGAAGCAGCAGTTACGTTCATTATTATGTAGCTGCCACAGGAAATTGCATGTCTAGTCACTATACAAGACTATTTTTACTCTCAATTCTTATGTGCAAACATATTCTCGTCGTTTTTAATAGTCATGGCAAAGGAAAAGTATTGTTTCTAAAAGCCAGTTCAATTTTATTGCTGTACTTCAACATGAAGTGTGTTGCATTTCCTTATTTGAACCAAACTAACGAGAATAATAATTGTGAAACAAATAAAATTGTGTATAACTTCTATGTACACTATTGTGATCCCCAAATGCCAGAATTGCAGTATTTTTCAGAAAGTTTTTACAACTCTGTGCCACGTTTTCTTTTGCTTGCATTGGTAGTGGTACAAAATTGGTCAGAATTTTAGGATGTTACACTGATCAAAGGCTGCTGCTTCTCAATCATCGCCTTGGTATAAATTTTGGATACCGGGGCCCAAGGGTGCACGTTATCTTTCTTTACATTCTTCCATAGTCCATAGGAGAGCTTTTACAGCCCATCGAACGCAAACCAAGCAATCCATGGTTGTACAGGACTGATACTCCCAGATTAATTTTTGAGACAGGACTTCTATATGTGGATCTGATGAGATAGAGGATTTGGCACATTAATTACTTTTTTTAGTCCCATTTATAACTGTTCCTGCAGTTGGCTGTTCCTGACCCTTAATATTTCAAATGTGACGTTGAAATCTCCTCTACGTTTGCTCCGTTTTCTAATGAAGGATTGTAGAGACTCTGTAACAAGGGCAGTAGCAGTCTTTCCTGTTTATGCCGCAAAATTGAGGGCATGGTGGGTGTCGATGACCTCTCTGGCAGATCAGTAAAACTCTGATTGTCTGTTTGGTACCTATGCTGTTTGTGTGTTTGTATAATCTTACATGGTCAGTCGACTAGTTCATAGTAATAAACTTGAGTTTGATGTTACACTGAATACGTTTTTAGGCCAATTCATGAATAATTATATGGTAGCATTTGACATGGTAGATCATGGGTTGCTTCTGAGATGGTTGCAGACCCTAGAGGGTGGACAGAACTGTCTTAGGATGGTTCCGATCGTTCCTCTCAGGGAGAAGCCAACGGGTGGTGCTGGGGGAAGAAACCTCTAGCTCTCGGGATCTTGCTTGTGGCATACCGCAAGGTTCGATTCTGTCTCCACTGTTTAACATCTATATGCAACCCCTGGGTGAGGTCGTGCGACGGTTTGGTGTGAGTTGCCACCGTTATGCTGAGGACACTGAGCTTTACCTCTCTTTTTTCAGCGAACTCAGGTCCTGCAGTCTCAGTGCTTTCCCAGTGCTTGCTAGCAGTAAGTGACTGGATGAGGCTGAGCAGACTGAAGCTGAACCCTGATAAGACGGAGGTGATGTTGGTGGGTAGGGCGGCTGAGGTGATGGCCCCCCTTGTAGAGGGGATCCGTCCCTTACTGGCCCCGCAGGAGTTTGGGGGTCCTCTTGGACCCTGGCCTCCGCCTGGATCGTCAGGTGGAGGCGGTGGCAAAGGGAGCCTTTTGCCAATTACATCTTTTGCGTAGGATCCAGCCATGTGTTTCAAACTTGGATCTGGCCACCCTCATCTATGCATTCATCACCTCAGGGCTAGATTACTGCAACGCACTCTACATGGGCTGCCCTTGGTGACAACTCAGAGGCTGCAGCTGGTGCAGAATTCGGCGATCCATCTTCTAATGGGGACAGTCTAGGGAGCACATTACACCAGTGCTCCGGGCTCTGCACTGGCTGCCTATAGTGTCCCGGGTCCGATTCAAGGTGCTGATTTTGACCTTCAAAGCCCTACACGGTCTGGGCCCCTCCTATCTGAGAGACCGCCTCACTCCCCGGGCCCTGGAGCGACCTCTGCGATCTGCCGGGGGTGCCTTNAATGGCCATGATGGAGAGGGCGTTCTCGGTGGTCAAACCACGGCTATGGAACTCCGTCCCAGAGGAAGCTCACCTAGCTCCCAGCATGTTGGCCTTTCGTTGGGCCTGTAAGACCTGGCTGTTTGTCCAGGCCTTTGGAGGAGGGGGAAGGTAGTGTGGGTGTTGTTTGCCAGTGGTTTTTGCTTCTTTTATTGTCAGTTTTACAATGTTTTAGTAACTCCTGTGTATTGTTTTTAACTTACCGTTTTAAAAATATTTTGTGAGCTGCCCCTAGCTGCTGTAGGGCTGTAGGGAGTGGGATATAAGTTATTAAATAAATAATAAGGATATTTACATTTATTTATTTTTTAAGGGAAAGTGTACAAACATATAATACACAGCCATTGTTACAGAAGTGTTGTACATGACAGCAGCTACATAGAGGGTGACGGGGACATGTAACGGCACCCTTGACAGGTTCTGCAGAGCTAGAGCCTGTGCCATGGGTGGCTAGTGCTGAGCTGCCATGTAGCAGCTCTGCACTGGCAAAACCCCATATCCTAACCAATAAAACACTACCCACTCATTTTGGAGCGGGTAGTGTTTCATTAGCGCTCATAGAAGTGGTAATGAAACAGTTGTAAGCCTTGAAATTCTGTGGTGGTAGTGGTATACATACAAATGGCTTCAATCATAGAGTTGGAAGAGACTTCATCAATCATGTAGCCCAAGACCTTGAAAGGAGGCAAGATACTAGACTGGACATTGATGTAGAAAATGGAATGGGGCTCCCTTTCTCCTCTCCCAGTAGCAGGGGATTCAGCTACACCAGGGAGTGTGTCCCCCAGGCCTGTGTGCCCCGCCCGGTGCATTTGTACTGGCTGTTCCTGTTGTTAGCTACGCCTTTGATATCTGTAACGTCACTGACAGATACTTATCCAGTCTGCTTTTGATAACACCTAATAAAGGAGATTCCACAATCTCCCAGGGCAACCTGTTTCATTGCCTACCTTTTCTTGCAGATAGGAAGTTTTCCCTAACGTTTAACTGAAATCTACCTACCTTGTTGCAATTTAAGTCTGTTTCTGCAAAGGCTGGTAGATAATTCACATTTTAATATTACATGGCTGCATAGCAGCAAAAATAAAACATCACAAATAGGGCAAAAAAATGAAAATTGCAGCTCAACAGAAATTGTGGCTGTTATCTGGGAAGCACAAGATAGTCTTGTATTTTCAGACTAGCCACAAAGCGATCCACTCTTCAGGAAAGCCGGGCTACTTTAAAGAATGAGGACTATATGCGCATAATGCCATCATAAGTACAAATGAACTGTTTTTCAGAGGTGCTAAGCAGCCTTAGCTTTCAGTGGAGTCCATGTGGGTTTTCTGTGTGGCCTTCTAGACATTATGATATGCATCCTTGAAGTGAGTGAGTGCTTTGAAAATCAGACCAATTATATCTAGGCCAATGGAGAAGAACAGTTTGTCAGATCAAAATAATACCCATTATTTTACTATTGCAGGGTATATTCTGAAATGCAACAAATTTCATGAGCAGGGCAATCGCCTATCTAGTTTTATTTGGTTTTCCTGAACACAAAGGGGCTGATCCATATAGCAATATCAGAATGCTTTCCAGACTCATTTCTGCCCCAATACTTTCTTCCAAGAATTCAGTTCATGCTTTCTTGTCTAGTCAAGCTTTAGGTATTGAGATGTTGTTAACCAGAACTAGCTGCCCTGCATTTTCTACTTCAAGAAATTGCTCATATTTCCCTCAGGGTCTCTGATTTGTCTGTACCCTACATTATCAAAATTATAAGCATAGGACTCAAGCCAACAGATTGCAATATAGACCTAGTTCACGGGCCTATGCCGTAGTTGTGCAAGGAGCAAAGAAGGATTTTTTTGCTGCCCTCATAGCATCAGCAAAGTCTTGTCCGATGGAGCTTTTCTGTGTGGTGAAGGGGCTGGTCAGTCCAGCCTCCCTCTGCCTGGAACTGGAATCTTCAGGTGCCCGCAGCGACATGTTTGTAGATTACTTTGCTGATAAAATCGCCCGGATTCACCATGATTTCAACGCTGCACTTGTTACAATGGGAGAACCAGAGGCTGTGGAAGCCCCGCCTTGTCGGATTTTATGGGATCAATTTCGGTTGAACTTGCCTGCTGATGCAAAGGATGTTCTTGGGGCTGGTAGAGCCACCTCTTGCGAACTTGACCCATGCCCGTCCTGGCTGGTCAAGACTAGCCGGGAGACGCTGGGGCCATTGTTGGCGGGGGTGGTCAGTGCCTCCCTTCGGAAGGGCAGGGTGCCTCGGTGCCTCAGGGAGGCAGTGGTCCGGCCCCTGCTTAGAAAACCATCTTTGGATGTTGACTCCCTCACCTGTTATCGTCCTGTCTCTAACCTTCCCTTTTTAGGGAAAGTTAGTGAACTGGTAACGGGTCGGCAGCTATAGGAGCATCTGGACCAACTTGGTTTTCTAAATCCCTCACGATTTGGCTTTCATCCGGGCTGTGGCACTGAGACTGTGCTTGTGGCCTTGGTCGATACCCTCCGCTGTGAATTAGACCAGGGTTGTTCAACCCTGTTGATTTTGTTACATCTATCGGCTGCCTTTGATACTGTTGACCATGAGTTGCTGGTGACTCATCTGTGGGACCAAGCTGAGGTGGGTGCAGCTGTTCTTGAATGGTTCTGCTCATTCCTGGCTGGAAGAACTCTGAGAGTGGTGCTTGGGGAACATTTTTCATCTCCTCGGGACCTCTCGTGTGGAGTCCCACAGGGTTCCATTTTGTGGTCCCACCCCCCTTTGTTCAACATGTGTATGCAGCCGTTGGGTGAGGTCGTGCAGAGCTCTGGAGTTCAGTGTCATCAATATGTTGATGACACCCAACTCTGTCTCTCCTTTTCATTGGATCCAGACCCCGCAGTCTTGGTGCTTACAAGATGTATGGCGGCTTTGGGAGACTGGATGAGGGTGATTAGACTGAAGCTGTATCCCGACAAGACGGAGGTGATACTAGTACGGAAGGCAGTGGGTGAGGTGGCCCCCGTCATCGACAGTGTTCGTCCCCCACTGGTTCTCTAGGTTCGGAGCCTGGGAGTGCTCCATGACTGTCATCTCAGCCTAGATGCCCAGGTTGGGGCAGTAGAGAGTAGTGCTTTCCGCCAATTACATCTGGTACGTCAGCTTCGGCCATATGTCTCCGTCTCTGACCTGACCATTATCATCCATGCTTTCATTTACCTCGAGACTGGGCTATTGTAATGTGCTCTACGTGGGGCTGCACATGGTGAGGGTCTGGAGAGTGCAGCTGGTGCAGAATGCGGCGTCCCGCCTCCTTACGGGGACGGGTCGCCAGAAGCATATTACACCGGAGCTCAGTTCTCTGCGCTGGTTGCCTATAGTCTTCCGGGTCCGATTCAAGGTGCTGGTTCATACCTATAGGGCTCAAGCCGTATAGGGCTTTATCTATTTGCGGGATCGTGCCCTTGACCAGGACCACCCTTCTCAAGATCCCCTGGGTATTCTGTGGGGCCACTATGGAGACGGCGTTCTTGGTGGCAATCCTGAGGCTGTGGAACTCCTTCCTGGTGGAGGCCTGCATAACCCCGGACCTTCCTTCCTTCAGATGTCAATGCACGACCTGGCTGTTCGGCCAGGCTTTTGGTGAGGAAGATGGGTGGGGGTTATTATTTTTGGTGTGGGGGCTGGGGTGGGGTTTTTAAATGTGTGTGAATGTTTTTTGACGTTCCTCTCCCCACTGTGGGGAGGCTGTGTTTTCCCTCTTTTGTTTTTGCCCCTTTTTGTGTTGTTTTATTATGTATTCTATATATTATGTATTTTATATTTTGTATTGTAAGCCACCCCAGGATGCCTTTGGTAGGAAGGGTGGGTAAAAAGTTTTTAAAATAAAATAAATAAAATCCTCCAGAAACTTAAACTTCACCAGGACTTCTCAGTGAGTGTTTTTATGCAATATATAAGTCTTTGTAGGACTACGCCCATATTCTTTTATATTGCCACAATTTCCTTTTATTTAAACTCACCTGAACTCAAGTTAGCCATTTGGAAGGAGATGGGCGTAACCGACCTGTTGGCTCTTAGCAGTGTTAATTTATTTGCGTTTGTAGTTCAGCTTGGAAAATTGACCTGGACAAGCAAACAAACCTGGTTCCAAGTCTTCCCAGACTGAGAAATTCTAGAGTTTAACTTAGTGTTTTCCCTGACAGACAAGGAAGAGAGAGAGAACAATAGAATTTGTGGCTATACGATCACCTTATTAGGAACTGCTAGTAGGGCAATAAGCCCCAAAAGAAATTGTGATTTTTTAATTAATTTATTTAAATATATATATATATTTGGTTGCCTGCTTTAGATACCTTAACAGGAATTTTCAGAAGGTGGGTGATATGATCAAAGTGCTTTTAGTGGTACATTCAAAAACGGAGGCACTCAAAATTGCCAACTTTTGTAGGTCTTGGTCTTACTGTTCAAAGATCGGTCTCGTCCATACTGACCAAACCAATGAACTAGTTTAATAAGAGGATGCCGCATGCTTTTTGAATGTAGAAGTGGATGGTGAGAAGGGCCAGATACATGCAGTGATAATTCACGTCCTGCAATTAATTTATTCCCCTTTTTTTCTTCTCTTTGGGAAGAGTATTATGTTAGCTAGACCCAGAAACAACTTTGCAGAACTACTTTCATGTTCCACAGAGAAATTGGTAAATCATTTATATTTGGGTTCAGTGTTTTATTTATTGCTACTGCAGACAATATAACTTGCTTCTGTAGGTGAAGTGAAGAGCTCTGAAGAGTGGATCTGAAGGGTTTATGTGAGGTTAGCCGCGTCTAATGGAATAGGCTGTAACAAGTATCGTTTTAAATAAAATTTAAAAAAGGCCTTTACAAGCAATGTAACCTCCTTGTCCCACAAACAATGGTTCAACAATGGGTGAAGCCACAAGCGACAGCCAGGCTGCTGCATCCCAGGCTGACCTGGGACAAGCAGCCTGGGTAGACAGAACATGCGCCAGCTGGAGCACAAAACACACATGCTCCTAGACAGATCGACAGCAGCACAGCCTGGGGGCACACAGAAAATAGGGAACATGCGGCCATCTGTCACTGCCCTGTGCCCAGGTCCCACCCCCTCCATGATGGGCAACCATAGCGGCCAATAACAGCCACCCATGGTAGAAGTGGCCCAGGTCAGCAGACTGGCCCAGAAATAGACATGCAAGCTCCAGGACAGCCCACTTTCCTGACCAAGCCCAGGCTGTTACTTTGGCTAGTTACTAAGCTAAGCACCTGGGCTAGCCGCCAACATGACCCGGGATACCCTGGGTCAACATCTGGCGGCCATGAACCAAATGTGACAGTGGCCCGCAGGGCAAAGTGAGCCTAAGTGGGCCACTGTCACGTCTGGTTTTACCTAGTGATTGCTTAATGAAAACGAAAGAAAATTAAGGGATTTTCACTCATAAAGGGTTTGTAGGATGGAAGTTTAAGGTTTCTACACAGCCTCAAACTACTAGAGCCAAACTCCAAGAATGGAATTACCTAAGTTACTTGCAGTAGCTGTAGAAACCTTAGTGAACACCTTTCCCTCCTTTTACTACTACCCTGTACGTGCTGCTATACCTAACACATCTTTCAGTCATCACGTAAGCTGGGAATCCTTGTTACATCTGTGAAAACCTAATACTGCTGTACTACTTGCTAGTCTACATTAACTTTGCTCCATGGGTGGGTGATGGGTGGAGCTCGGTTTAGTGTGGGAATGCACACACATGCACCACCACCCATCCCCCACGGCATTCACACGGGCACCTCCACCCATCTCCATGCAGCGAAACTGCGTGGAGATTGGTGGGGGCATCTTGAGTGAAAAGGGCCTAAGTTATGCAAAGTGGTTGTGGAAAACTTAAACGTACCCTATTTCTTGTTGGGACCTGGCTCAAGGGGGTTGTGTGCTAATCTTACACTGCTTTTAAACGAGGGCGCGCTGAAGCGCCTCCCAAACGCCGCATTAAAGCAAAGCCGCCGGAAGTGACGTTCTCCCCGTTGCCGGCGGCTG
>QEPC01000763.1:1756851-1793563 GCA_003113815.1 Sphenodon punctatus | reverse complement strand
CCTCCCCCATCTCCTGGTCCAGACACTGAATACCTAAGCACTACACAACCCTGGCAGCTGGATGATAGCTGCTGTAGCCAGGCACAACCACATACGTGCATGTCATAAGTTCAGTTCCATTGGCCATAATTAAAACGTTATAACTTTTCTAATAAAACAGTAAATTTAGAGTAAGAACCAAAACGGTCTAGGATACAGTGTCCTTTAATTTTTGATGCGATTCAATGTAAGATAGATGTTGCAGAAACTCTG
Source organism: Sphenodon punctatus (assembly GCA_003113815.1). Taxonomy (NCBI): domain Eukaryota; kingdom Metazoa; phylum Chordata; class Lepidosauria; order Sphenodontia; family Sphenodontidae; genus Sphenodon; species Sphenodon punctatus. Next base: position 1,793,311 of record QEPC01000763.1, on the reverse strand, counting down.
CAAAGCCTGTCAATACATTCTTAAATCAGGAAATGTTTGCTCTACTGTCTCCCATTGAAAAGCACAGGCAGTGTAAAATGAAACTTTGCAACTGCCTTAACCATAGAGCTGCTGCCGCAGCTTTATAATGTATTTTTAAATAATTGAGAAAGTCGTTAACTCTGGATGTAAGATTTGCATGCCAAATTAAAATGTCATCTCATCTGAATTCGTTGTTGCAAATTGTTATTTTATCGCTTTTTACAAGTTCTTATGTATCTTGCTTTTACTGTTCTTTGGTTAACTTGCATAATAGGAGCAGGTTTTTAGGAAAGAGTAACTAAATAAAGTGAATTAAATATGCGTTTGGAAGTTTGTAAACAAACTGCACAGCTTTTCATCTGTTTCTTCGGCACAGTCGGCGCTGAAGCCGCCGGACCGCCGGAGCTCCATGAAGGTAGGATCCCTGGGTGGGAACTTGGAAGTAGGGTGATCCCTGGGGTGGGGGGGTGTTAACCCCACCCCACCCCAGGGATCATATAGTACACTACTTAATACTTACCGGCTGCTGCTGGGACGGCCGCTGGTGCTGGTGGGCTCGCTCTGGGTTGCCGGCAGCGGCCTGGAGCCGCAGTAGGGACACTCGGGGGAATTTTTTTGTTTAAATCCAGGCTGGGCAGGGTGGGTGGGGGGTGTCCCCCCTTGCACCCGCGCAGCCTGGGAGGGGGAGGGAAACGCGGGTTTTTTTGTGGTTTTTTTTTTTTACATTGTGGCCATTCATTTGAATGGCCGCAATGTAAAAAAATCCGGTACCGGGAATCCGGGAAACAGGCCGGATTACCGGGTTGAATCCGATAATGCCGGTATGCCCAGTACCGGCATTATTGGATACCGAAAGATCCGGTTGTCCCGGCCCTAGTGTTTATTTACCATCCCGGTGATCTCCCATAACCCCTAGAGTTATCTTTCCCATGGACTCATTTTGGAACCAGCTGAAAAGAGAAACTAAAAGTCGGTCCTACGTCTGGATCCCTAAATGGAGGTGCATCCTTCCTTTGGGGTGGTAGCGCAACGCCTTGCCCTTCCCGGGACTACATTTGATACCGTTGACCATGAGATGTTGGTGGCCCACTTTCAGGACCAGACCGGGGTGGGCGGGATTGTTCTTGAATGGTTTCGCTCTTTCCTAGCTGGGATAACTCAGCGAATGGTGCTCGGAAACTTCACGTGTGGAGTCCCGCAAAGTTCCATTCTGTCCCTCTCCTGTTAATGTGTATATGCAGCCATTGGGCGAAGTCGTGAGGCATTATGGAGTGCGGTGCCATCAGTATGCTGGTGACATCCAGCTCTACCTCTTTTTCATTCGACCCAAAACCGGCAGTCTCGGTGCTTAACTGGTGTCGGGCAGCTGTGCTGTGGGGGACTGGATGAGGGCGAGCTGACTGAAGCTGAATCCTGACAAAACGGAGGTGATACTGGTGGGTAAAGCGGTAGGTATGGTATCACCCCTCATTGATGGCGTTCGCCCCCCACTGGTTTCCCAAGTTTGGAGTCTGGGAGTGCTCCTCAACCCGCAGCTCTGCCTGGATGCCCAGGTGGGGGCTGTGGCGAGAGGTGCCTTTCACCAATTACATCTGGTGCGTCGGCCGTATGTCTCGGACTCCAACCTGACCACCATCATCCATGCTTTCATTACCTTGAGACTAGACTATTGCAAAGTGCTCTACATGGGGCTTCCCTTGGTGACGGTTCAGAGACTAAGGGTGATTTCAGACGTTACGTTTGTCTGAAATAACCACAGTCAATCTCAGTCAACCGCGGGGTGGTGGTGGTGAACGGAGGTGAACGTCTGTTTGCGCGCATCCAGATGTTCACCTCAGTCAACCACTCCCCGTGGTGAATCTAGCCACGCTTTGTTCTCCCGCACCAAGGCGGCGAACGAAGCATGGTTAGGGGGAATCAGGAACGCGGTGAAGGAAAAGTAACGTCTGTTACCTTACCTCCACCGAGTTCTGGGGTCCTGGTGGCGGGCGGCGGCAGCGGCCGGACAGGCCACTGTGACTGCTTGTCTCGGGGAGGGCAGGCAGCCGGGGAGCGCAGGGGGCGGGGCTGTGCAGCCGTGCCCCTTTAGACGTTACGGCCGGGTGCTTTCACCATGGGCCGTGGTTCGGCGGTCCCCACGGCCGGGGGCGAAGGGGGGAATGTCTGTTGGCTCCCCCCTTCACCCCCGGCCATGGTCCGAATCACCCCACGGCCCGTGGTCAAAGCGCCCGGCCGTAATGTCTGAAACCACCCTAAGATGCATTTGGGGAGGTAGGAGGACTAATAGGGGGAAGCAGATGTACTGACACACGTATAGAACTTAGTTTGATCTCTCTTGGCGTTGAGGGGAAAGAAAAGGGAATTGAAATAAAAATAGTTTCCAGTCATTTATTCTCACTTTGATATTGTTGTGGTGTATCATTTTCTTCTAAGTCTTGTTTACTGCATATGTGCTGCTTTAGTGATCTGAATATTTATTATAGCTGTCAGTTCTGCAAGCCATTACAGTTAGTTTAAAAAAGTATGAGCTCTGTCTTATGATTTAGTAAGCACAATATCAGGACACATCATGCTAGAGAGAGCTTTGTATTAGATGTCTTACTCTGGCTGGAATCTATGTACCATATAGGATGACTGTTGGGGTTGTATATGTCAATTTTAGGGTTTAACAATCTTGACAGCCTTGCTTCAGTCTGGCATGGCTTCTTTTTGATGAAGTCAGTTTCTTCTCTCTAACTTCCTTATTATTTTTAGCTTTACTGGCACATAATTTTATAAACCTAGGGAGATTTATGATGTACGAGTGTCTCAGCAGGTACTGCTGATATCCCTTTTCAGATGGGAGAGAGATACTCATCTACCAGATGGTAAGTTTTCTTTTTCTACTCTGCACCTTCAGAACTTAGGCCGTCTTAATCCAGCTTTCCCAGTCGGTATTGGTCCTAAATTCAAGACAGGGATTATTTTGAGATGACTACAGCATTATCATCTTGGGAAGGTTCCATGCTAAACAGCCGTGTTTGGATTTACTTAATCTGCTTACCTTTCCCATCCATTCTCTTAAACAGTTTTACAGCTTGTCTCGCATGCTTTTTCATTCATAATACTCTGTCGTGAATTCTTATCCATATTATCCTGTATGCAGAGGATACTATTTTTATAATTTTGGATATCATGGAGTTTTAAGGCTGCTACCAGATTAGGGAGTTAGCTCAGCAAGAGAGGAAACATCTTTTTGCATCAGCCTAGGCATGCTTGCTTAGTATTCTGTTTGCACTGACTGGACTGGTTTGAGAGGATAATGTATATGTACATTCTCAGTCACCTTGAACTAAATTGTTTTTTTAAAATTTGCTTTAGAAGGAAATAGAGTAGCTTTCTTCAACAATTTTCAGGCCATCTGTCGCACCTCCTTAAACTTTGTATGCAAGCTACGTTGCTAAAGTAGCCCAGTTTGTTGCTCACTGGCAAATTGATGTCATTGACATATTGCTGCAAGGAACAGCACATGATAGACACTTCATTAAAAATCTAATGATTTAAAATCTAATTATATGTTATTCCCAATGTGATCCTGGTAACACAAAGTGACTTCCAATTTTTATTAAGGGGTGGAGTTTTAAATGAAGCGTACAACTTCTGTATTGTCTTGTATTGCTTGGGAACTCGTGTTTTTAAATAGGTCTTGCTAAATTTATTTAAGAAACCTATATATCGTTCAGAAGGATGTGCTGATTAGGCATTTTAAAGAGTAATCCATTCAGTCTAATTTTCCTTATTTATTCAAGTAAGTTTTCTGTTAAAAACTTTTGACTAAGGAATGAGCACACCCAAATTGGCAGGTTCATGATGATATATCTCCAATCTTGATTATGAAACAATTTGCAAAAAAGCCCCATTGGGAAGCTGGGTTGTGTATGTGGAAAATGGATTACTCCATACATGCCATGTTTTTGTACACTTCAGCTATGACTGCCCTTTTGGCAACTGGATATATAGGTCAAGATGGTGGCTAGTCAGACCCAATATGGAGGTCGTTATGTTCTTTAATGCCTTCAGAGAGGACAATTTTCTGTTGGAAGATGAAGGTAGGATCACAGCATGCTACTTCTGGGGTGAATCTCATGCCATAGTGCATTTTTACACTATATCTGTGTAAATGTGGCTATATCTGTGACTTCTAAGTTACAGGCTGCTTTTTCCCCTTGATTGTTCCAATACAGGGGAATACAGACTTGTCAGTAAATTAAGCTAGTGTCCCACTCATTTCTCTGCCTACAATGATATAATGTACTCCAGCCCAATCCCCCCCTTCCATCACTCCAGTCAAAACCCTTTCGAACACTTTGGAAGCAAAGACAAATACAAGTAGTTTTTATCAAGCTGTTTTTCAGACTGAAATATTGAAGTGTGAAGCAAAATATAATGAAGACTTAATCATTCCATTCATTTGATTCAGAGCTAGGGTGTCCAGTCTCCTTAAGGCCTGTCAGTAAAAGTATGGATCAAAATCTGAAAACTTTTAAAAGGAAGGGTTAAATGAGTTTAACACAGCACTAAACAAAACCAATTTTTTTTTTTTTACCTTCAGCAAACATTCAATAGTGATTACGAAAATATACCTAGGTGTTTATATCAAACTTCTTCGTGTAGTCACATATATTCACATTATGTAGTGCTGCAGATATGGACATCATTGAAAAGAAGCATAGAACAAGGCTTCCTGATTTAAAGTTGGGAGATTGGAAATACTAGTTTAGTTTTTGTGCTTTAAATAGACCTGCTGCTGCAGACGTCTGTAGCTGTAGTATATTTTTTTTTCTTCCAAGTGCAGCACAGTAATAATTGAGATAATTTTCTAATTAATTTTAGGTCACAAAGTGAGACAGGTGGTTAAAGTGTCTTGTATTTGGAATGGCAGCTTCTGGCATTTAACACGTAATTTAAGACTTAACATAAATGCATTCATTTGTTCAGACTTCAGAATGCTAATGGCAGGCTTGGTGGTGAAGCAAAATGTTGTGGTTTGCTAATGAAGTTTTACATTAAAGTCCTGTATTGTGTATGGTTTGTTCAGGAAGCTGTGCTATGTGAAACAAATGGCTTGATTTAAGTTTTTTACTATGACTGCAATGAGAAACAACAGAATTCGCACAGCAGCTATACTGCAACATCACCATGGCAACCATTGGAAATAATGGTACCCTTTGGGAATATTGGAGAACTCAAATGCTGTTGCAGCCAAGTATTATTATTATTATTTATTATTTATTTTATTTATTAGTCTGTGAGTGTGGCACTTTCAAGTTATTTTTTCAGAATTCCTCATCAATAAAAATAAATTGGAAGTGCTATAACTCTAAAGTCTTGGTGAAGTGTACTCACGTTGTAATGAAGGCTGTGCTGCAGATGCTTTTAAAAAGCCACAAATAAATGACAAATGCAGTTAGCTATCTTCCTAAAGCAATTACAAGGGTGAAAGCAGAATGAAAATTTTGAAATTGGCCTGTTGTGAAGTTATTCGTCACGTTGAAGTCATTGGGTGTGAATAGAGGCGCTACACAAGTGAGCAAAGGATTATAAGAATTATTGCTAGAAAGCAGCTTCAGCTTTAACAATAGCAGCTTCTCAGTTTAAGGAAAAAGTGTTCCTCAGTAAATGTGTAAGAAAATAATTTAAAATCCTCTTCTCCCTCTCCCCTTCCCCTCCCCAAACAAATAACTTTGATTCTGTAGCTAAACTAAATTACGGCAGCAGGATTAAAAATATTTCTGGGTTTTTAAATAAATGAATAAATACATTTTTAGTTTTTATCAGTTTTATTTTATGGTTTTAGACTAACTCTGTGTGCATTTTAGTATTTGAAAAAGTCAACGTGTTCATTTTTATCATTAATTCAATTAATTGAATTTCTTTTTTAAATATTCGCCCTAAAGTTTTAAGAGCATTTTGGTAATTAGAAAAGATCATTGACCAATTCGTTAAGAGGTACACCGTAGCTAAACCAGTAATATGTGTGTGATAAAGTGACATCAATAGTGTATGTGTTTCTGCTTAACGTTCCTATTAACTGAAAGTGAAAATTGTTTCAGATTATCAGAGGCTTCAAACCACTTCAGTTTTACTGACTCAGCTTTCTGAATTTCAGTAGGTTGAGAAGAATGCTAGGTAACACAGTATTTCTCCCTTAAGAATCTTCCGTCAGTACTGTACTGAAGGGTTTTGATTACACAGCTGGGATTCTGTATTGCATCTGCAAGAAACCCAGTTCATTTTCATAACCAGGTCTGTTAATTTCTCCACTGCACCTGTTTTTGACCTCATTCCTTTTTAACTTTTTCTAATTACAGTTAGTGACATGTCTTTAAAAAACAACACAAAAAAAAACAAGAAAAACTTTGATTCAGCTGAATAGTCTTTCATATTTGTTGCTGCTGGATTTTAACTATTGAACTTTAGTTGCCGGTGAGAGGGAGAGAAGCAGCCAGAAAGCATGAGAGCCTTCACCAAGAGAGAGAAAATTGTGAAGGAGATACCTGTGTAAATAATAATTTTCCAACTGCATCAATGGGCAGATTGCAAATAGTAAGTTGTCGTCTGGAAAGACTTCATGCTGTGGATTTGAATGAATTGTTCACCCATGGACTCTCTATAGCTTACTTTACCATGTGAGTATTCATTCAGATGAAGAGCTGGAATGTAAAACTGGTAGAGAGTTGCAATTGCATTCCCTCCGTGAATGTGGTGGTGGTCTAGTAGGAGTATAAATGTATTGCACAATAGTGATTGAACAAGAAAATAGAAATTACTTTACAGCATTCTTGTGCACAATTAGTGTTGTGAATGAATTTAATAATATTTTTTGCCATACCAATTTTACCTGATTTTTACTTTGATATTTTCCTATTACTTTTGTGATGTTGTGCAACGGCTATATTAATGGTTGACAGGTATTTACATTAATACGTTCAATATATTTAAAAGTACTCCTTAATTATTTCAAACATAGATGTGATTTATTATGTAAAACATTATGCTTCTGTTCAGTTGGCTGCTTTTAAATTAACTTGTAAATTAAAAAGGGCATATCTTTGAACCTATGACTTATGAAAACTAATGGAGCCATTGAATTGGGGCTGGGTAACACAAAAATGAGGTTGAAATATGAAGGGAAGGCTAGAATTTGTTCTCCTTTTATTTATTATGCTCTTGGGATGCGATAGGGCAAAATGTTCATAGTTTAATGAAACTAAATATTTATTAATGTATTTATTTATAAAAGCTTAATACCCCACCCCTCCTGCCGAAGCAGCTCAAGGCAGCTTACAACATAAAAAATAATAAATAAGAATATAAAAACAATCTTAAACCATAAAAACAAATATTGATGGGAGAAAGATAACAACACACCCACCCTAACCCTCTACCCCCCTTCCCTTTACCCATCTCCCCCACCAAAGGCCTGGCAGAACAGCCAGATTTTGCATGTTCATTGAAAAGAGGGAATGGCCAGGGCCAACTGGGCCTCAGCCAGGAGGGAGTTCCATAGCCTAGGTGCAGCCACCAAGAACACCTCTCCGTCGTCGTCCCCCAGAGAACCTGGGGGACTTTGAGAAAGGCGCCCCCGGATGACCTCAGCGATTGGTCCAGGACCCGGGGAGTGAGGTGGTCCCACAGATAGGTAGGGCTCAAGCTGTTTAGGGCTTTATAAGTAAGCACCAGCCAGTGCAGTGAATGGAGCAGAGGTGTAATGTGCTTGGGACAGACCGTCCCCATAAGACTGCAGACTGTCACAATGGGCAGCCCCACGTAGAGTGCGTTACAGTAGTCTAATTTCGAGGCAATGAAGGCATGAATGATGGTGGCCAGGTGCCTATGAATTCATTGAATTAATGATAAAAATTAACACGTTGACTTTTTCAAATACTAAAATGCACATAGGCCTATGTGCACAAGATGTAATTGGTGGAAAGTGCTCCTCACCACTGCCCCCACCTGGGCATCCAGGTGGAGTTGGGAGTCAAAGAGCACCCCCAGACTCCAAACCTGAGGGACCAACGGGGGACAGACAACATCAATGATGGGGAATGTCACTCCCATCGCCTTAACCACCAGCATCACCTCTGTCTTGTCGGATTCAGTCTCTCAGGTTGCCCTCATCCAGTTCCCCACAGCCACCAAGCACCGAGTAAACACCGAAACTGCCGGGTCTGGATTGAATGAAAAAGAGAGGTAGAGTTGGGTGTCATAAGCATATTGATGACACTGAACATCAAATATTCTCACAACCTCACCTAGCGGCCTCACCAAATACAGTGAGTTTTCATAAATTCAAATGCAACAGGTGATGCTGTGGCATATTATTACATAACCCCCATTGCGTGCTGCAGATAAATGCTGTAGAATGACCCAATGAATAGAATTGCTATATACCAGTACATATAACTTTTAGCTTTTGTTATAGATCTAGTTTACTGGATGGTTATGTGATACTAATATAGTTCTTTAGGAACATGGAATGGAAAGCAGATTTTTTACAGGGAGATTGAAATCCTCTGTTCTGAGGTAATGGAGTACATCTGCAGCAGCAGAGGATGGCGTTCTGGCAAAGGAGACTTGGGGATAAAACACTCCTTTATGGTTGCCTCTGTATTTGAATTTGGTCTAAAACATTTCAAGTGCCAGCTTTTATAATTCCGCCACATTAACAAATGTTTTAAGAACAGAAATTTCAGGTAAAGTGAGGCATTCCAACGGTTCGCTACAAGAGTTCATGGCCAGCCACTCAGTGGTTCTTTACAATGATGTACTGGTCCAGTGGCACCTCCTAAGATTGTTATAAGCATTTGTATAGAGCCAGCTATATACCTGGTGCTTTACAGAATAATAAGATAGACGCGGTCCCTGCCTATGGCTTACAGTCTTAATAGACATGGAGAGGGGATACAAGGAGAGGGGACATAGGGAGAGACATGGGATAAATAACATTCAGTGGATGTGAAGTCTCAGGTGCACGTGCTTGGCTTGGTTGCAGTTAGGCAGGAGTCTGCGGGGAGGGCAGACAGTAAATACTGAAGTGAAGGCCAGTTCTAGCGGGTGTTGGGAAAGGCAGCGAGGAAGAGGTGGGTTTTGAGGAGGGATTGGAAGGTGCGGAGGGAGGGGGCAAGGTGGATGTGAGGGGGGAGTTCCAGGCGTGGGGGGCAGCAAGGGAGAAGGGACGAAGGCGGTGAGGGGAGACGAGGGAGAGCGAGGGAGGGGGCAGAGGAGGAGTGAAGAGTGTGTAAGGGGACTAGGGCTGAGAGGTAAGGGGGAGCCAGGTTGTGAAGGGATTTTTACGTGAACACCAGGAGTTTGTGAAGGATGCATTCTGGAAGGGGGAGCCAGTGAAGCGAGAGGAAAGGCTGTACGTGATCGAAGCGACGGACTGAGTGGATGACCCTAGCAGCAGAGTTTTGGATGGAGATAAGGGGGGGGACAAGTGAGAGCGGGGGAGGCCAGTAAGGTGGAGGTTACAGTAGTCAAGGCGCGAGATTACCATGGGGGGAACAAGGGTTTTGGCAGAAGAGACGGAGAGAAAGGGATGAATCCGAGCAATGTTGTGGAGTGCGAAGCGACAGGACTTGGCAACAGAGTCGATGTAAGATTTAAAGGAAAGGTGAGTATCGAAGATGAAGCCCAGGTTACGGGCTTGGGGAACAGGGCGGATGGTGATCCCATCAATAAGGATGGACAGGGAAGAGGGAGAGGAAGGATAGGGAGGAAAGATAAGGAGTTCAGTCTTAGCAATGTTGAGCTTGAGCTGACGTTGGGACATCCAGGCGGAGATATCAGAGAGACAGTTGATGAGGCGAGCTTGGACAGACTGGGAGAGAGAGGGGGTGGAGAGAGAGAGTTGAGTGTTGTCAGCATGAAGGTGGTATTGGAAGCCATGGGAGGCAATGAGTTTGCCAAGGGACAGCACACATCCGATAACTGGGAGCGACTATCTTATTCCTTTTTGTTCCTTCTACGTCTCCACGTTGGCTTTCAATGCAACATCCATGTTGTGGCTAGAAGAGCAGATGTCTTCATCTGATTGTAGTATCACTCTGTAAGCAGACTTCAAGAGGAACAAAATCCTCAAACTTGACAGGGGGTAGGGGGAGTGAGGAAGGTGTTCTGGAAGGGTGTGAGAAGGACCCCAGTTGGCAAATACCTAACTCCACACTCCCACTGAGGTAGGGGGATTCTCCAAAATAATGGGATGGGGTGGGGGGAGTCAACAAACAAGGAGGATAGAGTGGTTTAGCAATAAGAGGATGGGGAAGTAGGAGGGGAAGCGAGGGAGCAAAGTATTGGGGGGCGCTCAACTTTGACAGACAAGTGGAAGTGGGGCATGGTTAGTTTGAGAGCCACTGCTTTAGACTAGAATGTCTTCAACTGTAGGCGACTCCTAGTGGCATTCATGGCCATTCATAAAAATGGCACCACTCCCCTTGGAAAACTGCTCCCCCGCCCCCAAATGGAATTCATATATTGCATTAAAATCAAGAATATACTTTCAGAAGTATTGTGTGGGGGCAAAGTTGTGTCAGTGGGGATGGGAGCCAGCATTGGCTGGCAAGCTGCTGGGAGGAGCTCATGTCTGTTGCATGGGAAGGAGGGGCAGGAGCAAGATGGAGCAGTTGTTGGAGTTGCACATGGGGATGGGAGTGGATCAACATATCTTTTGGCCCAGCTCAATCCTTCCACTGTAATGGATCATTTGAGAATGGCAGCAACGGAGAGCCTTCCACTGGCAGGAACATACATGACTAGGAGAGAAAGTACACTGTTCCCCTTTTCCCCAGAATCTCGGGCAGTAGTACAAGAGATGGTCTTGGCTGTGGGGGGTGGGGTGGGTCAAACCAGTCTAGGGGGTGAGGGCTGGTTGCTTCTACTCTCTGCCGTTGTCCCTCCCCAGACTTTATCAAATGGCTTTCCTGTTTAAAATATAGGTGACATTTTTAAGGGCCAAGGAAGCGGGAATTGTAACAAGAGCAGGAAACGAAAGCTCAGCCACCCTTCTAATTCCAAACTATGGAGAGAAAAGGGGAGGGAGGAATGGAGAGGAAACCCACACTTGAAGAGCAAAATGAAATGAGTGAGTAATGCAGCAGATAACGAATATCTGGGCCGGAAGTGTGGAGTGATGCGGGTCTCTGAATAGCATTGATGTATTCAAGAATTAATCGGAAACTAGTGAAGGTGATGAAAAAATGGGAATGATGGGAGTTGTTAATGAGAGGCTCTTTTGTTTCTTTCTAATTGCTATTTTGTCTTTAAATGCCTTTGGAGAAAAGGAAAATCTATTCTTGCTGAGTACAAACCACACTTAGGCAGACAAGTTCATTTTAATTGTCTATTTTTTAGAGATTCATCGTACAAGAGAAACATCTGGGCCTTTTTTCTGTTACTTTTTTTTTTTTTTTTTTAAAAGAACCATAAAACTCAGCCCAACAGACAGTGTATCTATCTTTTGCAATGAATGAGGACAATGTTGTCGCATACTTAGAACAGGAATGCAAATGAAGATGGAAAGTAAAGCCCAATTTGAATAACTGTTGCAGTTTTTTTGCCCTAAGGCAAAAAATATACTTTTGGATTTGCAAATGAAAAATATATCCCAATTTATTCATTGTTTACTGTAGCACCTGAGTGAATATTAAAAGTCTGGAATTTTGCTAGGGTTTTGTAATGAGGGTGTAAGAAATAAAGCTCCAAAGTAATGAGTGCAGATATTGCAGTGGAAGTTGAAATAATGATTGATAATTTATATTTCATATTTGCCACATAATTTAGTACATTCGGAACTAGTAGTGAATTTAGCTCTTACTAGAGTTTGTACTATTGCAGTGGTTCTCCAGGTTTTTTTTAAATTTTATTTTATTGTTTTGTCTGCAAAACCTCATTTTGAGATTTACATATAATCCAGTAACTCCAGCTAGCAACACAGTGATTGTGATAGCAACTCAGTCAGTGATGGGGAGTTTCTGGCCTGTGGGTCAAAATCTGGTCCATGGCTGTTTTGTATTTGGCCCCGTTCCAATTCCTGGACCTATTACCATGGATCTAGTCCCTGTTGCCAAGCATTGAAAGGGTGAAGAGAGTGGAGAGGAGGGCATGCACTCAATGAGAGGGGATGGCTCCATTGCAAAGATCCATGATCTGAAGGACTCTGCCTATACTACCCTTGTCCAGAGCCAACTCAGTAGCATAGCTACCATAGAGACAGGAGGGACATTTGTCCTGGGGCCCACGCTGGGGTGGGGGGTGGCAGGTAGTCTCAAACTTTCCTCCTTCCCTATAGTATGCCGCTGCCACAAATGATCCAGAAAGCTTGCTTTGTTGCGGTGCGCTCACAGGGAGACTGAGACCGGAAGTGGAATTGCTGCCCTGCAATGCGGGACAAAGCAAGTGGCAGTGGCAGCAGGAGGCAGCGCAGCCTCAGCAGCACAGCAAGTGAGTGGAGCTGCGGAGGAATTAGAAGAGCCAGGCTGAGGTGTTGCGGTGGTGTGTCGGACGTGGTGGCTGGCAGGCCAAAGGAGTTTGAGAGGCTGAGGCTTCAATGGGGGGGATTGGGGAGTGGAGGTGCCCTGCTCTTGAATTGGAAAGGCGAGTGTCCCTGTTCTCTGGGGTCTGGAGGGTTGGGTGGGGGCAGGGAGGCTGGGTGGAGGCAGAGGATCTGGGGTGTCATGGGGCAGTGGCAGGAAGGCTGGGTGGGGGCAAAAGATCTGCGGCCTCTATGGGGGAACTGGGGGCATTGAGCCTTTGGGGTAGGGTGGAGTATACACTTTGATAAATAAGTTGACAGTTTTGTGTAATAAGTACACTGGGGGAGGATGGAGGGGAGAGGACGATGACTGGGGAGGCAAGTCCATTTCTTGCACCTGCCCATTCCAACATATCTCTTTAAGCACCTCCGCTTTATTATTATTATTATTATTATTATTGAGCATTTGTATAGCGCCAGCAATGTACCTGACTCTTTACAAAGAATAACGGAATAACGGTCCCTGCCCGAGAGCTTACAATCTAAAGACGGGGGAAGGGCGAACAGAGTGAGAGACAAGGGATGCGACATTCATGAGGATGCGAGAACTCAGATACACGTTCTTGGGTTGATTGCAGTAAATTGGGAGTTTACAGATAGCAGGTGGGGGATAATCCTGGGTGGGAATGGTTAGCAGGAGTTAGGAAGGGCGGAGCGGAAGAGGTGGGTTTTGAGGAGGGACTTGAAGGTGTGCAGGGTGGGGGCTAGGTGGATGAGGACAGGGAGGGAGTTCCAGGCGTGCGGGGCAGCGAGGGAGAAGGGACGAAGGCGGTTGAAGGGAGGTGAGGGAGGGGATGGAAGAGGAGTGGAGTGCTCGAACAGGGGTTCGGAGGGAGGTCGGGCAGAGAGGTAGGGGGGAGCAAGGTTGTGAAGGGCTTTGTATGTGAATACAAGGAGCTTGTGCAGAATGCGCTCAGGAAGAGGAAGTCAGTGGAGAGAGGAGAGGCTGCAAGTTGTCAAAGCGACGGGCTAGGTGGATGATCCTGGCAGCAGAGTTTTGAACAGAGATAAGGGAACAAAGGTGAGAGCAGGGAAGACCAGCAAGGAGGAGGTTACAATAGTCGAGGCGTGAGATGATTAGGGCATGGATGAGAGTTTTGGCAGAGGAGACAGACAAAAAAGGGTGGATCTTGGCAATGTTGTGGAGGGAGAATCAGCAGGATTTGGCAATGGAGTCAATATAGGGTTTGAAGGTAAGGTGCGAGTCGAAGATGAAGCCCAAGCTGTGGACTTGAGGGACAGGGAGGATGGAGACCCAGTCAATGGTAATTGACAGGGAAGAGAGAGAGGAAGGATTAGTTTGCACTAATTTTCAGAGTGACCTGCAGGATGGAAATGGGTTTCTGACCGTTGATGTATACAATATATTAATTGGGATCAAGGCCCTATCTGCAGATGGTGTGACGTTTTGTGGTTTGATCCATAGTTTAGNATAAAACTCAGCCCAACAGACAGTGTATCTATCTTTTGCAATGAATGAGGACAATGTTGTCGCATACTTAGAACAGGAATGCAAATGAAGATGGAAAGTAAAGCCCAATTTGAATAACTGTTGCAGTTTTTTAGCCCTAAGGCAAAAAATATACTTTTGGATTTGCAAATGAAAAATATATCCCAATTTATTCATTGTTTACTGTAGCACCTGAGTGAATATTAAAAGTCTGGAATTTTGCTAGGGTTTTGTAATGAGGGTGTAAGAAATAAAGCTCCAAAGTAATGAGTGCAGATATTGCAGTGGAAGTTGAAATAATGATTGATAATTTATATTTCATATTTGCCACATAATTTAGTACATTCGGAACTAGTAGTGAATTTAGCTCTTACTAGAGTTTGTACTATTGCAGTGGTTCTCCAGGTTTTTTTTAAATTTTATTTTATTGTTTTGACTGCAAAACCTCATTTTGAGATTTACATATAATCCAGTAACTCCAGCTAGCAACACAGTGATTGTGATAGCAACTCAGTCAGTGATGGGGAGTTTCTGGCCTGTGGGTCAAAATCTGGTCCATGGCTGTTTTGTATTTGGCCCCGTTCCAATTCCTGGACCTATTACCATGGATCTAGTCCATGTTGCCAAGCATTGAAAGGGTGAAGAGAGTGGAGAGGAGGGCATGCACTCAATGAGAGGGGATGGCTCCATTGCAAAGATCCATGATCTGAAGGACTCTGCCTATAATACCCTTGTCCAGAGCCAACTCAGTAGCATAGCTACCATAGAGACAGGAGGGACATTTGTCCTGGGGCCCACGCTGGGGTGGGGGGTGGCAGGTAGTCTCAAACTTTCCTCCTTCCCTATAGTATGCCGCTGCCACAAATGATCCAGAAAGCTTGCTTTGTTGCGGTGCGCTCACAGGGAGACTGAGACCGGAAGTGGAATTGCTGCCCTGCAATGCGGGACAAAGCAAGTGGCAGTGGCAGCAGGAGGCAGCGCAGCCTCAGCAGCACAGCAAGTGAGTGGAGCTGCGGAGGAATTAGAAGAGCCAGGCTGAGGTGTTGCGGTGGTGTGTCGGACGTGGTGGCTGGCAGGCCAAAGGAGTTTGAGAGGCTGAGGCTTCAATGGGGGGGATTGGGGAGTGGAGGTGCCCTGCTCTTGAATTGGAAAGGCGAGTGTCCCTGTTCTCTGGGGTCTGGAGGGTTGGGTGGGGGCAGGGAGGCTGGGTGGAGGCAGAGGATCTGGGGTGTCATGGGGCAGTGGCAGGAAGGCTGGGTGGGGGCAAAAGATCTGCGGCCTCTATGGGGGAACTGGGGGCATTGAGCCTTTGGGGTAGGGTGGAGTATACACTTTGATAAATAAGTTGACAGTTTTGTGTAATAAGTACACTGGGGGAGGATGGAGGGGAGAGGACGATGACTGGGGAGGCAAGTCCATTTCTTGCACCTGCCCATTCCAACATATCTCTTTAAGCACCTCCGCTTTATTATTATTATTATTATTATTATTGAGCATTTGTATAGCGCCAGCAATGTACCTGACTCTTTACAAAGAATAACGGAATAACGGTCCCTGCCCGAGAGCTTACAATCTAAAGACGGGGGAAGGGCGAACAGAGTGAGAGACAAGGGATGCGACATTCATGAGGATGCGAGAACTCAGATACACGTTCTTGGGTTGATTGCAGTAAATTGGGAGTTTACAGATAGCAGGTGGGGGATAATCCTGGGTGGGAATGGTTAGCAGGAGTTAGGAAGGGCGGAGCGGAAGAGGTGGGTTTTGAGGAGGGACTTGAAGGTGTGCAGGGTGGGGGCTAGGTGGATGAGGACAGGGAGGGAGTTCCAGGCGTGCGGGGCAGCGAGGGAGAAGGGACGAAGGCGGTTGAAGGGAGGTGAGGGAGGGGATGGAAGAGGAGTGGAGTGCTCGAACAGGGGTTCGGAGGGAGGTCGGGCAGAGAGGTAGGGGGGAGCAAGGTTGTGAAGGGCTTTGTATGTGAATACAAGGAGCTTGTGCAGAATGCGCTCAGGAAGAGGAAGTCAGTGGAGAGAGGAGAGGCTGCAAGTTGTCAAAGCGACGGGCTAGGTGGATGATCCTGGCAGCAGAGTTTTGAACAGAGATAAGGGAACAAAGGTGAGAGCAGGGAAGACCAGCAAGGAGGAGGTTACAATAGTCGAGGCGTGAGATGATTAGGGCATGGATGAGAGTTTTGGCAGAGGAGACAGACAAAAAAGGGTGGATCTTGGCAATGTTGTGGAGGGAGAATCAGCAGGATTTGGCAATGGAGTCAATATAGGGTTTGAAGGTAAGGTGCGAGTCGAAGATGAAGCCCAAGCTGTGGACTTGAGGGACAGGGAGGATGGAGACCCAGTCAATGGTAATTGACAGGGAAGAGAGAGAGGAAGGATTAGTTTGCACTAATTTTCAGAGTGACCTGCAGGATGGAAATGGGTTTCTGACCGTTGATGTATACAATATATTAATTGGGATCAAGGCCCTATCTGCAGATGGTGTGACGTTTTGTGGTTTGATCCATAGTTTAGATCAGATTATGTATTAAGGCTATTTGGCTCGCTAGTAGCATGTTTGTACTCTCAAGGAGTCTGATCTCCGGTATTGATAGCTTCAGAGGAAATTGCTGTATGTTTAAGGCATTGGAACTGAACTTGGGAGATACAGGTTCAGTTCTAGTCTCTGTAATGGGTTTCTTGTGTGTCCATGAGTAAAGCAGGGATAGATTTTTAAAGATAAAAATAAAACCTGCTTCACTTCCCTTTAAACACGCTGACTTTTTAGTTTTGCCTTTTTCACCCTTACATATCTTTTAATCTCTGTTCCTCAGTTTCCTCCTTGTAAAATAGGAATTCTCCTTCCTTCCACCATTTATTTGTCTGCTGTGTATGGTGTAAGCCAGGGATGGGGAACCTCAGGTCCAGCAATCAGATATGATCTTTGGCCCCTTTCTAGATCCTAGATCCAATTCTTTCCCACAATCTCTGAAAAACTAAGCTCAAGATAAAGGAGCAGCGATGAAGACATGAACACAGGACATGGAATAGATCTGTAAGTGCACTCATTACGCATCCCTGCCACAATTTCTATGTGGCCCTCTGAGCCACTTGCCCACGTACAGTAAGGGGTCAGGACCAACAAAAGTTTAGCTCACATTAGCACATCACATCTAACCCCCGATGATGGGCACAGAGGTTTTAGCATGATTATTTTTCCGTTCTCCCATTAAATTCAATATAAGGATGGATTTTGTACCCTATCTCAACAGGGGAATGGAAAAATAATGCTAAAACACCCGTGCACAGGACCAGGGTTTTCACGTGACTGCACTAACATGAGTTAAACTTAATGTTGGTCACCGCCCCTTACTGAACGTGGGCAAGCAGCCAAGTTTTCAAAGTTGCCTCTGGGAGGGAAAAAAATTCCCCATCCCCACTCCTAGTGTAATCCCTGTCCTAAAGGGCTTACCCTTTTACTATCTGATAGCTAGGCTTCTTCAAAAGAGTAACAATACATTCTAAAATAAAAATGTCCACTTATCAAACCTTACAACAAACCACAAACAATACATTCTAAAATAGAAATGTCCAATTATCAAACCTTCATTGACCACTGGTGGTGGTGGTGTAAAGTTGTTAGCTGGGTCCACTAAAAAGAATCTTCAATGAGAATCCATTACTTAGGGCACCGAGACTGATGAGCAGGGGTTGTGGCACATTATTTTTGCAAACAATACCATGTGGAGCTTTAACTAGCCGTCTAAATACAGTACACCGCAAGGAGTCATAAAGTTCTACCATGCTACTTTTCTTGGGGAATTCTGCACAAATAGACCTGATCTAGTAGTATTAAAGGGTCTACAGATGATTCCGTCTTTTGTGATCGTCAGATAACAGCCTTTCTTTCTATTTATTTTATTAATTTAAAAGGCAAATGGCTAAAAAACTATCTGTGTGGCTAATTGTATCCTTGACTGCTCTGCTTGCAGATTAAAATTTACCTCTTTTAAAAACCTTTTTTACATCTCTCCAATGGAGAGATGTAAAAAGTGTTGTGCCCCAGGTATCCGTATTGGGACTGGTGCTGTTTAATGTATTCATTAATGTTCTGGACAAGAGCCTTAAGAGTGAGGTGATCAAATTTGCAGATGACACCAAGGGCGCAGTCAGACGTGCGTTTAAATCGCACAGCCGCGGTGGCGGCAGCGTGCGATTTAAAGCACCGCGCACTTCCGGGTTGGTCTGAATGCAACATTTCCGCCTAACCCGACCTGTTGGAGTGTGGTTTGAAAAGCTGCTCCGAGCAGCTTTTCAGACCGTACTCCAACAGTTCGGGTTAGGCTGAAATGTGCGCACTCACCGCATTCAGACCAACCCGGAAGTGCGCGGTGCTTTAAATCGCACGATGCCGCGGCGGCGGCTGTGCAATTTAAACGCAAGTCTAAATGCCTCCCAAGTTATTCAAGGTAGTTAAAACACAAGCAGACTGTGAGGAACTGCAGTAGGATCTTACGAGACTGGGTGCCTGGACATTTAAATGGCAGATGAGATTTAATGTGGACAAGTGCAAGGTGTTGCACATAGGGAAAAATAATCCAAACTATGAGTACACAATGCTGGGTACTAAGCTAGGAGTTACCACTCAGGAAAAGGATCTGGGAGTGATTGTGGACAATACACTAAAATCCTCAGTCCAGTGTGCAGCAGCAGTCAAAAAAGCAAATAGAATGTAAGAACATAACAAGTGCCATACTGGGTCAGACCAATGGTTCATCTAGCCCAGCATCCTGTCTCCGACAGTGGCCAATCACGGTGGCTTGGGAGAAGCACCCAACAGGTCACAATGGGGGATTCACTCTATGTTGTTTTCCCCCAGCTCCCATCATGTTCCCTGATCCTGTCTGGCTAATAGCTGCTAATGGATCTATCTTCCAGAAACTTGTCCAAACCTCTTTTAAACTCAGCTATAGTACTGGCCCTTACCACAGTCTCTGGCAGTAGATTCCACAACCCAATTATACGCTGAGTGAAAAGATGTTTTCTTTTATTTGTTTTAAACTTGCCACCCATGAGTTTCATGGAGTGTCCCCTAGTTCTAGTACTAGCTGAGAGGGTAAATAACTGCTCCTTGTTTATTAGTTCCACACCACTCATGATTTTATAGACCTCTATCATATCTCCTCTCAGTCGTCTCTTCTCCAAACTGAAGAGCCCCAACCTACCAAGCCTCTCCTCATACGGGAGCCCTTCCATGCCCTTGATCATTTTTGTTGCCCTTCTCTGTACCTTTTCTAGTTCAGCTATGTCTTTTTTGAGATGGGGCGACAGAACTGCACACAATATTCGACGTGCGGTCGCACCATTGATTTGTATAGAGGCATTATGACCTCCTCCGTTTTATTCTCTATCCCCTTCCGAATAATTCCTACCATTCTGTTTGCCTTTTTGACTGCTGCTGCACACTGCTGTGTGGATTTCATTGTATTGTTCACAATCATCCCCAGATCGTTTTCCTGAGTGGTAACTCCTAGCTTAGTACCCAGCATCGTGTACGCATAGTTGGGATTATTTTTCTCTACGTGCATCATTTTGCACTTGTCCACATTAAATCTCATTTGCCATTTTAGATGCCCAGGCACCCAGTGTCGTAAGATCCTGTTGGAGTTCCTCACAGTCTGTTTGTGTTTTAACTACCTTGAATAACTTGGTATCGTCTACAGATTTGATCACCTCACTCTTAATACCCTTTTCCAAATCATTAATAAGATCCCTGAGGCACACCACTTTTTACATCTCTCCATTGTGAAAACTGACCATTTAGTCCTACCCTTTGCTTTCTAGCTTTTAACCAGTTTCTCATCCATAGTAAGACACTACCTCCTATCCCATGACTTTTTAATTTTCTCAAGAGTCTCTCATGAGGGACCTTATCAAATGCTTTCTGGAAATCATGCACAAGCCTCTCGTCCAGGACCAGAAGGGCACGAGCACTCTGCCTACAGGCTATCTTGACTAGCCAGGCACTTCAGGGGCCTGTTACGCTCCCCACCCAGAATACAATGAGCGCAGTTGCAGTTCCAGACCGCTCCCACTCCAACGATTACCATGACACCCACTGTCGTAGCTTCTGCTGAGATCCAGGGTGCCCCACAGACCAAGGAACACCACGCTAAGAGGCATGGTGAGCGGAAGAAAAAGAAAAAGTGCTCAGCCAGTCTGGAGGCATCACAGACACCTCGCCCTCTGAATGCAGAGGCAGGTTCCTCCGAGCAGCAGGCTTGGCTAGCTGACTTGGCGGTGCCACTAACCCCGGCACCGACCACCCCGGTACCACCCTCACCCTCGGCACCACACCTGCCCTAATCGCCTTTGCTGACCTGCCTGCACCAACAGACCTGCCTGTCCCCCATGGACCGGTACCCGCACCATCAGCACCGTGTCTTACCGTACCCATGCCTGCAGCCCTGACGAACTTTCCACTTCTCCAGCAACTGCATCGGGATAGGGAGTCACGCTCTCCCTCACACACCCGTCGCTACAACTGGTCTCACTCCCGTTCCTCTCTCTACCACGATGTGAGAGACCAGATTAGTCCTTCCAGCTCGATATGGGACCGCGACTCCAGACAGCGCAATAGGGAACGGCACTCTCGTTCACCATGCTCCTGCTGCTCCTACAGGGACACCAGGTACCACCGGTACCAATACCATGAAGCTCATCGGTACCGCTCTTGCAGCCGGTCCCCATACCCTGCACCGTCGGATTCCACCCAACAACCAACTACCGCGTACGTGCTGCCGGCACCACCAAGGGTACCGCCCACAGCAACCGTCTCACGACCACCTCCCGAACCTCAACCCGTGCAAGATCAGGCTCTGCACCGAGAGACCCTACAGACACAGCCGTTGGTACTGTAGGAACCTCACCCCGTGCAGGAGCAGGCTCAGCACCAAGAGACCCTGCAGGCACAGCTCCTGGTACTGCCGGCACCGCTAGCTCCTGCAACTCAACAGGACACACGGTCAGACCACTCCTTTGGATTTGAGTTCCTTAACTCTCTAGTGGGCCAACCTATTCGTCAGCCCCCTCCCGCCCCCCCCAAACTCCCTGAGGCTGAGGTTATATCGGAAGACTCCGAACCTTCTTCCACCTCTACCTCTACTCCAGAGGAGGACCAGAATATCTCGCCCCCTCCCCCAGATGCTATATCCGACCCAAACTTCATGTTGGTGACTGAGGACTCTTAATGCCTTTCAGGGCATGCTGAAACGACTTAACGCAGCATTACCTAACGTCCCCTCCAGAGTTGTAAAAAAGATCCTGTCTTGCCCTGTATTTGGTATTTTGGGGACAGGGGAATCGGGACACTCCCAATGTTTGAGCAACTAATGGAACCATCCAGGTCAGTCTGGGCCAAACCCTCTTCTGCCCCTGCCACCAATAAACTGGCTGACTCGCTATACGCCATCCCTAGGGAAGGGGCCAGCATGTTTTATAAACACTCGGCCCCCAACTTGCTTGTCATTGTAGCTGACTCTCTAAGATCTAGATCTGGTGGCATCCAGACCTCACCTGCTGACAGGGAGGGCAGGTGTCTCAATGTCATTGGGAGGAAGATCTTCTGTTCCGAGACCCTATCTCCTAGGGCCTCTAACTATGCGTCTGCAATGTGTGGGTACCAACATTGGCTCTGGGCCCAGCTAGGTAGGGCATCCGACCCTAGTTAGATTGCAGCACTGCAAAGAGAAGGTATGCAGATAGCCCAATTCCAGCTAACTGCGAACATGCACATAGCCAATGCTAACATTCAAGGAATGACCTCGGCCATTACCTTAAGACGGCATGCATGGCTCCTCTCCACCGCCTTAGCCCCAGAAAACAAAACCCAAATTGAGGACCTACCCTTCAATGGGGAAGGCCTTTTTGCAGCCACCACTGACGAGACTTTAAAAAAGATAAAGGAGACTTCTCAGACAGTTCGTTCTACAGGAGTCATCCGTACCTTTAAAAAGAGGTTTTATTCCTCCTCCGGCCCTACTCCTACCAGTCTAAACAACGAGCCCGTTACTTATTCAATTCGAATAGACGTTTCCCTGCTCAATATCAACAGCAACAGGCCTTGCCCTCCCAACCCAGAAAGCGGTACATAAAGCAAAGAGCGAAGGTAGACCCCCTTCCACCTCCTCCAACACCTCAAACAGTGTTTTTAATTGTACGCAGATCGAGAGTCCTTCACCATCCTACTACCTTTGGTAACCATCTCCAACCCTTTTATGAGGCCTGGGTGTCCATAACCTCTGACTGTTGGGTCAGAGAGGTCATCAGTCAGGGGTACTCTTCAATTTTCCTATTTTCCTCCCAATTTCTTACCCTGTCCCCCTGCCCCCCCCCCCCCAAGCTCAAATACTAGCAGAGATTCTAGAGCTGATCTCCAAAGGGGCTATAGAGGAAATTCCCCCCTCAGAACAAAACTCTGGGTTTTACTCCAGCTATTTCGCCGTACCCAAAAAGAATGAGGGATACAGACCTATCCTTTTAAACAAATTTAAATTGCCATTTAAACAAATTTATCAAGAGGTTCAAGTTCTGTATGGTTACCCTCCCCATTATTATGCTGGGTCTCCGCCAGGGAGACTGGTTATCCTCTCTCGATCTGCAGTACTCTTACTTCCATATCTCTATAAACCCAGGCCAGCACATCAACGTTATTTACATTTCACTGTAGGAAATAGACACTTTCAATACAGAGTCCTTCCCTTCGGTCTGTCCACTGCACCCAGGGTGTTCACAAACTGCATCACAGTAGTCGCTGCATACCTACGAAGGAAGCACATCAGTGTCTCTCCATACCTGGACAACTGGTTAATAGTAGCCTCTTCACGACGTACACTCCTAAACCACTTCCAGGTGACCCTCACTACTTCAAAACATCGGACTCATAGTAAACTACTGCAAGTTGCATCTTGTCCCGACGCAGCAACTTCAATTCATAGGGGCCATCCTCGACACTTCTGTGTCCAGAGCATACCTCCCCTTCGACAGGTTCAAGGTCATGCGTCAGACTATACTATCCCTCCCATCACGTCCACAGAGGATGGTCCGCTTCTTCCTTAGTCTCCAGGGATTCCTCGCGGCCACAACCGCAGTCCCCCCATATGCCCGACTACATCTACGCACCCTCCAGCAATGGCTGGCCCGAAATTACACTCCTGCTCTCCACTCCCTCAATATGCACATTTCCATTCCTCCCGAGATCATTCTCGACCTACGCTGGTGGACATGTCACAACAACGTCCTGCAGGGCACCCCTTCCGTACCGCCCCCTATGCAGAGGTCTGTAACCACTGACGCTTCCCTGAATGGTTGGGGAGCCCACAAGGACTACCTACAGGTGAGCGGCCTATGGTCCTCTCAGGAGCAAAAACTCCATATCAACATGCTTGAGCTCAGGGCTATCCGTTGGGCCCTCAGGGCATTTCTCCCTCACATAGTAAGAAAAAATGTCCTCATCATTACCGACAATTCCACTGCCATGTGGTATATAAATAAACAGGGAGGAGCATGCTCCACTCGCCTGTCCAGAGAAGCCCAAAGCATCTGACTCTGGAGCATCGAACACAACATTCACATTCACGCCATCCACCTCGCGCGCCAGGACAACACGATTGCCGATCAACTCAGCTGCCATGCCACAGACCACCCACGAGTGAACCCTCTGCAACTCAGTACTCTGCGACATTTGCAACAAATGGGGAACGCCCACCATGGATCTATTCGCTACACAGGACAAAGCCAAATTCCTCAGATTCTGCAGTCGAGCAGGGCCGGAACCAGGATCAATATCGGACGCCTTCGTGATATCGTGGAATGGGGACTTCCTATATGCCTCTCCCCCTGATGTACAAGGTCCTCTGCAAGGCATGTGCCGATCAGGCACACATGATCCTGATCGCACCCTTCTGGCCCAGGCAACCCTGGTTCCAGACACTCCAGGAGATGACGAGTGAAATCCTTCACCTCCCGCTGCTACCACACCTATTATTCTGTAAACACAGGACCATATTCCACCACGACCCTACAATGCTCTATCTCTGCGCCTGGCTGATAGGTCCATAATCCAGGACGCCCCCAGCAACATTGCAGATATTCTCCTGAACTCTAGATGCGCCTCCATGCAAGCATGCTATACCGCCAAATGGAACCGTTTCACAACTTGGTGTACCTCTCGGTTCATCTCCCTAACCCATCTAAACATGTTCCACATTTTTGACTATCTCCTGTATCTATATGATTCTGGCTTATCAACACAATCTCTTAGGGTTCACTTAGAAGCCCTGTCATCTCGCCTACAATCTGACAACAGGAGCACATTATTCTCCCACCCTCTCATGAAAACTTTCTGGAAGGGCATCATGAACACCTTCCCTCCTAACGCTTACCCGGCCCCCCAGTCGGACCTTAACCTCATCTTTGCCAAGTTGATGAACCCTCCCTTCGAACCTATGTCCGCTTGCTCCATGGAGAACGTTTCCATCAAAACAGCATTCCTCCTGGCAATAACTTCTGCCAGAAGAGTTAGTAAACTAACCGCCCTCAGGGCCTCCCCTCCTTACTTATGTTTCCACAAAGACAAGGTAGACCTCCATACGGACCCTGCTTTCATACCAAAGGTTGTATCTCCTTTCCATCTGAATCAAACAATATCCCTACCAGTGTTTTTTCCAAGGCCACATACATCTCGTGCTGATCAGATACTCCATCGCTTAGATGTCAAGTGTGCCCTATCGTACTACCTAGACAGGCTAGACGCATTAAAGCCTCAGACACCCTCTTCGTCTTGTACGGTGGCCAAAGAATTGGTGTCAGAATCACCTCACAGAGACTCTCCAAATTGATCCTTATCTGCATCCAGAAGGCCTATGACCTAGCAGGGAGATCTCCGCCTGTCTGTCTCCGCGCTCACTCCACCAGAGCCATGGCCTCTTCACTCTCAAACTTGCATGGTGTGCCCATTCAAGACGTATGCAAGGCTGCTACTTGGTCGTCAATCCATACGTTCATGAAACACTACTCGCTGGACCTCTCAGCCAGAGCAGATGCTTCTGTAGGCAGAGCAGTTCTACGTTCTTTATTTGACTTATACCCTTGCCTCCACCCTCCTTGAGGTAGGTGATAATAACTGCTACTCACTCTCCCATTAGTGAGAATCACGGAGATCCTCGAAGAAGAAATAGAGGTTACTTACCAGTAACTCTGTTCTTCGAGAGAGCTCTGCGAATTCTCATGTCCCGCCCGCCTTCCCCTCGTTCTCAGATACACCACTAGTCGGTTGTTCCGCAACGGGATTGGAAGGAAGTGAGGCGGCGAGGGCTCCTCTCCCCTTTATCTGATCCTGCTCTCGCGTGAGCTGGAGCCTGCACTTTCTTCAGGACGGGAGGGGGGAGGGAAGGGGCGGAGCCCCCACCTTGTTCTAGTCTTTTCCAGGCTCTACTCTGCCTGGAGACTGCTAACTAGGAGGTTTCCGGTGGATTCCATTAGTGAGAATTTGCGGAGCTCTCCCGAAGAACAGAGTTACTGGTAAGTAACTTCTATTTTCTGGTTCTTGGAGACTGCTTGCAAAAGGATTACTGATCTGAGAAGTGCCATTCTGTTACCCCATATAGATTTGTGGTATAAGTGATTGTCTTACAACATTGCAGCGCTCATCCCCTCCAGGTGAGCAGGGCTCCACCCCACAGCCACAAGCCAAAGGTGCACGCCCGCCCCCAGAAGCCCCAGGGCGCTGGCCATTTTGTGGCCGTTGTGAGGCCGGAGTGAGGACCTATGATGCCTCCCTATACCTCCCTCACCTCCTCGCCCTCTATCACCTCCCTCCTTCTAGCCTTTCTCACGCACCCCCTCCTTCTCCCTCTTCCATCACCAGCGGCCTTTCTCCAGCCAACCTACCCCTTATTCTCACCCACGCCCATCCCCCCTCCCCACCCTCATCCCCCCTTACCCATTCCCCCTAGGCCCAAACCCGCGACACCCAGGTGTTCCACAGACCATTGTGGCCAATACGAGGCCAGTGCACGACTCACACCCCGCAAACCAGGCCGTTCCCCATCCCCCAACCTCATCCGCATCCCGTGCCTTCCCAAACACCAATTGCCTTTTTCCTGCTCCCTCTGGAACTGCCGCTCATCCGTGGCTAAAGCTCCCTTCATCCACGATCTCTTCCTCTCTCGCCCCTTTCAACTCCTTGCTCTTACAGAAACCTGGATCACGCCCTCCAACTCTGTTACCCCGGCCGCTCTATGCTCCGGGGGCCTGTCGTTCTCTCACCGCCCCCGCCCTGAAGGCCTGGGTGGTGGTGTGGGCTTACTCCTTGCTAAGCACTGCCAATTCAAAACCCTCTCCCCTCCTCCCTCCCCCTCCTTCCCTTCCTTTGAGGCCCACTCTGTGCGCTTATACTCCCCTCTACACCTTCGGGTTGCTGTCATCTACCGCCCCCCGGGTTCCCTCTCCTCTTTCCTCCCGGACTTTGAATCCTGGCTCACCTTCTTCCTCTCCGATGATATCCCCACTCTTATCCTTGGTGATTTCAACATTCACGTTGACACGCCCTCCGCCCCCTCTGTTTCCCGCTTTCTCTCTCTCGCTTCCTCCTTTAATCTCCGACTCTGGACCGACTCCCCCACTCATACTGACGGCCATTCCCTCGACCTCGTCTTCACTCGAAACTGTTCTCTAACTGACCTCTCCTTTGACCCCTTCCCTAGTTCTGATCACTTCCTCGGCTCCTTCAGCCTTTCCCACCGACCCCCCTCCGCCTCCCCCTCTATGCGCCCCTTCCGCAATATGCAGGCCCTTACTCCCTCGGAGTTTGCCGCACATCTTTCCCCCCTTCTCCCCCCCGTTTTCGCCTCCTCCTCCCCTGACTCTGCTGTCTCTGCTCTCAACGCTTCTCTCTCCTCGACCCTTGACTCTCTTGCCCCCCCCTCTGCTCGCCCCGTCCGCCCCCTCGACCCCCGCCCCTGGCTTACCCCTGCCATCCGCTACCTCCGCTCCTGCGCCCGGGCTGCCGAACGCCTCTGGCGCAAATCCCGCTCCCTCCCTGACTTCCTCCATTACAAATTCTCCCTCTCCTCCCTCTCCTCGGCTATCTCCCTAGCTAGGCAGCGCTATTATGCCTCTAGGATCGAATCTTTCTCCCGCGACCCTCGCCGCCTTTTCTCTACTTTCGACTCCCTTCTCAAACCCCCCTGCCCTCCCCCGCCCTCTTCCCTTGCTGCTCGGGATCTTGCGTCGTTCTTCACCTCCAAGATTGACAAGATCCGTCGGGATATTGCCTCCCGCCCCCCTCCGCCCCCCGCTCCCCTCCCGCCCCCTCCCCCGCCCCCCTCCCTCCTCGCATCCTTCCCTCCTGCCTCTCTCCAGGAAATCTCTGCTCTTCTCTCTTCATCCAACCCCTCCACCTGCCCCCTTGACCCGATCCCCTCCCGCCTCCTGACCTCTATTGCTCCCACTGTCGCTCCCCCCCTTCTGCATGTTGTCAATCTCTCCCTTTCCACAGGCTCCTTCCCCTCTGCCTTCAAACATGCCACTGTCTCCCCCATCCTCAAAAAGCCTACCCTGGACCCTTTCGATCCCTCTAGTTACCGGCCGGTCTCCCTCCTTCCCTTTGCTTCGAAGCTCCTGGAACGTGTCGTCTACTCCCGCTGCCTGAACCTCCTCTCTGCCAACTCCTCCCTCGACCCTCTCCAGTCCGGCTTCCGCCCCCTCCACTCTACTGAAACTGCCCTGGCCAAGATCACCAATGATCTACTTGTCGCTAAATCGAAGCGCCACTACTCCGTTCTTGTCCTCCTTGACCTCTCTGCCGCCTTTGACACTGTCGACCACTCGCTCCTCTTGGACTCCCTTTACTCTTTGGGCTTCCGTGGCTCTGTCTTTGACTGGTTCTCCTCCTACCTCTCTGACCGCTCCTTTAATGTCTCCCTCCCCGAGTCGACCTCCCCCTCCCTTCCCCTCTCGGTTGGGGTTCCCCAAGGTTCTGTCCTTGGCCCTCTCCTCTTCTCTATCTACACCCGGTCCCTTGGTGAAATTATTGCCTCCCACGGGTTCCAATACCATCTCTATGCTGATGACACCCAACTCTATCTCTCTACCCCCTCTCTCTCCTCCTCTGTCCGCTCACGCCTCGTCGACTGCCTCTCTGATATCTCCGCCTGGATGTCCCGACGCCAACTCAAACTGAACATGGCCAAGACTGAACTCCTCATTTTTCCTCCCTCCCCCTCCTCTCCCTCTGACCTGACCGTCTGCATTGATGGGGTCACCATCCGTCCTGTTCTCCGTGCCCGCAGCTTGGGCTTCATTTTTGACACGCACCTCTCCTTTAAACCTTACATTGACTCTGTGGCCAAATCCTGCCGATTCGCTCTCCTCAACATTGCCCGCATTCGCCCCTTTCTATCTGTCTCCTCGGCCAAAATCCTTGTTCATGCCATGGTTATCTCTCGCCTCGACTACTGCAACCTCCTCCTTGCTGGCCTCCCTCGCTCCCACCTGTCCCCCCTTGTGGCGATCCAAAACTCTGCCGCCAAGGTCATTCACTCTGCCCGTCGCTTCGACCATGTGACGCCTCTCCTCCTCTCCCTTCACTGGCTCCCCCTTCCGGAACGTATCCTGTTCAAACTCCTGGTTTTCACGTTCAAATCGCTCCATGACCAAGCTCCCCCTTACCTCTCGGACCTAATCCCCCTACGCACTCCTGTGCGCGCTCTCTGCTCTTCCTCTGTCCCCTCCCTCGCTCTCCCTCGTTTCTCCTACTCGCCCAACCGCCTTCGTCCCTTCTCCCTCGCTGCCCCGCATGCCTGGATCTCCCTCTCTGCCGACATCCGCCTTGCCTCCTCCCTCTTGTCTTTTAGATTGTAAGCCACAGGCAGGGACCGCATCTGATTGTACGTTCTGTACAGCGCCAGGTTGCTACTGGCGCTTTATAAATGTTTAATAATAATAATAATAATAATAATAATAATAACATTCTAATCTGTTCCTAAATATGGAATACTAAATATCCTAGCTTGCTTCCCACATCTGTGCCTGCTAGGCAAAGCGATAGGGTACAGACAGCAAAGAAGTAGTTATTTGCTGCCCTCATTGCATCTGCAAAGTCATGTCCAGCGGAGCATTTCTGGGTAGTGAAGGGCTTGGTCAGTCCTGCCTGCCTCCACCTGGACCTGGAGCAATCCAT
Source organism: Sphenodon punctatus (assembly GCA_003113815.1). Taxonomy (NCBI): domain Eukaryota; kingdom Metazoa; phylum Chordata; class Lepidosauria; order Sphenodontia; family Sphenodontidae; genus Sphenodon; species Sphenodon punctatus. The sequence continues at coordinate 1,764,041 of QEPC01000763.1, read as the reverse complement.
TGACCGCTGTGACCAGTTTATTGAGTACTTTGTAGATAAGATCGCTCACATCCACCACGATTTCGGTACCACAATTATTGCAGAGGAACACCTTGGGGCTATGGATGCCTCGTCCTGTCCTGTCTTGAGGGATCGGTTTCAGATGGTGTCGCCTGCCAATGTGGAGTACTTGTTGGGATCTGTTCATGCCATACTTGTCAGTCTGGTTTTCGGCCCAGGTATGGTACGGAGACTGCATTGGTGGCCTTGGCTGACGATCTCCGTCTGGCATTGGACTAGGGTCATCAGACCTTACTGGTCCTGCTAGACCTTTCGACTACATTTGACACAGTTGATCATGAGGGGTTGGTGACCCGCCTGCGGGACCGTGCTGGGATTGGCGGGACGGTCCTGGACTGATTTCGTTCATTGCTAGCCGGGAGTTGGGAGAACTCACCGGGTGGTCTTGGGGGAGTGTACGTCTTCTCCCCGGGACCTCACGTGTGGAGTCCCGCAGGGTGACATTCTGTCCTCCCTCTTGTTTAACATCTATATGCAGCCGTTAGGGGAGATCGTGAGAGGGTTTCAGGGCATGCAGTGTCATCAGTATGCTGATGACACTCTGCTCTACCTCCCTTTTTCCATCAACCCAGGCCATGCAGTCTTCTTTATTTTCCCAGTGCCTGTCAGCTATCGGGGCTTGGATGAGGTTGAGCCATCTGCAATTGAATCCTGACAAGATGGAGGTGATGTTGGTGGGCGAGGGCTTAGGGGGCTTAGCGGTGGTTGAATCTCCTCTTATTGGTAGGGGGGTGGTTTGCCTTTCTATGGTCTCTCAGGTGTGGAGTCTGGGTGTGCTCCTCGATTCACGGCTCAGCCTGGAATCTCAGGTTGTGGTGTGGTCGTGGCGGGGAGTGTGTTTCGGCAGTTACATCTTGTCCGGTGGCTTCGGACGTATCTCTCAGACTCTGACCTCACCATTGTCATCCATGCCTTCATCACCTCGAGGCTGGATTACTGCAACGCACTCTACGTGGGGCTGCCCGAGAAGTTGATCCGGAGGTTGCAGCTGGTGCAGAATGTCGTGGCCCATCTCCTCATGGGGGTGGGCCGCAGGGAGCACATGACACCTGTGCTCCAGGCTCTGTACTGGCTGCCTATAAAGCACTGGGCCAGGTTTAAGGCCACCGGTGTTAGATCTTTTTCGGTGGCTGCCCCTGTGCTGTGGAACTTGCTCCTGGAGAAGGCTCTGTTGGCCCCCCACTCTCCTGTCATTTCGACGTTTATGTAAGACCTGGCTGTTCCGCCAGGCCTTTGGAGAGGGAGGGGTTGGGGTTGGGTGGGTGTTACTTTCTCCCTGCATATGGGATTTTTTAACTTTTAAAATTGTTTTTATTGTAGTATTATTTTATGTTGATGTTCGCCGCCCCGAGCTGCCCTGTGGGCAGGAGGGGCGGGATAAAAATCTTTTATAAATAAATAAAAATAAAATAAATAAAGGTTTGTGGCCTAATTTTACTACACACAGTTGCAACTGGACAACTTAGGGTGTGAACTGGATGATATCTTTTTTTGTACAGAACCAGAGGAATCTTCCTTTATCCCTATTTATCATTATGGAACTCCACGCTGAAAGTGCTTCCTGTGCACGGTAAACCTGTCTTCCCCCTGCAAGACCAGTGTGTAGAAAACCTTTGAGGCTATATTAACTTCCTCTATTAACTCTTTGCCAAATTTAATTACTACTAATAAAAGTTGGATTGTAGCACTCCTACTGGGTTGCAATTCTTGTCCAAACCTAGAAATATAGCCAAAACACATCTTCCATGGCATGAAATTAATAGATTTTTTTTTAGCAATTTGCCTTTTGCTCTCAGTCCTCCACCATGGGTTACGGAAAACTCCTTCGATTTAAACAAAACCAACACACACAAAACAACAAAAACAACCCTTTTCTCTGGTTGAATTTATTCGATTTAAATAATAATATAAATGACCTGCTCTGTGCATCCACCCAAAATGTTCATGTCCAAGAGTAGTGCTTATTTCTCAAGTCTACCCAGGCACATTGCCCAAACTTTCTAGTAAAATGATGGGAGATTTCCGTAAGCTACTGCTTCCCACTAGTAGTTATGTGGTTGAGCAGGGTGGTGGTCAATCTCCCTCTATTATGCAAAGAACTGCCTTGCATTACTTCTGTCTCATTTGTTTAGGCAGATGACACCTCACTTTATTGGGAATCTCATTCTATGTATGTCACATTTTGACTACTGTAGTGTCATTTAAGTTTGCTACTTTATAATTTATTTCTACAGTACTATACTTCCGTAAAATGGAAATAAATTTCAGTTGTGGCCCCTCTCCATTACAATCCATAAAACTCATTGTTCAGAAGTAAAGCAGAAAGCTGCATGCATGCTATCAGCTTTGAGGATCAATGGTGTGCAGATTAATAAGGATGCCTGCATTCCTTCATTTTCTTTCTTCCATTTGAATGAATATCGGCAGGGCAAATACCATTGAATTTTGCAAGTGTTGTAGAGGGATTTCCCCTCCCCCCCTCAGATTTCTCATTCTGTATGCTGTTTTCTAAAGTTGTTTTTCTTGTTGGCTTCGAATAATAATTCTGGTTTTGCAATCATAGTGATATATTGACTATTAATAGGCCTTAAAATAAAAGGTAAAGAATCTGAAGATGTAACCGAGAAAGAGAGGGTAGTTGCTGAGTTGGTCTCAAATGGTGGAGACAAAGTAGTTCCATGACCCCTCATATATACCTGCTCTATATTTGCTCTCTATATTTCTACTGACTATGCTACATGCATGGGGAAGGGCACTGTGTGGCCCAGAAGCTTGCGTATTTCCAACAATAGTTGGTCCAATAAAAGAGATCATTTGAACCATTTCATCTCTCAGGCAGTAACTGTATACTAAGCAAATGCAGGACAAGTAAATATGAGGAGGCAGTGACTTGGGTGGGGGTGAGAGGAAAAATAATATGGGAAGGGCTGTAGTATGGACAAAAAAACAATAGGCAATAGAGACAAAGGGTGATTTCAGACGTGACGGGTTGCCTATTGGCCCTGTCATGGAATCACCTTTTGATTCTCTGCCAGAATCAAAACGGCCCGTCAACAGACGAGCCGGCTGATTCCGGCGGGGAATCGAGGGAGAGGGTGGGGCTGCGAGATGCATCGTGCGGCCGCACAGCCCTGCCCCCCCACTGTCCCCCGGGAGACGGGTGGGCGCAGCGGCCAATGCGGCCGCTGCGCCCGATTCCGTTCCAGGGTCTGGACCACGGCCCGGAAACGGCAGCGGTAACAGACGTTACCAGCCGCCGATTCCGGGCCATGGTTCAATTAACCACGCTTTTGGAGATGGTGCCCGGACCATCCTTGAAAGCGTGGTTAATTTGCTCACCGCTGGTGGTTCACCATGGTGAACATCTGGCGGCGAGCAAACACACGTTACGTGACCATCCGCCACCACAGGGGATTGTCTGTGGTTGACCGTGATCACGTAACATCTGAAATTACCCAAAGTAATATCTTTTATTGGACCAACTCCAGTTGGTGGAGGTATGCAAGCTTTCAGATCTGACAGGGTCCTTTGTCAGGCAGGTCTGGGGTTACAAAATGAAGAAACCAAGCCAAAGCAGAGGTGTATATACAGCGTTGGTGGATGTATTCATTGAACTCAGAGGGAGGGGAGAGGAAGAGTTCAATGGGCACATCTCCTGACACTGTATATACACCTCTGCTTTGGCTTGGATTCTTCATTTTGTAACCCCAGACCTGCCTGACGAAGGACCTAGTGAGGTCCGAAAGCTTGCATACCTCCACCAATGGGAGTTGGTCCAATAAAAGATATCACTGTACTACTTTGTCTCTATTGCCTATATTTGGGACCAACACGGCAAACCCTACTTTCTCTACACTAAGGCCACTTTCAGACATCCTTCCCCCCAGTGCACGCATATTCTGGCTGCGGTGGTGGTGGTAGTCCGCAGCCAGAATATATCCGGGATTGACTGGTCTGAAAGGTGCCCCCCGCCCCCCCGGTGTGGTTTTGCCAGCAGGGATGCGGGCTGGGGTGGAGGGGGAGGAATGTCTGAAAGTAGCCTAAGAAATAGTAGGTAATAGGAAATGTAGATGTGGGACTAAGCTAAAGCAATCATTTGGGTTGGTTGTGAGTAGGAAGCAGTTTTCCAGGTGAAGGGAACTCTCATATCAAAGAAGCTGAATTTGAAATTGATGTTGGTCGATAAAAGATATAATCTGAACTACTTTGTCTCCAACTCTGTAGATTTAACATATTAGTAAAACAGTTGTCTTTTAAAATTGACATCTCTGTGTACAGAGGAGCTTCTTGGACTCTGTTCCATTTGTGCTATCTGGAAACAGTTGTTCTTAAGATTGCTTTTCATATCATTCTTAAGACTTACTCAAGGTTAATTTCCTAAAGTTAACTTTTCATTTTAAATAAGAGTATAATCCGCCATCCTTTTTTGTTCAAATCCTAAAAATTCTATCAAGTCGTATTTCTTTGTTCTGGATGTCTCCAGGGAATTTGGTTTTATCTCTCCAAAGCAGCATCATTTAATAAGATGGGCCCTTTTGTCTGTTTCTGTGGGCAAAAATGTCAGGCCAGTGTAGCGATTATTTCAGGATGTATTAGGTTGTGTTTATGAATCCCTATAAGACCTGTGAGCTTACTGTACCTAGAGCTACTGAAAATTAGTCCGTTTTGGCTGTAGATGATTTGTAATAGTGCACATGCAAGACAAAGAGCTTGAAAGCAACTCTCCTTTCTTCCCCACCCTCCTCTCTGTGGCAGCCTTTGTGGAGAGGAAGGATTTAGCGTGTGGTCAGTGAATCGGGCTCCTTGACCCAAGCTTAGTTTTAGTCAGTGGCTGCTGCCAGTGGTTTGCCAATGGAACCTTGATAGGCAGAATGCTGCTGGGTAGGATCTTGGATGCAAAGTATTAGTCCCCAGCTTTAAGAAGGGAAGGTCTCAGGATCCAGCCTGTTATTATCAACTGTGGGAAAATTGTTTGCTAAGGTGCTTTTTGGCCGACTGGAATCTTGGGCCAATACTAATATGATCATCCCAAATGAGCAGTTTGGCTTTCGTTCGGGTCGATCTTCAACGGATTGCTGTTTTGTGCTTTAACATGTCATTCACATATACTATAAGATCAGGAAAGGGAGGTTATATCTGGCCTTTGTAGACCTTAATAAGTCCTTTGATTCAGTGCCCAGAGACCGACTGTGGGCCAAACTAAGGTCTCTGGGCATTGATGAAACCCTTCTATCAGCAATTTGTGGTCTTTACTCAAACAATGTAGCAAGGGTAAGGGGTATCGAGACCCAGACCTTAAGTGAGGCCATTCCAATCAGGAGAGGGGTGCATCAGGGGTGCGTTTTAGCACCCCTGCTTTTCAGTCTTTACCTTTCAGATCTCCCTAAGGTTGTAGTAAGGGAGGATACCCATCCCCCAGTAGTAAGAGGTGTCCGTCTGGGCTGCCTACAGTTTGCCGACGATGTTGTTTTTCTTGCCCAGACTGAGGTCGGCATCAAAAGGGCTTTGGAGAAATTTTTGCAATATTGTGAAGTGAATGGGCTGGGGTTGAATACCCAAAAAACCAAGATTTTGGTGATGGGAAAAAGCTCCCCTCTAGTTGGAAAACAAGGGCTCGTCAGATAGGGCTAGTTAGCTCCTTTACTTATTTGGGGGTGACCCTGAGCATCCGAGGCACTTGGTATCAACACATACAGAATAGGGCCAATAGTGCCCTACGAGCAGCCCGAGCCTTGATTAGGGCATATAAACTTTCTAGGGGAGTGCAGGTGTCGACTCTATTGAAAGTATACAATCCAAAAATCCCGTCCACGTTGATTATTCTGTTTGCGGATTTGTCCGCCCTTGATAAGGTGCAGAATTGGTTTTTTAGGCGACTCCTGGGTGTACCTGCGAGTATTCCCGGAGCAATACTTAGGGCAGAATTGGCCAGGATTTCGATAGCGTCCCTGGCAAGGAAAGCCTATGTGAGATATTGGACAAAACTATTAGCCCATCAGGAAGTGGCATTGCCGCTTCTCTGTTTGGAAGAAGAGCTTACCCGCCAGGGAGTGCGGGTATACCCATGGATTTTGTATTTGGAGAGGCAGCTAAGAGGAATGGGGTTCTCCTTTCAGTATTTTAGTGGGTGCTCACTCTCGTCTATTAGATCACAGATCCTGGATAGAATTCATGATATTATGTGTCAGGAAGATATAGCTCAGGTAAGGTCATGGAGGGTGGCACCTTTCCTGGGGACAATTAAGGATCGCTTTGCCTTTGAATCCTATTTGGACATCTTGGAGAACCCCAAGCTTCACAGAGCCTATACTCTATTTAGATGGCAGTTGGTCAAGACTGCAGTGGTGGAGGGGGGAGGTACAAGTGTATCCCCTGTGACCAGCGATTATGCTCTTGTCATAAAAAGGAAATTGAAACTACTGAACACTTTTTATTAAGATGTCCGTATTTTGAAGTGTTAAGGGTGACTTGGCTATCTCCGTTATTGCCGCCCAGCCCCTCTCTTAGTTCTAGAAATTGTTACGGGTTCTTCCTTAGACTTTCCCATAAGGAAGCCCTATTGGCCGTAGCATCTTACATATATCTTGCTTCAAAGAAAAGATTATTAATTTAAGATCTATTGGCCAAATGTGATCCTCCCACATCTTGATTAGTGATGTTGGGTTGGGATAAAGCTAACTGGATAGTTAATAGTGTTTTGATTTTAATTGTTTTATATTACCTAATAATGTATGGTTGTCTTATGTATTTAATTATGTAATGTATGGGATATGGTGAAAACCAATGCCCTAATAAATAACTGAACTGAACTGATGTCTTTTTTAAGATGGGGTGACCAGAACTGCACACAATATTTAAGGTGCGGTCGCACCATTGATTTGTAGGGGCGGGACACCGGACCCATTACCGGGTACCGGATTTACCGGTTACCGGTTTCACGAAAACCGGATTCCCGGATTAAATCCGGTATACTGGTGCCGGATTTATTACATTGGTTTCAATGGGGCGCTGTGTCCCCATTGAAACCAATGCAATAAATTAAAATAAATTCCCTCCCCCTCCCAGGCTGCGCGGGTGGAAGGGGGGACACCCCCCACCCACCCTGCCCAGCCTGGCTTTTTGTTGTAAAA
>QEPC01000763.1:1739438-1751993 GCA_003113815.1 Sphenodon punctatus | reverse complement strand
TGGAACGCAGGTCCCAGCTACAGGATCACTTCCCACCATTCCACTCTGATGCTCTCCTTCCTGGAGACCTTGCCCCTCCAAAGCAGCACAGGGGCTGCCAGAGTGGAGGAGGGACTGTTCTGCTTTGTCCCTAAAGGACTTCTCAATAAACCTCTCTGTCTGCCTCAGCTCTTCCAGCTCTGCCACTCTAGCCTCCAGAGACTGTACACATTCTCTGAGAGCTAGGAGCTCTTTGCACCAGGTGCATGCATACGACCTCTCTCCAACAGGAAGATAGTCATACATGTGACACTCAGTGCAAAAGACTGGATAACCCCCATCCCACTGGTGGACTTGCTGTCTGCATCTTATTTAGGGGGATCGTTAGGCTTCGCACTAGTTATGCGATCTGCTAGACTTCGCACTAGTTATGCTCTCTGTTAGGTTTTGCTAGATCTGAATTACTAATGTCAATAACTTTGCTTCCTATAGTGTAATAGATAAATGCTTTGAAAAAAAATATTTTGCCTTTCAACTTGAGTTAAAATTCTGACCCGCAACCAGCTACTTGCTGTCACACTAGATAACTGCTTTATTCCAGCAACGTAGCAACAGTATATTGGTGCATTCAGACTTATTTCAACCATAATGCAGGTCATCCTCTGAAGCTGGTTTCAAATTCCTGTGTACAGCCTCTCTCCTGAGATTTGAGCAGAAAGGTCCCTAAGCTAGTTAACTATAATTCCTAGAATTAAAATAAGTCTTCTTTAGGAGTGCAAAATGAAGCTTCAGTCTTGGAAAGGTATCCACATACATGCAACCCCACCCCCAGATAGGCCTCACAAGATATTGATCTCAATGGGGATACATAAGAAAGCTTGCACATCTGCATCTCTTTGTATCTATATCTGATGCCTACCTTCAGGGTTGGGGGGCAAACTCCGGGACATCACCATCAATGATCTTTGGACCATGGCCAATGCTCCCTGTATGTCCATGAGCTTCAGGCTCTCCGTTTGGCTCACAAATCTGTCGAACCTTGGGTCAAAGGATGCACAGTGGGGCTATGCACAAACAACCTAGTGGCGGTTTACCATATCAGCCTTGAATTCCCGGTGGTAACACACGTTGGGACAGGACAACGAGCAGGAAGATGGCCTCAGCAGGGCCACAACACTGTCTCATGCATGGGCCTTGAAACACTCAGTCTTTTGCTCCTTGGACCACAGCTGGGGCACTTTGGTAGCAAATCTCTGTACGTCAGACTGCAACAACAAGCTGCCCATCTTCTTCTCCTGAGTGGGTGACGGACAGGACTCCAGGGGCGATGTCATGGTTGCATCCGGCTGAAGGGACAGCTATATGCTTTCCCACTGACTTCCCGTCATCCCCAAACTGTTCAGACAGTTCAGGGCTCTCGGGGTAACCTGATTCCAACTGCCCTGAATTGGCCGAGGCAATATTGGTATCCAGAGCGCAGGTAACTGGCCCTGCCGCCCCTTCGTGGCTGCTTCCTGAGGTACCAGACCACCTCTCCCAGCACAAGGGGAAGCTTTAGCAGCCAAACTTGCCACCCTGCATCTCACAGACTGGGGGCTTCATTGCTAACTAAGCATAGAAGGACAGTGTTGGTCCGATATTGAGCGCAAAATCTTCCTATCTAGTAGAAAGCTCTCTACTAAAGGATGCTATTTGGCCAAATGGCAACACTTTGTAAGTTGGGACCAAGACAGGGTCTTCTCTCCCATACAGGTTTTGGTCCTGACCATTCTGGACTATTTGATTTACCCCTTGGAAGGAGAAGCAGCTTTCTCCTCTATCCAGGTACACCTAGATGCTGTAAATGCCTTCTGGACATCTGGCAGTGGGGGTTCCCTCTTTGCTAGCCCCTTCGTAAAGAGGGTGGTGAGACGTTTTCTCCCGCCTAGAGTTCAGTTTCCTAGCTGGGATTTAAATCTTGTATTATAGGATCTCATGAAGGCCCCTTTTGAACCAATGACTTCCATCTCCATTGACCTTTTCTCCGTTAGGACTGTGTTTTTGGTGACTGTTGCCTCCTCCAGTGGGTGAGTGAGTTGCCCTCTACTGCAAACCTCCATGTGTCCATTTCCGCTGTGGGAAGGTAGTTCTCCCATCATAGTGAGGTTTCTTGCTGACAATTGGGTCTGATATTCACAGAGGACAGGTTATTTTCCTCCCAGCCATCTTCCCACCACCTCACTGTTCAAAGGGGGAGGAGGCTTTGCACAAACTGGACGTCCAGGGTTTCAGGCTCATTAATGTATTATTTGTACTCCAGGGTTCGAGGGTTCCACGGCTTCTAAACGGATGATCCCTCTCTAGATGGGTCGGGCATGCATTATCAGGAATTATGAGGCTATGCATTATGGATGCATTATTTAGGATTCAATAAAGGATTTGAGGTGTTTTTTTCTAAATAAAGGATTTAAGGTTTAGTATACTGCAACCTGCCTCCTTATGTTGCTTTCTAGTCTACCTATAATCCCCTTGGGGATATGGACCCATTCCGCTAGGTCTTTGGCCATCTCTATTTCAGCCTTGTGTCAGGTACCCTTGGCTGAGATCAGCAATTTATACGCCTAGACGCAACTTAAGTTTTACGCCTTAGATCTGGCAGCTGTCTGACATCAGATTTGGCAGTTTGGTCTTGTCTTCACTGTTTTTCAAAATAAAGGATTTGAGGTTTGGTTTACTGCCACCTTTTATTGCTGTCTAGTCTACTTATAATGGGAATGTGTGAGAGGATAGAAAAGAAGTAAGTTTCTTGCGTAATAATTCTTCAAGATGTATCATCTCACTTAGTGCCCCCTCCCCACTTGCAGTGGATAACATATAAACTGATGGGGTGAATGTGCCCAGGGGAAGTGACGTCGGGGCAAGAGGGGAGAAAAATGTTTGCTGTACTTTGAGTTATGTGGTAGATAGTGCCAAATACCTATAATGGGGCAGAGTGAGAGAATAAAAATTGAAGCATTATTATTACAGGTAAGAAACTTACATATACCTTCTCGTAATCACAAGGTGATCCACAGTACATGGAAAATACCTGGAGGTGGCTCATCATCTCAAGGCGACCATGCAGTAGACCTGTTCACATATCCTGAAAAGGACAAAAGATGAAGACCGCTATTGTGAAAGCATTACCAAAGCATCTTATTCAAATAAAACATCTGTGTCTCATGGATAATGGCATTGGTGAATGTACAGTATAAATTGGTAATCACAAAAATTTGATAATACCCAGTACAAAAATATGTATCCACTTCCACTATATATTGCCTGTAAATATAAATAACTGAATGTATATGAGCATCAAAAGTCAAAGAACATCAAAACCAGTCCCCATCAATATAAATATCAGAAATAGGTATGGACATTAAGAGTCTAAGAACATCAAAACCAGTAAATGTGTTTCGACAAAAAGTCTTCTTCAGGACTTCCTTTATCACATAATGGTGTATATACAATATATTCAGAGAAATTACAATAGAAGAGAGAAAAGGCATGTCAAATTGCTAGTCTGGACATAAACACTATAAATGATCTCAAAATGGTATTTGATGGTACATTATAATGTACCTCTATACTATCCAACTCTCCTGAGGTTAGAGGATTCAAGACTCCTCCTTCAAAAAAACTCCATGGTACTTCTTTGGAAAGTCCACTTAAACAAATAAATAAGATAACCAACTCACAAACTGAAAACTGTGTCTTTATAAAAAATATTTTAAATCTCAATTACCTCCTTTTACAGTTATAGACCTTCAAATTTTACTTCTCCAAAGCCTGTGGAGAAATGAATACATCAAAAATTGAAACTTTGAGTGTACTAAAAAAACAAATTTCAAATGTATTTAAGAACAAACAGCACAAAAAAAACTGATGGAAAAAACATACACAAATGCCTTCAGTCTAGATGAGCAGATGTTCATGCCTCTTTCTCAGAAGAAACAAGCTTAAAAGCCAAACCTCTGATCTGCAATGCTTATACAAGAATCCCCATAAATGATGGAGATTGCCAACATGCTGCTGTTCATTAAACCTTAAAATCAATTAGTACTCAAGCCTAATTGATATAGAACCCACAAATGATACTACCACACAAAAACAAATCTTTTTACCAATTTGCATATAATGTCTTTTAAAAAATCTTAAGAATAATAGTACAACATAGACAAAATGATACAAACAGCCTCTGTTAAAGATCCCTTGCAGGAATAATTGTTCTAAAAACACAGATAAATCTAATTCCTCATTAAGACCATGAGGTCCCTCTGTATACAACTGAAAGATCCAGTAACACTCTCTTTTGAGTAGCCAATTATCCTGATCTGTTACCCAAGGTGGACATTGTTCCAAACCTCCAAAAAAGAAATAATTGTGACCATGATTTGCTTCCACAAAATATTTTGCCAAAGGAGCAGATATCCTCCCATTTTTAATGTCACTTCTGTGTTCAATGATCCTGGTCCTCAGAGTTCTTATAGTTTTACCAATATATAACTTACGGCATTTGCACTGAATCACGTAAATCATCCCTTTACTGGTACAATTTGTAAAGCCCTTCAAAAAAAATTTTTTCCCATCAAAAAAGTTGACAACAGAAACCATTTTTTTTTTTTAGTTTGTTTGCAAGACAAACAATGGCCTTTAGGGGCAAAAGAACTAAAAATGGTTTTTGAGTGACCCCATAGTTGAGTATCACTGTGAACCAGAATATCCTTGTAATTCCTAGCCCCTTTTAAAGGCAAACATCCGGGGGGAACATCACAAGAAGGGATCTCTCTAAGAATATGCCAATGCTTTAAAATAATGTCCATATCCTTTTGATTATAAGGGCTATAAGTCAAAATGCGTTTACTGGTTTTGATGTTTTTAGACTTAGGGCCTTTTTACATGGACAGAGATTGGTGGGGGAAATTGGTGTTTTGCTGTGGTGTGTGGAGGTGTGTGTGTGTCCTTTTACACGGACACACACCCACCTCCACGCACGGAGCCGCCTCCAGTTTTCCGGAGGGCTCGGTGAGTGCAGGTGAGTGGAGATGGGTGTGCGATGAGTGGAGGTAGGTGTTGTGTGGGAGCGCATATGCACCCCCACCCATCCTGCTTGGTGTTCACATGGGTGAACACTGAGTGGACAACCATCCGCCCACCCACCACTGCCCGTATACATGGACTGCTGCACACCTGCCCAAACATTGAGCGGGGAGGGGGGAGGGAGCGTCCATGTAAAAATGTCCTTAATGTCCTTTCATAGTTCAGATATTTATATAGATGGGAACTGGTTTTGATGTTCATTGACTTTTGATGCTCATATATAAAATATATATTTTTTAAATAAATAATAAATATGTTCAGTTATTGGTATTTATAGGCAATATATAGTGGAAGAGGATACATGTTTTTTCTACTGGGTAGTATCAAATGTTTGTGGTGGTTGATTTATACTGTACATACAACATTATCCAAGAGACAAAGATGTTTTAACTAAATAAGATATTTTGGTATTGCTTTCAACAATAGCTGACTTCATCTTTTGTCTTTTTTTTTTTTTTGCATGGGTAGACTTGCTGTGTTAGGTCCTTGTTTTTTGGTGATCAGATATCATGAAAATCACAATCACACAGTAACTCTGAGATGCTATCATGATCTGGGAAGAAAAGTTCCTGTGATTCCTGGATGCACTCAAAGACTGTATGGATATGCATAAGATAGTGAGAATTTTAAAAAGTAAGCTTCACTCTGGCATCACATTAAGACTCTCTTAATGTAAGCTTCTTTATACTCAGTTTTGTAATTATCCATGGATGCCTGCCTAAGGTTTTAACATCATTCTCGGAGTATAGGTTTGAGGAATTGGAGTCATGCTTGATTATTCCATGTATGAAATATATACAAATTTATACCCTTCCTTTCCCTTAAGGCTTGGGGAAAATGTAGGAGGAGAGGGAGTGAAAAGGTGAGGTTTTAAATGACTGTGTAGAAGAGAGTGTTTACGGCCTAGAAAAAGGCAACTAAAGGTTGACAAAATGCTCAGAGGAACTTAAAAACAGGAAAAGTAGACAGAATAACTTTCAGTAGCTTTTGTTTACGTGGGTGTAGTGATTTGATTGATATTATTAGAGTAATTTTGTCAGCTAATTCAAGAAAAGGATTTAAGCAATAATGTCTTGGGCATTTTATTTTTGTAATAGTTAAATTTTAAGATAAGACATTGGACCCAAGAGCTGCAGTCACAAAATAAGTGTTAGAGCAAGTAGTGGGTGTAAATTACTTGCAAGATGTGCTTTCTTCAGGAAAAGCTGATTTTAAAAGGAGGTACAAAATGGTGGGGTTTTTTTTGCAACCTTTTGATGGTTTACTTTCCGCAACTCCTTCCTAGAGCTTTTCTTCCTTCTCCTCTGAATATGGAAGAGTCATCTGTTTTATATGGCAGGGTAATTTACTAGGCTTTATTGAGAGAGATGAAGTTCTTCAGAGAGCAAGAAAGAAACCAGATTCATTACAGGGACTTCAGAACATCAGCCCCACTACGCAGCATAGTGGAAAGCAATTTGTTCCCACTAAAAAACTTGTTTAACACAGCAGGCATTGTTTAGCCCATCATGTTGTTCTCTGCCAAGTTGCAGATTTGTAGAGAAAAGATAATTGTGTTTTGAGACAGTAATTTTGCCATGAAACTACTAGAAAAAAAATCAATGTAGCAAACAGTCCTTAAAGCTTTGCACGGACTTCAGTGAGTACAAGGATCATGACCTTCAAATTGTAATACAGTACTGCTGCAAACTCTACTGGCTTAGTAATCATGTTGCTGAAATCAGAAGCTGTGTCTTGGAAAGTTAGTTTTTGGTGGTATGTTGCAACGTCCTACCTTTTTAAGTTTAAGTTTTTTAAGTTTTGGATTTGTCTCTTAATAAGAAACTAGCTTTCTTTCTGGGGGAAAATCAGCTCATGAAATCATGAATTATCCATGACAAGATAACTGCATTTGAAAGAACCAACTAGGGTTCACTGTCCACTCTGAATTGGAGTTATTCTGCCTTGAAGAAATTATACTGAGTTCTATATGAATGCTTTTATCACTTTTATTTTCTTTGGGTGACTTTGCTGTACCTGCTTTGATTTTGTTTACTTTAAAGCTGCTAGAGGAGTCCTGCCAATGGCTGCCTTTTCTGGAGCTTCTTTTATATATAACCCTGTCCGCTGACTAGTACTGTAACAGCAACTTCACCACCACCATCTTTACGTTTGGTCAGTTTCAGGAGTGTTGATTCCAGCAAGGGTGATTTCTTCTAAAACTCTTGTTGCAACCATTTCAGGGTGAGGTGCAAGAGGGGCAGCCACATCTCCAGAATCAGTACTGAAAGTACTGAATTTATTTGGGAAATTATACTTCTAAGAAAAGGCTTAAAAATTGGTTAATACTGTACTAAAGAAACTAGATTGTTTTTTAATAAATTTGGAGATGCTTGGAAATCCTTGTAAAATTCAAAATTGCTATATGCTTGAAATGAAAGGAAAAAATGGGATTTGATGATGATATATTGGGACATTTAAAATTTTATACTAAGGTGATTCAGCTATTTGTTTGGGAGCAGATCCCATTGTTGTCAGTAGGGTTGCTCGTAGGTGATGGGGTTCACTAGTGTTTTTTAAATCACAAGACTGGGCAAAATCATTCTGAGGTTTGGGGTGAGATGTCATCAGTATGCTGATGACACTCAGCTCTACCTCTCTTTTTCATCACACCTGGGTCCCTCAGTCTGGGTTCTTGCTTGATGTCTGGCTGCTGTCAGGGACTGGACGAGGGCGCACCGATTTGAAGTTGAATCCTGACAAGACTGAAGTGATGATGGTTGGCTGGTCTTGTGACTTCGAAGGGATTGAGAAACTTGTTATGGGATCTGGTCCCCTCTGGTCAATCCAGTTCGCAGCCTTGGGAGTGTTTTTGGACCCCTCACTGTACCTGGAATACCAGGTGGTGGCGGTGGCCAGGAGCACTTTTTACCAACTCCATCTGGTGAGAAGGTTGTGGCCTTTCAGAACATAAGTAGTGCCATACTGAGTCAGACAAGTGGTCCATCAAGCTCAGCATCTTGTCCTCTGACAGTGACAAGTCTCAATCGCATGGGAGAAGAACCAGCAGTCACAATGGGCAAACCATTCCCCGTTGTTCACTCCCAGCTCCTGACAGTAAGAAGTTCATCCGGTAAACCACTTGGATAATAGCTATTAATGGACCAATTTCCTAAGGACTTATTCAGTCCTTATTTAAACCCAGCTATACTACTGGCCTTGACAAACGTCCTCTGGCAACAAATTCCATAAGTTAATTATGCATTGAGTGAAAAAGTACTTCCTTTTATTTGTTTTAAATCTGCCGGCAGCTAGTTTCATGGAGTGTCCCCTAGTTCTAGTACTATTTGAGAGGGTAAATAACTGTTCCCTACTTACTCGTTCCACACCACTCAAGATTTTATAAACCTCTATCATGTCCCCTCTTACTCTTCTCTAAGCTGAAGAGACCCAGCTTGTCAAGCCTCTCTTTGTACGGAAGCCGTTCCATACCCTTTATCATTGTCGTTGCCCTTCTCTGTACCTTTTCTAGCTGAGCTATGTCTTTTTTGAGATGAGACGTCCAGAACTGCAGACAATATTCCAGGTGTGGTCACACCATTGATTTGTATAGAGGCATTATGACATGCTCAGTTTTATTCTCTATCCCTTTGCAAATAACTCCTAACATTCTGTTTGCTTTTTTAACTGCTGCTGCTGAGGATTTCATTGTATTGTCCACAATCACTCCCAGATCCTTTTCGTGAATGGTAACTCCTAACTTTGTGTACTCATAGTTTGGGTTATTTTTCCCTATGTGCATCACTTTGTACTGGTCCACATTAAATCTCATCTGCCATTTAGATGCCCAGGCACCCAGTCTTGTAAGATCCTGTTGCAGTGTCTGCTCATGTTTCAACTACCTTGAATAACTTGGTGTCCTCTGCAAATCTGATCACCTCACTCTTAACGCCCTTTTCCAGATCATTAATAAATACATTAAACAGCACCGGTCCCAATACAGATCCCTGGGGAAAACCAGTTTTTACATCTCTCTATTGTGAAAACTGACCATTTAGTCCTACTCTTTGCTTCCTATCCTTTAACCAGTTACCTATCCATAGTAGACGCTATCTCCTATTCCATGAATTTTTCATTTTCTCAAGCGTCTTTTATGTGGGACCTTATCAAATGCTTTCTGTAAATCCAGGGACAGTATATCTACCAGGTTTCTCTTCTCTACATGTTTATTTACACCCTCAAAGAATTCCAACAGATTAGTGAGACATGACTTACCTTTGCTGAATCCATGTTGATTCTTCCCCATTAAGCCGCCCAGCGATTTAGTTCTTATTGATAGTTTCTACCATTTTGCCCGGCAAAGACGTCAACCTTACTGGTGTGTAGTTTCCAGGATCACCTCTGGATCCCTTTTTAAATATCAGGGTTACATTTGCCATCCTCCAGTGGCAAATGTCATCCATGCTTTCATCACCTCGAGGTTAGATTATTGCAGTGTGCTCTACGTGAGACTGCCCTTGATGACTGTCTGGAAGCTGCAGCTGGTGCAAAATGTGGTGGTTTGACTCCTTTCAGGATTGAGTTGCTGGGAAGATGCTCCGAAGTCTGCAAAACTACAAGTCTGCGCTGACTGTGTATAACTTTCTGGGCATGATTCAAGGTGATGGTTTTGACCTATAAAGCCCTAAACAGTCTGGATCCCATATATCTGAAAGACCGCCTGTCCTACAATTTTCCATTGTAATCCCTACGGTCAGCTGGGAGCACCCTCTTGCAGGTTTCATCTGTTACCCTTATCCATGGGATGGGGGTGCACAGTAGGGAATTCTTGGTTGCTGCCCCAGTTTTGTGGAACTCCATTCCCCAGGACATTCGCCTGAGCCCGAGCCTACTAAAAAGCATTTGGCGGGCAGTGATTTGCCACCCGGGCAGTGATTAGCAAATACAAAGATTATTATTGTCAGGTATTTATGTACCTGGCACTTTACTATCAACAATTATAGACAGGTCCCTGCCCCAGTGGGCTTACAATCTAAGATAAGAGATGAGAGGGAAGACTAAGGGGAAACTGAACAGAGGGAGACGCAGGAAAACGTCCAAGACATTGCGAAGCTGTTCCTCTGCACAAACATAACTTAGTTACAGGGAAGAAGAAGACAACCAAGAACAAATGTGTTCCCAAAATTTTTGCCTGTGTGGCACCCATTAGGAGGCTTAATGGGATACCTCGGATATCAACAGACGTTCAAAGAAAATCAGACATTATTCAGGCTTGTGTTTTTTTCCATCCATGGCATGATCCCACTTGAGATCACAACTCACAGTTTGGGAATCTCTCTCATACATTTTTGAGCTTTTATTTTATCGGGCAGATACTCTTATTGTTCTGCAAAGTGAAGAGATCATGTGATCTGCCTTGTGTGCACCACTTTAATACCAGAGGAAACATTTTCATCTAGTAGCTTGCAAAGCCTGCTGCTTTGGTGTCTACTAACCTTTTGGATCTGGAACATAGTTTAGGCATCTCTACCTGGTCCTGACCCATCACAAGCAAAGGGCTGTTTTTATAATAATCTCTAAAATGAAATTAGCATTCATCCAGTTAAACTGTCACTTTTACTCTAGTTTATTACTTCCTGAGAATATTGGAACAAAAATATTCTGTTCTACAAGGAGGAGGAGAAGTTTCATCAGTGGAGAAAAAACCAAGAAATCGGGGAAACTCTTAAGTGCTTAAGCTGTGAGGAACTTACTGTGCCAGATTGACGCACGGGACAAAACTGGAAGGGTGGTTTATCAGAAAACAGTTATTTCACAATGCTGAAAGCCTGGAAAATGAAACTAAAGGATAAGAATAACTGAACGAGAGAAACACAAGAGAAAACGTGCATCAGATGGGGGTACGGATTGTGCTTTCAGAAGTCAGAAGATATGAAGTCTAGTGAAGATTAAAGACAAGGAATAGACTGAATAGGATCAGATGAAGTAACAGGGAAAAGGAAATCCCATTAATCACAAAGGTAAGTTTGCAGAGTTCTGCAGTGAGGGTGGAGTCAGTCTTCCATCACTGAAGAGGAAGTTCTGGGAAGTGATGTTTTTCAAGGTGGTGTAGTGGCCTCCCTATAAGAGGAGGAGAAACAATCCACTGCCATACCCTATTAAGAGCAGCGGTTTCATGCCATTTGGGGTATGGTACTAGTCCCCTGTACTGATTATGTTCAGGTGAGCATAAAGGTTGTGGTTGTGAATGGTCCCTACTTTACATGGTTGCAAAAGAGAATTCTTATGTATTCTACAACTATCCATCTACACTTAATCTAATCTCCCAATTGCTGTAGATAATGTGTGTTGTATAGTTCCTGTATTGAAGTGCTGCACAAAGATAAATTGTATAGAATCTGGCAGAACAAAGGGAGTTTTGCTCATCTTTGCATCTGGCCAGAGAAAGCCATGACGTTCTGCATGTATAGCATCCATTATGGCCACATTGGCAAATAAAAGACAAACACAGTAAAAGTTTGGATAAAATATGGCAACACCTTTATTAACGTGCATCCAGTCAAACAAATAAAACAGTGCACAGAAGGCAAACTGCTAGCAAATTTACCCTGGGGGAAATAAGGTAACCTTCCCCCCCAGTTCAATGGGGGAAACCCCCCATGCCCCAAAACGTATCAGCTGATATAACCTGCTGAATACCTTGTGCTCACTTGAGCAAGGAGTGGAGGTAACATACATGCAGTACCTTTATCAAACTGCTCAGTTTAAATAAAACTGCCACATGCTGCCCCCTCCGGGGTCATAACCCTCAGGACCGCTTGAGAGCCCTATCGAGCAACCCCAACCACATCACAAAGGGATGCCTTAATTATGATTATTATTATTATTATTATTATTTTATTATAAGCATTTGTATAGCTCCAGCTGTGTACCTGGTGCTTTACAGAACGATAAGACAGACGTGGTCCCTGTCTGGCTTAAAATCTAATAGACACGGAGGGGGAAGACAAGGAGAGGGGACATGAGAGAAAAAGGATAAATTACATTCAAGCGGATGTGAAGTCTCAGGTGCACGTGCTTGGCTTGGTTGCAGTTGGCAGGAGTCTGTGGGGAGGGCAGACAGCAAATATTGAAAGGAAAGTTCTAACAGGCATTGGGAAAGGTGGTGAGGAAGAGGTGGGTTTTGAGGAGGGATTTGAAGGTGCGGAGGAAGGGCACAAGGTGGATGTGGGCAGGGAGGGAGTTCCAGGCATGGGGGGCAGCAAGGGAGAAGGGATGAAGACGGTTAGGGGAGCAGGGGAGACGAGGGAACAGAGGAGGAGCGGAGAGTGCGTGCAGGAGTGTGTAAGGAGATGAGGGCTGAGAGGTAAGGGGGAGCCAGGTTGTGAAGGGATTTGTAAGTGAACACCAGGAGTTTGTGAAGGATGCATTCGGGAAGGGGGAGCCAGGGAAGCGAGGAGAGGAGAGACTGCACGTGGT
>QEPC01000763.1:1713672-1738251 GCA_003113815.1 Sphenodon punctatus | reverse complement strand
CGAGAGGGCAGGTGGAGGGGTTGGAGGAAGAGAGCAAGAGGAGATTTCCTCAAGGGAGGCAGGAGGGAAGGAGGAGGAGGAGGGGGTGGAGAGAGAGTGGGGAGAGGAGACGGATGGGAAGCAATGTCCTGGCGGATCTTGTCAATCTTTGAGGTGAAGAATGATGCGAGATCCTGAGCAGAAAGGGAAGAGGGGGGCAGGGGGGCTTGAAAGGGAATCAAAGGTGGAGAAGAGGTGGCGCGGGTCACGAGAGTAGGATTCAACCCGGGAGGCATAGTAGTGTTGCCTCGCCAGGGAGATAGCGGAGGAGAAGAAGAATTTATAGTGGAAGAAGTCAGGGTGGGAGCGGGATTTGCACCAGAGGCATTCAGCAGCCCGGGGGCAGGAGCGGAGGTAGCAGATAGTAGGGATGAACCAAGGACGGGGGTTTGGGAGTCGAACAGGGCAGGAGAACAGGGGGGCAAGAGAGTCGAGGGTCGTGGTGAGAGAGGCATTGAGAAAAGAGATGGCAGTGTCAGGGAAAAAGGAGGAGAAGGGAGGAGGGGGGGAGAGGGAGGAAGCAAAGTCTAAAAGGTTGATAGCCTGCAAATCACAGAAGGGGCATGGAGCTGGGAAAGTATATGGGGGTTGGTGGGAGAGGTGGAAGGAAGTGAGATGATGGTCAGATATGGGACAAAGGTCAAAGGAGAGGTCAGCAACAGGACAGTTTCTGGAGAAGATGAGGTTGAGAGAGTGGCCACCGGTGTGGGTGGGGGAGTTAGTCCAGAGGCAGAGATCAAAGGAGGCAGCTAGGGAGAGAAAGCGGGAGATAGAGGACTGGGAAGGTGTGTCAATATGAATGTTGAAGTCACCAAGAATGAGAGCGGGGGTATCATCGGAGAGGAAGAAGGTAAGCCAGGATTCAAAGTCTGAGAGAAAAGAGGAGAGGGGGCCAGGGGGGTGGTAGATGACAGCGACATGAAGGTGAAGGGGGGAGTAGAGACGCACAGAGTGAGCCTCAAAGGAAGGGAAGGAGAAGGCACGTTTTGAATGCCATATTGGCCGCTGCGCCCGATTCCAACCCGGGGTCTGGGCCACGGCCCGGAATTGGCGGCGGTAACAGAAGTTACCGTCCACCGATTCCGGGCCGTGGCTCAATTAACCATGCTTTCGGGGATGGTGCCCGGACCATCCTTGAAAGCATGGTTATTTTGCTTACCGCTGGTGGTTCACCATGGTGAACATCTGGCGGCTAGCAACCAGACGTTACAGGACCATCCACCACCACGGGGGATTCACCGTGGTTGAGTGTGGTAACATAACATCTGAAAATATCCTTTTTTCTCAGTTCCTCAAAGCAAGGGAAGGTTTACTGTAAGCTCTGTAAGAGCTAACATTGTTTACTTGAAATGACAAGTAAATCCTGTGGCAGGATGGGCAGGATAGCAAGTTTTTAAAATAAATAAATAAAATAAGTTTGAATTTTGTATACCAAAGGAAGCCTAATGTAGAACCACATTCACAGATGTTACTTGTGTGTATACCTAGTACCTTTGTAACTGAAATGTTGCTGCATCAATCTTTCTGGTGAGATATTAGGTTAGGTAATGGAATCTTTGGTTTTAAATGTGAATGTACTTAGACACTTGTAAAAGAGTTAGCCGTAATGTATTTTGTGGATGACACTGTACCATATCAGGATATTGTTCATATAAAAGGCAGACTAATGCCCTTTTGTTTGTTACATCCAATACAGACCAAAGAAAAATATCTCCGTTGTGCTGTACTCTTTTTATGAGCTTGCCAGGAAGATTCATTACAGTGTACTGTAGATCTCATATGGACAGCTTATCATTATATATGCCAGGGTCCTTTAACAGCATTCAGACACAGAGGGCAAGAGTTGGGGTGCAGCTGCAGAGCATTTTTCTCAACCCTAAAACTTGTTATGTTCATATCTGTGGAGTTATTTCACATTTGTACCACTGTGGCACCACTTGCTGCATGCAAGTCTTATTGATAGACAAAACAAAACTATACTTAAGTACAGTGGCGGTTATAGTTTATTTGGCATTTGTAATATGAGATAAATGCCCTTTTCTATCAGGTGCGGGGGTTGGGTGGGCGGACGGTGCATGGGGGTGCGTTCCCACAGACCACCAGTCACCTCCACCCATCTCCACGCATGGAGCATTGATCACTGGAACCCGTTGCTCTGTGCATGGGTGATGGGGGGAGCGCGCATGCACCACCGCCCACGACATTCCCATCGGCGCCCACCAATCCCACCCCCGCACCCGCCACAGCGTTTGCACGGGTGCCCCCGCCCCACCCGCGCACATATGCAAGGCGGGTGGTGGTGGTCAATGTAAAAATGGCCAAAGTTCTGTGTGCTGTACTCCTATACGTTGTCTCAACCTGCCTTGCCTGTTGCCACGCCCTGCACTACCATGTCATTTCATCTGTTTTCTGACTTGCGCGTTCCTGACCCATTGTTCCAGGCTTGCTTCTGGATCACGAGACTGGGCTACCAACATTTGTCTATAGACCCTGGCTGTATTGGAGCAGACTCTTGGCTAGTTTTTGGCACTGCTCTTTGACTCCTGGCTTATGACCTAGTGCTTTGCTTGACTCCATTCCACGTCCAAGGTCTGACATGCTGCGTTATAGGGATTTGGAGGCTTGACAAGCGCGAGTAAAGTCTCAGCAGAACCCCATTCGCACCAGCGGTACTTCCGACACCATTGCCTCCCTGCTGCCACATCCTTGCCTAGCGGGTCTTTTGTTGCCGCCGCGTCAGGTATGAATGTGGCCTGACTGTCAGGCACTGGGAGCGAATATCAGGAAATGGATGACTTTGTTATGACTGCTTTGCATCCTTTTCTGAAGCAACTGAAGCTGCCTCCTGTTGTAGACAGGATACTGGGCTAGATGGACCATTGGTCTGACCTAATATGGCACCTGTTGTGTTCTTAGGAGTAGTGCGGCTACCTCTGGGACCCAAGGGGTGGAAGACAAGGGAAGAGGACCAGAGTTATTGCCACTTCTGGCTCCTGTAGGTGCTTTGCTGCAAAGCAGCTTTCCCTGGGCAAAGTGTTTCTACAGAAGATTTCATGTAGATACAGCCTTAAAAGGGGGGAGGGAATGCACTTTGGTAACCTTTCCCCTCCCCCCCGGTTGTGCTTTTATGAAAGTCACAACTTGCAGTATACTTTTTCTGATCTCCGCATTGTTGGTGGTTGACAGCATTAAATACTACAGTTGTCATGGATGCTTCATAGATGTATGATTGATTACAAATCCTTGGCCTAGGAGACATGATAATGCTGGACTTCTTAACCCACTCCTTACTTGGCAATGTTCCTGTCAATTTCTAATATATATTTATTCAGACAACCTCAGGACTTGTTTTGGTTAGCTATTCTTTTGTGGGAGAGGCGATTTTGTGTGTGTGTGTGTGTGTGTGTGTGTGTGTGTGTGTGTGTGTGTGTGTGTGTGTGTGTGTGTGTGTGTGTGTGTGTACGATCAGAGTATTCAACATTAGGACATTTAATGTTGCCAATTTTCAGGGTGAAGAGGAAGAGAGATATAAAACTCCATACTTCACGAAGACTTCACTCTAGGGATTTGGATGAGATCTTTGTGAGAAGCAGATTTTTTTACTGCAGGGGTCTTGTATTTTCCTTTGACACGGATATGATACTGAGCTTGGTGGACCACAGGTCTGAACCTGTATAATAAATCCTTTGTTTGAAACTACCAACATATCAACATCTTAAAGATTTTTTACAAATGTTGTTATCTCCAAAGGATAAACCCCACCCATCCTACTTCCAGTATTGTGAACATTTGAATCCAAGAAATAATTCTAACTGACATGATAGCTGGAATTTAATAAAGAGCAACCTTACTGAGACTTTAATACAATCCATTTTTTCCTTTTTAATAATTTCTGCATGGTTGGATTTTATTATTTACTTTTTTCACTGAATGTTAATGAAAAATTGAAGATGGCTGACAAACCGTTTAAACAATCCTAATTTTAAAACTGCAGTCTCGGAGAGCTAGACTTTCTTGCCTCAATTAGCAATTCCATTTGTACTGCAGAGTTTTTCAGTTGAATGCCTCCCCTCAGAAAACAAGATTGCTTGCCTCCTTTCTCACAAGTACCATATTCTCTAACTTTGGGCAAGCTGTTGAAAATGGCTGCAGTCACTGGGTGTTAACAAACAAGATGGTAGCCCACACCAGATGGTGTCCACCTGCCCATTTATTAGGTGTTTGCCTACACTGGCCAGGTGGCCACCACCTACCAGACTTGCAATCCTCACTCATGGTGGGGCATGCAGAGCCCGCTATGTGGGCAAACGCAGGCTAATGTGTGCCCGTATGTTCGCATCTGTCCGCGCATACCATCACCATAGAGTTGTGGGCAAAAAGCCTACAGCGTTCTGAGGAGTGAACACTTCTGGCCCTTCACCACTCTTGCTCTCATTGGTGTGCATGTAACATCTGCCTTAAAAGCCTACCATACTATTCTCCCAGCTCTTCCTGTTTGGTGGTATGTCTGATGCTTGTTATTTCCCAGCCGTTGCATTTATTTTTCTGCCACAACCATGAGCATTGTTGCTCAGGGACAGGTGTCACTTCCTAACCCCCATCGGCAGTTCACACATTCCTGCATGGAACACAAATCCCCGAACTCCACCTCGAAGGGAAAACACCATAGTCCTCTCTGCACTACAGTCATGCCTGGGAAAGCTGCCTGTGCCAGGTACACCTCCCCCCACCAATTATTCCCGCATGTCTCCCACATGTGTTTGATGAACAGCCAGATTGGTTAGAGGAGAATCAGGAAAATGTCCCCCTGCTGCCCAAGTGAGTGCACCAAGCTGCCCCCCAAAGGAGCAGTCATAAGAAGAAATAGTTTTACTTTTTTAAAAATAAAGTTCTTTAATTTTTCCTACTCCATGCTTTCTGTGCTGCTTCTGGGAAAGGAGGGGAGTGGTATGACATAGCAATAAGCCACTTTGGTGGCTGGGGGTTGGAAGGGAAGGGGGGGTGCACCAAAACTAGGGGATGGGGAGACAGCACGTCTCGCACTTAAGGGTGGGGGGATTGTAGCAGGGAGCAGTCCTGTGGGGGTGCTGCCTCTTTAAGAAAGGGGTTGAGGGGGGTCTGCTGGAGGACTGAGCACGCCCAAGGGGGTGGCAGAGCCAGCCCCATAACTGGGGATCTGCCTGTGAGGCAAATGGGCTGAGAAACCCTGGGACAGAGTGGGAGGGTTACTGGCCCTTTAAGGCTGGGGAGTGGCAGCCTTGCCACGCCCACTCTGCCTGTATATCAGGAGAGAGAAGGCAGAGAGGAGAGAGTCTGCTAGGGAGCGGTAGGAGCAACATCTCCCTGAAGAAGCCTTCCTGTTATATGCTTTCCACGGTACTGAAGGGTGGAGAACGAGAGGGATCCAGGCAAGTGGAAGAGGCTGGGCCCAGGAGGGAGCCTCTTGCTTGGGGAAGGCTTGGCCAGAACATGGGGGCTTAGAGGCCTGGCTGGCTGGATTTCGGGGGTGGATGGTCTGTGCTGCTCCTGAGCCTGGAGAGATGGACCTGGACCTGCAGAGTGGAGGCGACTGAGCCGGCAGGTGCATTGGACATAGAGTCTAATAAAGGACTGTGGACTAATACCCTCTGGACTGTGTGTTGTGTCCTAGAAGAGGGTACTCCTCTGCCTCAGGGGCGTTTTCAGCTGAGGCTCGGGCTGAAAGGCATAGCAGAGGGATGAGCTAATTTCCCAGAGTGAGACCCCAGTGCCCCGTGTGGCCCTGGGAAACCCCCTGCTACAGGGATGAAAAAAGAATTTGCCTGTAGGCAAAAGGAATTGACATGGAAAAGCCATAAGCAAAGGCCAGGTACTGGCAGGTCCCAGAGTAGCTGGCTGCATGTTTCCCATTGCCATTCTCAGATGGAGAATGCCAATAGGAAATGCCGAGGGTCAGGCCTACAACCAGCTAATCTACAAATGCCAACAGGGAATGCAAAGGGAAAGGATAATAGGTGGGAAATAGCATGGGGGGCAGAGGACAAGGAAAGAAAGTATGCCATCCTGATGCTGTGGGAGAGCTTGTTGGGCCTGCAGAAAACACAGATACTCACAGGAAACATTTTAAAAGCCTTTATTCATGTTGCAAAAAGCTAAACCAGTTCACTTACACTCATTAAACTGTCCCTGATGGTGGGTGTTGGGGATAGCATTGTGGTTGATATGCTGGCACAAGGCATCCCGGATCTCTCAGCTATGTGCTGCTCCCCACGGTTCAGCTGGTCCTGGAACAAGGTCACTGGTTTACTGGAGCTAGCTGGCAGGGGATTCTTCTACGCGGCCATGTAGGTCTTGCAGATGTTACGGAGAACACAGGCAGCGGTAATTAGAAGCAGAACCATCTCCAGCTGCAAATCAATTCTGGCCGCAGCTGAGTTCCAGTGCTGCTTTAATAGCCTGAAAGCTCCACAACCGAGTGGGTGGCGCTGAGATGCTGGTTAAAGAACTTTCCTCTGGGGTGCGGGAAAGACTGTATGCATTCATGAGCCAGGACTTCAGGAGGTAGGCAGGGTTCCCAAGAACAACAGGCCGCATGAGCGTCCCTCCAATGCACATTTCTTTGAAGGATCCAAAGTCTCTTGTGTACATGCAGCCAAAAAAGAGGGACTGACAGAAGAAACGGGCATCGTGTTTTTTCTCAGACTATCTGGCCAGCACATCCACAAACCAGGTACAGTGGTCCATTAGAGCTTGGAGAACCATGGAAAAAAAACCCTGCTAGCTCATGTAGTTGCCCTTGCTATGGGGTGGTCAGAGGATGGCAATATGGCTCCTATCGATAACTCTTATACAGTTTAGGAACCCCTCCCTTGAAAAGCACTCCTTACCTCCATGGGGTGAGCCAACTCCACCACCCCGTCCAGCAGTAGTTCCATAATTGCTGTCCAAAACTCCACTTGTACGGTGCCACTGTGGAGGTTCCAGTGGCAAATTTTATTTATTTGATTTATTTATTTAATCATATTTTTAACCCGCCCCTTCTGAAACAGCTCGGGGCAGCTAACACTTTAAAAAAAAATTAAAAATACAAGTATAAAACATTTAAAAATATTTGTAAAACTGCAATAATTAAAACAGAGCAAAGGAACATATAAATTAATTCATACAATGAATAAGGGTGGAGGGGGATAAACCCCCCCCCTCCACAAAGGCCTGGGCAAACAGCCAGGTTTTGCAAATTTGCCGGAATGTTAAAAGGCTTGGGACCAGGCAAGCTTCCTCCGGGAGGGAATTCCAAAGGTGCAGCCTGGCCACCGAGAATGCCCTCTCCATTGTGGCCCCACGCCTAACATGGGGTAACTACAGGAAGGCACCCCCGGCGGACTGAAGGAGCCGCTCTGAGGTGCAGAGGGCAAGGCGGTCCCCGAGGTACGAAGGGCCCAGACCGTGAAGGGCCTTATAGAGCAATACCAAAATCTTGAACCTGGCTCGGCTCGCCATCGGCAGCCAGTGCAGAGTCCAGAGCACAGGTGTTATGTGTTCCTGACGGCCCATTCCCGAAAGGAGCCAGGCCGCCGCATTCTGCACTAGCTGCAGCCTCCGAACCAAGAACAAGGGCAGCCCCACGTACAGCGCGTTGCAGTAGTCCAGCCTCGAGGTGACGAAGGCATGGACGAGGGAGGCCAAATCCGGGCTGGATATGTACGGATGCAGCCTCCGTACCAGATACAACTGGCGGAAGACGGCCTTCGCCACTACCTCCACCTGTCGCTCCAGGTGGAGATCTGTGTCCAATACCACCCCCAAACTCTGAGCCTGCTGGGCTATAGGAGGGCAAACCCCCCCAATGAGGGGGCCAACACCTCCCTCGCTGTCCCCGCCAACATCACCTCCGTCTTATCGGGGTTTAGCTTCAGTCTGCTCTGCCACATCCATTCCGCCACAGCCTCCAAACGCTGGGATAGCACCGAGACAGCAGGGTCTGGGTTAGTTGAAAAAGAGAGGTACAGCTGAGTATCATCAACATATTGGTGAAATCGCACCCCGAACCCTCTCACGACCTCTCCCAAGGGCTGCATGTATACATTAAATAACAATGGAGACAGAATAGAACCCTGTGGAACGCCGCAGGATAAAGTGCAGGGGCAAGATGTCTCAGCTCCCAACGCTACCCGCTGGCTTCTCCCCGAGAGGAATGAACGGAACCATTCGAGAACAGTCCCGTCCAGACCCCCCCAGGTCATGCAGCCATCTCAACAGCAGCCCATGGTCCATGGTGTCAAAAGTGGCCGAGAGATCTAGCAGAATGAGAAATGTTGAACATCCTGCATCCATCTCCCGGGGAGATTGTCGACCAAGGCCACCAATGCCGTCTCGGTGCCATAGCCGGGATGGAACCCAGATTGAAAAGGGTCCAGGAAACCAATACCATCTTGATGCGCCTGGAGCTGGATCGCCACTGCCTGCTCAATAACCTTCAATAAGGGAAGGTTAGAGACAGGTCGGTAGCTGGTGAGTGCGTCCATGTCCAATGATGGTTTCTTTAGCAGGGGGTGCACCACAGCCTCCTTGAGGCTAGGCAACAACCTCTGCTGCCAGGACGCGTTAACCACCCTCGCCAGCACCGTCCCCAATGTCTCCCTGGAAGCTTTCACTAACCAGGACGGGCACGGATCCAGTTCACAACAGGTGGCTCTCACAGACCCCAAGACATCCACCACGTTGGCTGGCATCACTTCCTGAAACTCCCCTCACAAAGTTGGACCGGACGGGGCCTCTGTGATCTTACTCTCTCCACCTACTGCCCCTAATCCAAATTGCTGGGCAGCAGAGAAACAGGAGTCTAGAGTGGCGAGCTTCCAGATGGCATTGGCAACACACTTCTCCACGGAGATGGGCAACCACACCGCCATGCTCTGTTTCTCCAATCAAGGCCTGAGAATCTCTGGTATCTGCAGGATGGGGCATCTTGAAGTTTGTGACCTGCTCAGCATGACTCCGTGAGGAGAGCATGTTCTCCTGTTAGTCTGTGATTTTCTCCTTCATCCAGACAAGCCTCTCAGTAGGTACAGCCCTGCATGTGGCATGGGTGACTGAAGTTACATCTCATGACGTGTACCTCTCAGCATGCATCCGCTGTCCTTGCACGGCTCTGAGTGAGAGCCTTTCTGTGTCTTTATTTATTTATATTAAAAACTTACTACCCCGCCCCTCGGGCCATAGGCAGCTTGGGGCGACTTACAACAATAAAAAACAATTAAAACAATCATAAAAGTAGGAAGCAGAGAAAACAACCCCCTACCCCATCATCCCTCTCCTCTGTCAGACACCTGGCGGAACAGCCAGGTCTTGCAATGTTTCTGAAAAGAGGGAGGTCTGGGGCCAGCCGGGCCCCCACCGGAAGGGGGTTCCATAGGCGTGGCCACCGAGAACGTCCTCTCCTGTGTGGCCACCCGAGAAACTCGGGGGATCTTGAGCAGGGCATCCCCGGACGACCACAGGGGCAGATTCAGGACACGGGTAGTGAGGCGGTCTCGCAGATAGGCAGGGCCCAGACCATTTAGGACTTTTTAGGTTAAAACCAACACCTTGAATCAGGCCCGGAAAACCACCGGCAGCCAATGCAGAGAGCGGAGCACTGGTGTAATATACTCCCGACGTCCCAATCCCACTAGGAGACAGGCCACCGCATTCTGCACCAGCTGCAATTTCTGAGCCATCACCATGGGTAGCCCCACGTAGAGCATGTTACAGTAGTCTAATTGAGAGGTGATGAAAGCATGGATGACTGGCCAGGTCAGAATCCAAAACAAATGGCTGAAGCCGTCGCACCAGATGCAACTGGCGGAAAGCGCTCCTCGCCACAGCCTCCACCTGGAGATCCAGGCAGAGCTGTGCATCGAGGAGCACCCCTAGACTCTGTACCTGGGAGGTCAATGGAGGACAGACCCCATCAATGATGGGGGCTGCCAAGTCCATTGCCTTACCCACTAACATCACCTCCGTCATGTCAGGATTCAGCCGCAGTTGATTAGCTCTCATCCAATCCCTCGAAGCCGCCAGGTACTGAGTAAGCACCGAGACTGCCGGACCTGGGTCTGTTGAAAAAGAGAGATACAGTTGGGTGTCGTCAGCATATTGATGACACCGTACACCGAACCCCCTAATCACCTCGCCAAGCGGCTGCATATACACGTTGAACAGGAGAGGGGACAGAACAGAACCCTATGGAACTCCACACGAGAGGTCTTGGTATGATGAAAAACAATCCCCGAGAACCACCTGCTGGGTTTTTCCGGTCAGGAACTAGCAGAAGCATTCAAGAACAGTCCTGCCCACTCCTGCACAGTCCCGCAGGCACATTACCAGCATCTCATGATTAACGGTATCAAACGCAGCCAACTGCTCTAACAGGATCAGCAGGGTCGAGCGACGCCGAGCCATATCTCGGCGCAGGTCATCTACCAAAGCCATAAGTGCAGTCTCGGTGCCATAACCCGGATGAAAGCCGGACTGAGAGGGATCAAGATACCCCTGCAGCTGCTGAGCCACTACCCATTAAAGAACCTTCTCTAAAAAGGAAAGATTAGAGACAGGCCGATAGCTGTCACGGGAGCTAGCGTCAAGTAATGGTTTCTTGAGCAGAGGCCGCACCACTGCCTTCTTGAGACAGCCCGGCACTCTGCCCTCCTGCAGGAAGGCGTTGACCACCCCAGCCAGCAGCGGCCCCATTGTCTCCCAGCAGATCTTAACCAGCCAGGATGGGCAAGGATCTAATTCACAAGAAGTGGCCCTGACCGCCCCAAGAACATCCACCTTGTGCCAAAATCACATTGTGGCAACAACAGCAGTAGGCTTAGATCTACTGTATCATTAGTAGTGTCATACTGAGTCAGACCAATGGTCCATCAAGCCCAGCATCCTGTCCTCCAACAGTGGCCAATCTCGATCGCATGGAAAAAGAACCAACAGTCACAATGGGCAATTCCCCGTTGTTCACTCCCAGTTCCCAACAGTAAGAAGTTCATCCCGTAAGCTACTTGGTTAATAACCATTAATGGACCTATTCTCAAAGAACTTACCCAGTCCTTTTTTAAACCCAACTATACTACTGGCCTTGGCAATGTCCTCTGGTAACAAATTCCATAAGTTAATTATGAGTTGAGTGAAAAAGTACTTTCTTTTATTTGTTTTAAATCTGCCGGCAGCTACTTTCATGGAGTGTGTCCTAGTTCTAGTACTATTTGAGAGGGCAAATAACCATTCCCTATCTATTCGTTCCATACCACTGAAGATTTTATAAACCTCTATCATATCCCCTCTCAGGATCACTGATAGGTTCTGCTCAGCAGCGGAAAGGAAGGCCTGGAGTGCGATAACAAACACAAGGAAGTTTTTGGCGTGCGTCTCCATGGTTGTCGTTTTGGTGTTTGACCTCTGATGACCACATGCCAATGTTTTGAACAGCATCAAGAGCTCAGCTGATGCATCATCAGGACTGGATCTGCATTGCACATGAGCTGCAATTGTCCATGGCCATGTGGCTCTAGGGCAATGGTGGTGTGCCATTTGTCAGCTCTTACTGGCTGCTGTTGATCACGTGGCATTACAGGCCAGGTACTGGGCAAAAAGCTCTTCAACAAACTTCTATTGTGTATGTGTTTGATGAACCTGCGCTGTCAATTTAGGTTTGGTAATTAAAATGCATAGACAATCCTGTTGCAATCACATCAGTACACAAGCAAACGTGTCTACAAAATATTCAAGATTTTAGCACCATGGAAGCATGCCATTTTTTAATTGGGGTGTTGGGAACTATTACATGTTAAGTGGTGGAGGGCAGGTCGGAGGGATCTGAAAGAACATAAGTAGTGCCATACTGGGTCAGACGAATGGTCCATCAAGCCCAGCATCCTTTCTCTGGCAGTGGCCAATCTTGGTTGCTTGGGAGACGTACCAGTCCATTCTGTTGTTCACTTCCAGTTCCTGACAGTAAGAAGTTACATCCCCTAAACCTACTTGGCTAATAGCCATTAATGGACCTACTGTCCAAGAACTTATCCAAACATTTTTTAAACCCAGCAAAGCACTGAAGGTCACCATGCTTCAAATGTATGTGGGAGCAGGGCCAGGATGCTATTGCCTGTTGGTTGAAAGTTACTCATTTCTTATCTTTAAAAAGTAACAGTTTTTGCTTGGAGCGATCATGTGGGGTCATAACACCATAGAAATTCATTGCAGCAGGTTATTTCCATGCATTGCCAAAGGGATTTAATATGCAGGTGTTGGACTGGCCAGGGTCCCCTGAACTGAGAAATTGGGGGGTCGTGGCTATGCTGGCCTTGGCTGACATTTGGATGAGGCCAGATGCACAGAGAGAACTGACAGACCCATCCTCCCAGTCCACCTATGCTCTCATAGGGTGCCACATGCATGCACTGAGGTTCTGTGTATACATGATGGAGTGCAGACAATGCACAACCATGTTGCAGTTCCAAGTTCTATAGAATGCAACTGTGGCTGCTTTTAAACAAGGAGCGCTGAAGCGCCTCCTCAACGCCGCATTAAAGGAAAGCCGCTGGAAGTGACATTCTCCCCGTTGCCGCCGCCAGCGGCGGCTGGAGACACGGGGCTTTGGAGCGGCGCGTTCTTAAGCCAGATAATTGAAGTCTTAAAAACGCGCCGCTCCCAAGCCCCATGTCTCCAGCCGCTGCTGCCGCCGGCAACGGGGAGAACGTCACTTCCGGCGGCTTTCCTTTAATGTGGCGTTGAGGAGGCGCTTCAGCGCTCCTCGTTTAAAAGCAGCCTGTGGGAACCCTAGACAAAGTGTACTTTTTGATGGATGCAGGTCTGGCTACCCCGGAGCTGCTCTGGGAGTTCACCCCCACGTCCAGCGCCGCCTGGATCAGGTTTAAACAGACCCAGTGGGTTCCCCTAGGGGTGTGCATGTTTTCATTATTACAATAACGATAACGCAAATTGTCGTTCTCGTTATTGCAATAATGAAAATGGCAAAAAATAACAACGAAAATTGAAATAAGACAAAACACTGAAACTTATTTCTGGCTTTTTGTTACTTATTCAGTTGTGATGAAATTTGGGGTGCTTGTAACCCCAATGGAGGGCATTATGTGTACCAAAGGTATGAAATGATTCGATAACAGGAAACGATTTTACAAGCAATTGAACATTGTGATTTTAAGAAAAGCTCCATACACCTTCATGGCTACAACTTCTTTATCTTCCATCCAATTTGCATTAAACCTGTGACTATCATGTCCCTCCACAAGTTTAACACACCTGCCAATTCTCAGAAAGATTGGATGAAAGGTCCTGATGGCATAAGACATTAACTTGAAAATACATTTCCAGCTGTAACATTTGTATATTCCATCCTGTTTACAAGATATTTTGCAGGAATGTATAACATATCTTCCCTGCCAAACCATGACAATTTCATAGAAGGACCCAACTTTATAAGCAATTGAAATTGTTCCTTTGAAGACCATTATTCAGATAAATAGTAGCACATGCAGTGCCAGTCAGAGGCAGGCACCTGGCAAAGCAGGGTGGGGGAGAGGCTGTAGGAGGGAGGATGTGGAGCAAAGTGGCCCTCGGACAGGCATAGAAGGGACATAACTGGGACTTTGGGGATAGCATCCCAGCAACCCAGGAGACATAGTTTACACATCCAGGCTGGCCAATTATCATCACAATCACATCCTGCAGCACTGTGATAGAGGAGATAAGAGAATCTCTATTGGCACTTTCCTAAACAGATGCTTCTGACTTCCCAGTAACAAGTGGAGGGAGAGATGTTGGGTTGGTCACAGCACAGAATGAGGCTATTTGGTTGACATTTCTGCTGGCCAATTGGCATCACAAACCGATCTTATACCACAGTGACAAGTAAGAGAATCCCTGGCATAGGCTCCTTCTCTGCATATGCTGTGCAGGCATATAAAATTGAGACCCTTTATCACATCTTTCTGATATTTGGCAGAGATGATTGTGAATTTCATGTACGCTGGTTGGACTACAAAGATGTTAGTCAGACATACATTTATAAGTATTTATAAAGACATTTATACATTTATAAGGACCTCCGCTCCTGAACCCGGGCTGCTTGAACGCCTTTGGCGCAAATCCCGCTCCCACCCTGACTTCCTCCACTATAAATTCTCTCTCTCCTCCCTCTCTTCCGCTATCTCCCTGGCGAGGCAACACTACTATGCCTCCCGGGTTGAATCCTACTCTCGTGACCTCCGACTCCTTTTCTCCACCTTTGACTCCCTTCTCAAGCCCACCCTCCGCCCTCTTCCCTTTCTGCTCAGGATCTCGTGTCATTTTTCACCTCAAAGATTGACAAGATCCGCGGAGACATTGCTTCCCACCCGTCTCCTCTCCCCGCTCCCTCACTGCCCCTTCCCCCTCCCCCCTCTCTTTCCTTCCTGCCTCCCTTGAGGAAATCTCCTCCTTGCTCTCTTCCTCCAACCCCTCCACCTGCCCTCTCGACCCAATCCCCTTCTGACCTTCATTGCTCCCACTGCCGCCCCGCCCCCCCCTTTACATGTGATTAATCTCTCTCTCCACTGGCTCCTTCCCCTCCGTTTTCAAGCATGCCGCTGTCTCTCCCATCCTCAGAAGGTCCACCCTCTACCCTTCTGATCTCTCTAGTTACCGTCCGGTCTCCCTCCTACCCATCACCTCTAAGCTTCTGGAACGTGTTGTCTACTCCCACTGCCTGGACCTCCTCTCTGCCAACTCCTCCCTGGACCCTCTCCAATCTGGCTTCTGCCCCCTTCACTCCAATGAAACTGCCCTTGCCAAGATCACCAATGTTCTACTTGTCGCCAAATCTAAGCACCTTTACTCCATTCTTGTCCTCCTTGACCTCTCTGCTGCCTTTGACACTGTCGACCACTCACTCCTATTGAACTCTTTTAGCTCCCTAGGCTTCTGCGGCTCTGTCCTTGACTGGTTCTCCTTTTACCTCTCTGACTGCTCCTTTAATGTGTGTCTTCCCAATTCCAAATCCTTCTCCCTTCCCCTTGGTTTGGGTTCCCCAAAGCTCTGTCCTGGGCCCACTCCTCTTCTCTGTCTACACCCTGTCCCTTGGCAAACTCATTGCTTCCCACCGTTTCCAATACCACCTTTATGCTGATGACACTCAACTCTATCTCTCCACCCTCTCTCTCTCCCCGTCTGTCCAAGCTCGCCTCATCAACTGTCTCTCTGACATCTCCACCTGGATGTCCCAACATCCGCTCAAGCTGAACGTGGCTAAGACTGAACTCCTTATCTTTCCTCCCTACCCTTCCTCTCCCTCTTCCTTGTCCATCCTTATTGATGAAGTCACCATCCGCCCCGTTCCCCAAGCCCGTAGCTTGGGCTTAGTCTTTGATACTCACCTTTCCTTTAAACCTTACATCAGTTCTGTTGCCAAGTCCTGTTGCTTCGTCCTCCACAACATTTCTCGGATTCGCCGCTTTCTCTCAGTCTCCTCAGCCAAAACCCTTGTTCACACCATGGTCATCTCTCGCCTTGACTACTGTAACCTCCTCCTTACTGGCCTCCCCCCACTCTCACTTGTCCACCCTTATCTCCAACCAAAACTCCGCTGCTAGGGTCATCCGCTAAGCCTGTCGCTTCGACCACATGCAGCCTCTCCTCTCCTCGCTTCACTGGTTCCCCCTTCCAGAACACATCCTTCACAAACTCCTGGTGTTCACGTACAAATCGCTTCACAAACTGGCTCCTCCTTACCTCTCAGCCCTCGTCTCCTTACACACTCCTGCACGCACTCTTCACTCCTCCTCTGCCCCCTCCCTCGCTCTCCCTTGTCTCCCCTGCTCCCCTAACTGCCTTCGTCCCTTCTCCTTTGCTGGCCCCCATGCCTGGAACTCCCTCCCCACATCCACCTTGCCCCCTCCCTCCGCACCTTCAGATCACTCCTCAAAACCCATCTCTTTCTCGCCACCTTTCCCGACGGCTGCTAGAACTTTCCTTCAATATTTCTGTCTGCCCTCCCCGCAGACTCCTGCCTAACTGCAACCAAGCCAAACACGTGCACCTGAGACTTCGCATCTGGTGAATGTTACTTATCCCTTTTCTCTCCCTATGTCCCCCCTCTGTGTCTATTAGATTGTAAGCCATAGGCAGGGACCACATCTATCTTATTGTTCTGTAAAGCGCCAGGTACATATCTGGCGCTATACAAATGCTAATAATAATAATAATAATAATAATGTTAATTGCTTATACCCCCAGGACCCTTTATCCAATTCTTTTGAAAGTTGGTAGAGAGAGTAAATATGAGAAGGGGTATAAACATGCCAAGTTTTATCTTCATTAAATGTGAGGCAAAGAAGTTACACCTAAGAATGTATATGAAGATGTTTGCAAAATTAATTCAACTGCTTCTAAAATTGGAGTCCTTTATCCAAACGTTTTGGAATTTGGTACACATAATGCTTTCAATTGGAGGTATAAGCACACCATGTTTCAACCACATATAGTGAAAAGCAAAAATGTTTCAGCTGAAAATTGTGTTTTCCATTGAAACCAATGGAAAACGAAAACGAAAGCAAAAACGAAACAGACAGATTTAAATAACGAAAATGACATGGGCCCCTAGTGCACAGCTCTAGGTTCCCCCTCCACATCATAGGGTTGTGGGAGAATTGCCTGATGCTTGGTGGCATATCCTGGGGCAATGGGTGGCCGGAAGCAGAGCTGCAGCATTTGTCTGCCAAGAGGACGGACCACAGCTCTGCCTCAGGCCAGTGCCCAAGGTTTGGCTGGCTTGGTCTACTATTGGTGCTCTGGGATAGTCCAGAGCACCACAAGCGGGGCTGGAAAGAAGCAGGCGCTGCCTGATCTGCTCCAACATCTGGCGGCATGCCTTTAGATGGACGTCACCCAGGGCTGAGGTGGCCAGCACAAGCACAGCCCGTCTGTTTACACCTGAAGTGAGAGAGTGGGTTCCAGACAAGACCGAGTGTTTCCTCAAGGTTTTTGCAGTGCCAAGTCAATGATGGGGAATGGACCTTCTTTGCCATTGTTTCTCATCACTGCCCTGATGACAGTGAGAGGATATCAAGGGGCCACTGGTCATGCCTCGATCGGGTGAAAAAGTTGAATATTTTCAGGGAAATCAGTGGGGTTTCCCCTCTGGGTCCAGGGAAGGTGAAGTGGCTGAAGGATAGCTTGTTGCCCTATATGAGGTTTGGACACTGGAAGAAGTGCGGAAAGTGATGATACAGAAGTTGATAGGGGCATAAAGGGCTCCTGCGTGACTGGGTTTTTTTATGCGAACCAGCAGGTTTTTCCAACACTGTGGAGTGTGAGACCCCAATAAAACTGTGCGCTGCTTCCTGCCAGTGCGTTGCTGTGAGCCGTGGATGTGATAAGTTAGATGACAGCATTGAAAGGCTGATTGCTTTGGATTTCATTTTTTACTAGGTGGCCAATAAAGTATGACATTTGCAACTTAAACTCTGTATTATTTGTATAGCAATGGGTCAGTTACAGTCGCCAAGTGCTGGCAGGTATAAATCCAGGTATGAACTGCCATGGGTGGGTGGGGATAGCAGGGACTGGACCACCTCCTGGAGTCATAATAGCTGAGAAGAAAGAAACGGCGGGGGCAGCTGCTTGTTCCCATGGCTTGCCGCAGCTGTGAGTTATGACAGAAGATGGGATACTGAGGAAGAAGGTGGGGGTTTGGTGGGTGGAGCAGGTTAGGGAAGAATCACTATCTGGTATCAGGCTGGTCACGCTTAAACCTGTGAGTAGGGTTTGAGTGGGGGGTGCACAAACACACATGAAAGACATGCCAGGCTCTGCCCGTTTCTTAGGCTCTGTGCACTAAACACGTGAGTGGGGGGCTGCACAGAATGAACCCGGACTCCAGTGGTCTCGTTAACACCTATTGTCTTTCTGGGTCCCTCTTGTGAATTTTCTCCTCAGAAACGTAGGAACCAGCTCCAGTTCTATCTTGTTCCACAAAATAGAACTGTTCTCATTAGTTAGTATTTCTCTTTGCCAAAATTGTGCCTTCAGTAGCACACACATTGTCATTTTAGTGTTGACAAGCTTGGAGGCCGCAACAGTTTTGAATAGAGCTATGGGTTAAATTCCAGATGTATTATAATGATACGTGGAATTTATATACTATGTTTCAGAACACTGTCTAAATATAGAGTTTATTTTTACGGTGGTACACCTGTAGCGTAGGTATTATCACTATGTTAATACCAAGAGAGAGAGCAGTTAGATGTCTCTTGTTTTTGTGCCTTGTGCTGTAACTGCTTGTATGTGCCTTAATGGATTCTGGGCAGAATTCTCCCTGACCCAGACCTTAATGTTCTGGTGTTAGGGGTGAGTGTCGTCTTTTCCCTATAGTCTGCTAGTGTTCAGCAGATTTGATTTGTTAGACTGCCCTGACACTTTTCTCTTGGGAGCTGTGCACGCTGTAGCTGTCTCTTGGGAGGCTCGAAGACCAGGATCCCTAGTTTGCCTCAAATCCTCATATTTCACAAATTGAGCTATCGACCGGATAAAGTTCTTGGCAACTGTATATAAATGCACATATGTGCATTTATAAGATGGCATAAGTGTAGGGTCTTGCACCATCACATACATATTTTGTTCCAACCAGATATATGGAAGTTGCCTCTCTGTAATTCATGCATTTTTAAAAAACAAAAGAGTCTGTTTCATTGCAATGCCAGATTCTTTTCATTTATTCTTAGAAGGGCATGCATGTGTGTCTTGTGGCCCTCAGCCGTACCAAACTTTTGGAAAGCATCTCTTTGGGTCTGGAATTTTTCCCATCCCTGTGCTGCACCATGCGTCATCTTTAAAATAATGCTAAGGGCCTCGGAGACTGTTGGTACCTAAATACCTGTGGCCTTCTGCTTCACTGCCCGTACGTTGCACAATTAGGCCAAGTTCGGCCCTTTGTGCTTTTGTAATTGAGAAATAGCATGGATATACTAAAGAATTCTAGTTACTGACAAAAGGCCTTTGACCCCAGTTCAGTTCCATCAGCATAGGGTTGCAGTCATGTTACTCAACCTCCAGACTGTTGAAAGACATTTACCAAATTAGGCAATAATTCATCTGTTTAATTTAATTAGCTACTTATTGAATCATGCCTCCCTAAACAAAAAACACCCTTTCAATTAGGTAGAAACACCAACTGGTGAATTTTATAGGTACGGAAAAATTGCACAATAAACTAAGCATGGTATGCCAGATGTTGAACTTGTTACAAGGAATTGTCTGAGGGACACCTGTTATGTGACTGGTGTGATATCTCAAGAAAGCAACATTTAAGTACATAAGGACATAGTGGTGACATCTGTTTGAGTGTTTAGTTGCCTACTGGGCATGAAGTGATGCTCTAATATACCTTTTTAAAAGACTAGGCTTTATTGGGGACAGAAGGCCACCTAGCTCTCCTGTCATTGTAAACAAAATATAATAGTAAAATGTGCATGGTAAATAGTAAATGCTATAATCTTAAAGACATTATTTTTAATGAGATGCAAGAATGATTCACCAAGCTAGGTGATGCATGCTGCTTACCATGAATACCTACATTTTGGTCCCAAAGATAGTAAATGTTGTTCATTTTTAGACAGGAAGTTTATTTAAGAGAGGCAATCTTCTTGTCTGACCCCATATTTTCCACACATCTCTCTACCCCACCCCAGCCACAGATGACCATTGAGTTCAGAGAAGATCTATTCATGTAGCAGTAGCTGCAACTGCAAGGACTGTTTCCCTCATGTGTAATGACCTTAAATCCCCAAAATATTTATCATCACAGCATTAATTTTATCTGCAATATGTATCACATAATAAGATACGTTTCAGTTGCAATATATCAATTAAACTCCACGCTGGGCACAATATGTTGCAGTACTAAACACAATATTGCTTGGCATACATTTTCTAAAAAGACTGTTAGGCCAAGTCTGCAAGACTTGAGCTCAAAGTTTATATCATTTTGAGAAATTTAGGCTGTCTTTCCATTTGTGCAAGCCAGAAAGATTGTGTGGTTGCCGTGTTGGACCCAAGTGACAGAGATGGAGTCAAGGTGGTTTGAATGATACCTTTTATTGGACCAACAGCTGTTGGTTAAAATGAGCAAGCTTTCAGGCCACACAGGGCCCTTCCTTGGGCATGTAACATGGCCAGTTAGTGCATTTCTGCATTTGTGCAAGGGCAGACTACTGCACCAAACATAAGCCCCAAAATCAAAACAAAAATTCTGTTCAGTCCAAATTCAAGTTGTGCTGCTGGTTCTTTAATGTATGTTTCAGAATCCAAATCCTAGTTGAATTCTTAATTCAAAACTCGCTGAAAGCATTGGAGCTTGGTAAAAAAGATTACTCATCTGAAGTATCTCCCAGACTCACTCAGACTGCTTTGAGATTGGTGGAGCTGCTGCTGAGATTCTGAGGAGCAGCTATAATTCAGTTGCTGAGATCTGGGTACAGTGACTTAAGATATAGGACCAATAAGACAACATGGTGCCTGAAATTAGCCTTGGCTAAGAGCCGTACTTGAACAGGCTGAGAGTAGGCCTGAGACATGAGCAGATGTTCCCATTCAGAAAGGAAATACTGATCTTTCGGAAATGCTTGCAAGTGTCCATCAGTACTTTGTTAGTTTTTGGTGATTCCGTGCTTCCCCCATTTTTTTCATGATGATCTTTTGTCACTTTTTGGAAATTTTACGACAGCTTTACAGTACTTTATGGCAATTTCTAGCACTCCCCTGGCACTTAGCCAGTATGTTTACATCTCCACAGCCCCCATGGGGGTATGTGGGGTGCACACACAGGGCTTGGGACTGGCCTGTAGCAGCCCATGTCAACTTGTGAAAAATAACTGAAAATGGTGATAACCGCAAGAAAGCCAGCAAGCTTCCATGTTGCACGAATCTTGGTGAATGCCCTGCTTCCGATGGAAGCAGTTCTTGCTGAGATTTCACATTCCAGTCCTACCTGAGAACTGCATGTGGCTCCCAATGCACAGCGTGCTCAACTCTTGTAAGAACACGGTTAGCCTTATTTGGCCTGCAGGTTACAGCAGTAGTTAATAGTTGTATGTTCTTAGTATGTAAAATGAGTGTACTGAACTGTGCATATCCAATTGGGGGTGGGAAAAAGAGTGCCTTGGTTCTTATGCTGTCCTGCCTTTTTAAATGTTGCGGTGTTCTGCCATTTTCTTCTAATGCTAGTATGCCTGCATACAGAATAGCGCATACCCTCCAACATTTGATGGGAGAAACAGGTATACTTCATGCCATCCCAGATTTGCATGTTGTTTTGTTGTTTGTTTGTTTGTTTTGTTCATTTATGCAAAAAATTGTAACAGCCCACTGTCTAACTTTGGGGCTGTGCTGGAAAAATAGAATGTATGCGTGAGAGGCTCGTGTGCACACACGTTTGTATAAGCAGGACAGTTGGTTCAAGTTAAGACTCGGCCTATTAAAAAGTCAAAGTTCTCAAATGAGTGCACTGACTTTGGCTGTAAAGTTTTAGTCTTAAAGACACTCAGAGGCTCCCAGGTGGAAGCAACGACAGTCACTTTCAGGAGCTAAAGAATCATCTCTCACAAATACACACCCCTCCTACCTCTTACTGTTCTACTCCCTCCTGCCTGGGGGTTACCTTCCTTTGTTCTTTGATAGTCCTGCTTATCCCAAGCTTGTTAAAGTGAGAAAAGGTGCTTCACCCCTGTCCCCCAGCAATGAATGAGTCGGGGCCTCCAGTCTCAATTTTAGTTTCAGCTAGCTCTTTCTCCAACTGAATTAATGAGGTGTTAATGACTTTCATTGTCTTGTGAACCGAGTACAAATCAAACATGGAAGTGTGGCACAAACCCATTAGTGTACCAGGCAAAGGAGGGTGTGCAGTAGTTCACATTCTGTATTACAACTATGTTTTTTGCTTGCAGTAATATTTTTTTTTAATAAGGTTTTTATTTAAAACTCCTTTATCCCTCCACTTAAAATTAGACAGCAATCTATTTAGTGTTTTGTTTATTGTGGCCAACAGGATTCTGTAGAGCCAGACCATGAGTAGTCCCATTGAAGTGAATTGAGACTGCTGGTGTGATTCTGTTTAGGGGTTTGCAGCGCCAGAGCTTTTGTGGAAACAGCTATGTTGTTTTAAAAAAATTATTATAATTAGAGTAGTGCCTCAAAACCTTAGTCCTGGACCTGGGCCCCATTGTTCTCTTTACCCCATAGAATAAGTTTTGGGAGAAAAAAATTGAAGTTGGCTAAGACAAGCTTGAGAGCTTTTAGGAGAGGATGTGGTTGTCTTTGCTCTGTGGTTTCCTATTAGGAAACACTACCTTCTTCAGAAGCAGAGTTGCCTTCCTTTCTGTGACTGCAAAATCCAGCAGCATTGGGACTAGCATTTGCTGTGACAGGAAGCCTGGGAAAAAGAAATAGCAGTTGTAGCTGAAGGGACAGAAGGAGATCCAGACTGGCCTGCGTGTGTCATTTTATTCTGTAATGACGTGGACATTAGCAAGGTTGGATAGAACAATTTGGAGCCTATACTCAGGCGATCATTTTCAGCCAAACATTTTGTCTCCTCGAATATTTTTTTGAATCCCACTAAAAATGTTCTAGGATCTAAGTCACAATTTTGCAATTAATCTCCTATGTGAGAAATGCCATTTACAAGATTGGGACATAAAGGAGAGGGGTTGTGGTGCCATACTTACAGATAAAGCCTTGGGGGTTAGAAATCCTGAATTATGATTCCAGCTGAGTTCTGGTTGCCGATGGTGATCCTGAAGCTATAATTTAACCAGTTTATGTCTGCTACAGTCAGTGGTAAGTACTCTCAACCTTAAGAGGTACACAAGTGTGCCAAATATTCTCAGTCTCAGCTGCTGAATTGTAGGCTGCCCCTTGGAATTTCAGCAGCCGGGATTTCAGAGCACTAGCTGTGCTAGCCAAGCATGAGACAGGAGAGGTATTTGCATGTAGATTTTGGTACATGGCTCTGGGGATTGGAAACTTTCCACACCCCAGGTGTAGATAGTGAATTTGGCCTTTCTACCGTATGCAACCGATCCATGATTTATCTCTGGACTGAGTACCGTGTACGTAATTGGCTTCACTTTCAAGAGCCATTTAGTCCTATAATGGGTAACTCTCATATGCTACTAGCACTTTTCCTGTGAGAAAGCAACTGAGCAACTCCTGGGAGCAGGATATTTTGTTGGAGTATGAATGGAAGATGATATTGGTATTTTGCATGACTCCCTGAGGATCAGTTCTCTGAACCACTTGGAGACTAATTTATGTGTGAACCCTGTTTGAGGGACATCACAAATTGATTTGCTGACAAAGGTACAGAGAAAGGTGACGGAAAGTCGTAGGTTGAAATGTGTCAAACATGTACACTGTTTTAATATTTGTCACTGAGTATTATATCTTTAGAATGTGACTGGTAAAA
The DNA here is from genome assembly GCA_003113815.1 of Sphenodon punctatus. Lineage (NCBI taxonomy): Eukaryota > Metazoa > Chordata > Lepidosauria > Sphenodontia > Sphenodontidae > Sphenodon > Sphenodon punctatus. Next base: position 1,714,739 of record QEPC01000763.1, on the reverse strand, counting down.
AAAAAAAAAAGAATATCAATATTGAAAATGGCATTTAATAAAAAATTCATAGATTCCTACTAATGTTCCGCTGAAATGTAATGAACTTTTTCTGTAGCACAAAATACAATGCTAAAGTGATTCTTTATAAATCAGTCAAGATGCTCTTTCCGTGGTGTTAAATATCTGTTCAACATTTGCCAAAATGAAATACTGTGATGGATTAAAGATGTGCACTCGACTAAGGAATCTGCCAGAAAAATAGCGAGGAACTATGCAAAACAGGTGAGGAACTTGTTAAATTAGCAAATTATTAAAAATAGGGAAGTCAAGCCAGTTGCAGGGCTCTTGCACTGGTTAGGATTAAGGCAAAACAGCCAAGGACAGTTGTCTCAAAGTATTCTTATTATTTGCACAGCACAATGATGACACTAGAAAACTTGCCTGATGTGGAAAGTGGAAATGTTCATCGCATTTACTTTTATATTATACAGGATAAATACAGGAACCAGAAATGACTGTTCCTTGTGTGGAGGGCCTTGCACTGATAAGTCTGAATTATGTTACTTTGTTCATAAGTTGTGCATAATAAATTAAAAAACTGTCCTTATCAGCCTGCCACAGATCTGCAATGGTCACTCTTTATTTTGGTTCGGCTTACAGAATGCACGTAAACCAGCCTATTTTTACCCTTGTGCATACCCATAATGCATGCAAAACATTTATTGCACTTGCCATACCTCTCCAGGTGTCCCAGATTCTCGGGGATGTCCCTGATTTCGTACCTCTTTTATTCTTTGTCCCGCAGTGCCAGAAAACGGCTGTAAAGTTTTGGATTACAAAGGGAGGTGATGTCACAGGGTGAAGGGTATACAGGGAGGAAAAAGGGGGAAACTCTCAGCTCCACATGCCTCTTGGTGGCCTCTGAGCCCTTGATTAAGAGGGAAATACAGCCCCTCAGGATTTATTTATACAAAATTTATATCCCGCCCCTCCTGCCCACAGGGCAGCCCAGGGCGGCGAACAACAACTATAAAAAACAATAAAACATTTTAAACAGTTAAACATTCCACATTATGTGGGGGGAG
>QEPC01000763.1:1637556-1684663 GCA_003113815.1 Sphenodon punctatus | reverse complement strand
TCAATGAAATAAATCCGGTACCGGTATACCGGATTTAATCCGGGAATCCGGTTTTCAGAGAACCGGTAACCGGTAAATCCGGTAGCCGGTAATGGGCCCGGGGTCCCACCTCTACTGACCACAATAAACTGCTTAATCCTGCTGTGTCTCAGTTCCCCAGGGCTTAATTTCAGGGAGGCTTGACAGGGCACAGCCCCAGCAATTAAATTGGGGGCAGGGGGGGGGAGCTGAGGGCCAGGAAATGTTTCCAGTAGAATTGTGCACCCTGACCTGTAAAAGACCAGGAAAGGACTGATCTTGGCCACTTCAGACTTGGAAACAAAAGCTAGAATAACCCTGCATGGTTAATTTGGCTTTCATTAATGGCTTTCCCTGTCCTCCACTGGCCATCCTATAGATTAAATCACAAGAAAGTTTTCTGTTCAGCTGTAGAGGCAGGTTAATCCAGTAGTTGGAGTGCTAGCTGGAGACTAGGGTTCAGTTCCCTGCTCAGACAAGCTCTGGCTTTTGGGACAGGCTTGGGCCCGGACAAAAAAAATTTTAAAAAACAAATTAAGCACTGCAGTTCACCTACCAATAAAATGAGTGGAAATAATATTAATCTCACAGGGCATATGTCTATTAATAAATGGTTTGCAGTGTGTTGTGAGTTCTGAAAATAAAAGATTCTGTAAAATATACACGAGGAAGTATCCAATATATTTTTTCTCTATTGGAAAAATGCACCTTCGTCCCTATAATCCTTAGCATGCTAGCAGCAGTGGCTGTAATTATAGATTACTCTATGGACCTTGCACTGGTTGGAGTTCCTCAGAGTTCCTTTTCTCACACTAGTAATTTTTTTAAAAAAATTAAATTTTATTTTATTTTTTTAATTTCTTGTATTTTATTCAATGTTTTTCTCAAGTGAAACGATAATTTTGTGTTTCCAGCTGAAGCCCATGGGACTATTACATGGATTCATGAATTAGAGAGAGAAAAGAGGAACCCTAATTAGTGCCACTTTAATGGTAGATTTTGCGATGTGGACAAAAGTAGGATGTCCAGTAGGATCTGGGATCAAAAGTGGAATTGATGTCACAAAAGATGCAAAGTCTCATCAGGAAATGTTAAAAATGAACAAGTTCCATTGCAATCACTGGCCAATGCTGTTTTCCATGTATATCAGAGGTGGAGAACAGGGCTGGTCTTAGAATTTGCAGGATTTAGGGTGAAAATAAAATGTATTTTTAAATTTCATTAAATTAATGAATAGGGGGCCATGGCCGTGTCCTCCATCATAGTCCCTCCCCTTTAAAAACTGGAAGCCTGGCGTTTACTTACAAAAACAAACAGTCATAAGTTTTCACACACACAAACAGTAAAAACAAACGTGCATGCAGCAACACAGCAACCCATCTTGGGTCAGGAAGCTGCTGTGGACATGCTCCTGACCAGGTCAGGCCATGGAACAAATGTTCACATGGCCGGGACACGGGGGGATGGGAGGGGGCGTGGGAAGATGCACGAACGTGTAGCTTCCCGGCCTCACCTCCATGCTGCACCCAGCATCCTGCCCCTCACCATGATGGGCAACCATGGTGGCCTATGACAGCTGCCATGGCGAACTCGATCTGGGCCAGCAGGAACAGATGTGCAAAACCCTCTGGCCTGCTTTGCCCCAATTGGGTTGATGCTAGCATGGGCTGTGACTTTGACCATTTGCCAAGGAGAGAGACCAGGCTAGCCGCCAGCACACCTGGAGTCAGTCCAGGTAAATGTCTGGCAGCCCTGTAAACATGACAGTGGCCTGAGGGCCAAAGCAGACCAAAGCTGGTTACTGTCGTATTTCTTTTTACACATGTGCTCCCTCTCCCCTTTGCACATAGCTCTGGCAGGGGGGATTCTGGGACCAGCGATTTACTGAAAGGGGGGGCAGAACCTCACACGAAGCAGCCATCTCAAGCACTGTCACGGGAGGGGAGAGGGTCCTGCAGAAATAGTCTGCCCTAGGCCTCAGGAGCACTGGACCAGAGGCTGCCAAGGCTGGCTTCCCTGTGGGGGCCCCCTCTGGCCACGGGGCCCAAGCCCCTACTGGCCTTGATTAAGGCCAGTGCTGGTGGAGTTGGTCTGGGAGCCAAATGCAGCCCGCAACTAATTTTGATTTGGCCCTTTTCCAGTTCTTGGCCCAATCCAATTCCTACCCCCAAGCACTGAAAGGCTGAGCTCAGGGTAATGGAGCAGAGCAGTGCTTAATTTATTTAAAAATGAGTTGTTAGGACCCAAGCCCACCCCAGAAGCCACACTCCTTGCCCCAGAGTTTGTCAGACCAGGGAAATTAATCCTATTCTCTGGCTAGCAACCCAGCCACTGGACTAACCTGCCTCTCTACAGCTGAATACAAAATGAGAGTTCTTGTGATTTAATCTATATGATGGCCAGAGCAAGCAGCAGGGCAGAAAAGTCATTAATGAAAGCCAAATAAGCCATTCAGGTTTTATCTGGCCTTTGTTCTAATCCTGAAACAAACACTATTGGCCTTTCTTGGTCTTTCAAATTTCTGGATGCACACTTCTACTGAAAACATTTCCTGGAGCTCAGCCCCCCTGTAGCAGGGCCCCACCTCGCCATGGGTGAGCACTTGCAGGATTAGGTCCCAGGAAGACAGTCACATGAGAAATTAGCATAAACATACCATACACTTTGTAAATACAGAGTCCCAAGGCCAAGCACCAAGCCTTTGGCCGGTCAACAGCACATTGGCTACATACAGTCCAGCTCAGTCACACTCAGTCCTCTGGCTGGTTAATTGTACACTCACTCCACCGTCATGCTTCTTATTCAGGTCTAGGCCTCCTCCCTTCAAGATCCTTTCCAAGAGCCTTCTCCAAAGTAATTCAGTCTTTCATGGTCAGGTGTAGACTGACCCTAGTCCTGCGGTTGGCTTCCTTTTATGCAGCTAGCCACGCCCCTACTTCCTGCTGGTGGCCATTTTGTGATGTCTTTATCATGGCAGGCATTATCTTGTGGCACAGCCCTGCCACACACCTTCCCCCCAAGATGGGATTACCAAAAGCTAGTTCTGTCCGATGCTTTTATATCTTACCACCTCAGTTCCTATACACATAGGTTTTCACAACACAACCCCAATATTTCGTTCTGGGGTCTAGCACCCCAAACAGAGCTCTAATTCCCTCCTGACCTCCACTTTGCCCCTTATACCCAGGCCTGTACCACCAGGTATTATTCAGAATTACCTTCAACTCATCTCTCTTTACATCTCATATACATTTACATTTCTCCTGCGAGGGAGGTCACGCTCTAACTGGCTTGTAGGCAATATAGCTATGTACATTTACCCCCCACCCACTTGGGATTGGAAGGCCAGCCCACCCATTCCACTCCAGGCACTCCCCCTCCCCAGGACCTTTCTGACCTAATCAGATCATGGTAGTGTACACAATCATAAGGTTACCATCCCTTTCCCAGGGGTTACATTGCCATAATCTTCTCTACCAGGGAGGTAATACTCCACCTGGTTTACACGCTTCAAAGGTTTCCTTCAACCAATGTTTAAGTCTTTCCCTATTACTATTACATAAAGTTTTCTTCAGCTATTATTCTTAACCTCACCAGAGCTTCCTTCAGCTATGGGGTTAACTTTCAATAGAGGCAGCTTTTAGACATGCATAATGCACATGACTCAAAAATCACGCCACGTGTAAAAAAATCCCATAGGTGGGGTTTAAACACAACATGTCTCGCGTTAAAGCCAGTCGCACATTCTTTTAAAACTGTGAACAAAATACCTCAACGTCATTACGTCAAGCTATTTAATTTGCGGTGTGACTGGTTTTAACGTACAACGTGTCATGTCTAAACCCCACCTGTGGGATTTTTACACAGGCATGATTTTTGAGTTGCGTGTGCGCTGCACACATCTAAAAGCAGCCAGAGCTTCCTTCAGCTCAAGATTAACCTTCACATTGGTTAGGGCTTCCTTCAGCTCATTTCCTGGCATTGTTTACACCCTTTACCAAGGACTTCAGTTCCATTATTCTTGTCAGGTCTTTATCTTAGGGTTGTCTTCCCCCTTCTACGTATATAGCCTGTGAGCCTCCTCTGCCAGGCTTACCTAGTTAAAGCTTCCTGCAGCTTGTAGTGTTAGCAGTTTACTTCAACAAACAGACCTCTTACTGGGGTGGGAGGCAGGCCCACCCTTTTCTCTTTACTTCCAAAGCTCTGGGACCCTTACAACAGGATTGTTCCTGCCTTTGCAATGTGAGTACGAGCTCAATACACAATTACAACTAAACATATTTCCCAGGGACCTAAGGCTTCCTGCCGCCTTTAAACCTTACCTGGCTATGCCATGGTTCCCCTCCTCCTTCAGGGCTTTGCTTTATCAGGTTTCTACAGGGCTCTGCAAGCTTGCTTCAGCTTGTCCCTGTTATCCTCTTTATTAACTCTGTCCCAATGCACAGGTCCTTCAGCTTCGGCTAATTAGCTGCTCTATAGCATTTACAGCTCACTCCTGCTCCCTGCAGCTTAGTGTGGGCCCTCCCATGCCTTCCCACCCAGCACCCCACCCTGGGACCCTACAAGCCTTTACAGGCCATGCAAGTAGCCCACCATTTCTTTCATTCCTGTCTCCCAGAGTCTATGGCATCAGTTAGAAGCTATTTGCAATACCTCCCATTAGCTTCGTCCCAGCTATACATTTTCTCTAGGGCCCATTCTAGCCATTCAAAGTTTACTTCTCTTCCTTCAGGAAGTCAGTTTCCACAGGCAGTTCCACTTCCCTCCCTCTACACTTAAGGACTTTCATCCTAGCCTCTACCTGGGCACCATATATTTTCTTTAGTTTGGCCCCATCTACATCTATTCCTTTGGACACCATTAGCCTCCTTAAGTTCTGTTCACTTTTAACTCTTTCCAGTGGTACCGTGAAGCTATCCATTTCCTCGCCATTTCTTTCTTGTGGTTTCCTTGCTATCAATAGACATCCAGTTATCTTAGGCACTGCTTTTTCTAAGGTCCAACCTACTCCTTCCCATTCTACCTTTGTATGCTCATTATAGAGCTCCATTCCCTTCTCTACCTCAGCAGTAGTGTCCTTATAAACTGCTCCTGGGCTTAAGGATTCAAAATTTTAGCTGTTCACTTCTCTCTCCTGTTATCGCTTGTGGCATTATCTCTTCAACTATTAAACATTCTACTTCAAGAGCTTCTTCCTCATCTAAGCCTACAGTCTCTACTCCCCTGAATTCCTTGACTACTTCCTCAGTAGCCTCTAGTCTATATACTAACCAATCTCTTCCTTTAATTTTTTAACCTCTTCATATTTTCATTTTCTTTCACTATCTCCTTCATAGAGCATGTCATTATCATTCCCTTTACTTAAGGCATCTAATTGCTCCTTAACCAGCTCTGTCAGAGTTCCTGGTTCTGACCTTATTGGCTCTTTTTTCCTCAGAGTCCATTTTTTAGCTCAGTTTGAGTCCCTTTACTCCCTTTCAGAACTCTCTTAATAGGACCAGTTCCTTTCAGTAACTCCTGTTCCTTACTATCTCATTCTTTTTCCTGTGAAGTCCCTCTCACCTGGCAATCCTTCTTTAGATGTCTGGGCTGGTTACAGGCCCAACAAAGCCTTCTGGGGACTCCCAGTCTTAGCCTCTCTCTCAGGTACATCAGGGCACCATTTATATAAATGTCCCACTTGTCCACACCCATAACATAAGTCTTGGGGTTCCCCATTTGGGAAAACCCCTGTACCTGCTTTCCTGCACTGTCTGTCTCTGCAGGCACTGTCATGGTCTCTAGTTCCGTGCCATCTGGGTTTGTTGCTCTCTCCCCCATACTGCAGTCCTGGCTTCACCCAATTCCATAGAGTTAGTGCTCACCTTGGTTGGGTGCGCAGTTCTCCTGCAGCCATCTTGTTGCTCACGGGGATCCACATCCCGCTGTGGGTTGGAGTAAGCCTCCTGGCTCCAGTCCAGCTTGAGCCTCCATCTTTGGACACACTTTTTGTGCAGTTCTTGCTGGTTTTGCTCCTCCCTGGGAAATCCTCTCTCTGCTCTTCCTCCAGTAACCCTATTAGGTACTGTCCTCTAGCTCTCAGTCTCTCTCTGCATTCTCCTTCTGGGTACATGTTCCTTTTAGGTGCAATCCTCTGCAACACCCCTGTTCAGGATCTTACTGCTTTTGGGGAACACTGGCTTGGTAGTCTCAGCAAGGCATACCTGCGTTCTCCACCACTTTTGTAACAGGGCCCCACCTCACCATAGGCAAGTGCTTGCAGGATTAGGTCCTAAGAAGACAGTCACATGGGAAATTAGCATAAACAGTTTATTTAAAGAGTCCCAAGGCCAGGCACCAAGCCTCTGGCCAGTCAACAGCACATTGGCTACATGCAGTCCAGCTCAGCCATACTCAGTCCTCTGGCTGGTTAACACCACTGTCAGGCTTCTTATCCAGGTCTAGGTTGCGTCCCTTCAAGATCCTTTCCAAGAGATGTTCACTCCTTCATAGTCAGTTGTAGACTGACTTTAATGTCTGGGGCTGGCTTCCTTTTATGCAGTTAGCCACACCCCTACTTCCTGCTGGTGGCCCTTTTGTGATGTCTTCATCATGGCAGGAGCCATCTTGTGGCACAGCCCTGCCACACACACACACACACACACACACCCTTGAATTTAATCACCAGGGCTGTTGGGATGCACACAAGGATAGGGGCATATCCATGACCTGGACCTTCCTCTTCCTCTTCCTGAACTCACCCATTGAGCACCCCAGTCCCCAATGTCTATGCAACCCTTGGAATTTGTACTAATTTTCCAAGTGGTCCCCGGGAGAGAAAAGGTTTCCCACCTCTGCTGTATATTATTCTCAGTGATAACCTCCATCAATCAGCATATGTCAGGGGTGGGCAAAGTTCTCAACCTCAAGAAGCTGCATACCCCAGCCAAGCTACACAAGACCCCTGCTTCTGAATTCCCTTCCTCAGGCAGGGAAATGAAGAGGTAATGGTCATAGGCTATTGGGGGGGGGGGGCACAGGTGCATATGCCCCCCCCCATTTTTGGAAGCCCTATAAAACCACATAGAACCCCTGCCCAGCCCCCATTCCTGTCCCCCCATCCCCTACTATCAGCAGTTACTGGAGTGGTCACCTATGGATGGCAGCAGCACCAGCACTAAGTGGTCTTGCAGATCTCCAATAGCTTATACCCCCCATACCAGGAGAAAGAGAAGAAATGTTTTACAAAGCATTAATTTGAAATCTGTTTTCCATCTGCTTCTAGCCTGACAGACTGGTGTGGTCCCTCAGAGTGAGTGCAACAGAACTTAGATTAACAGCCTTTCAACTTGGAGCCTCCACTTGGATTTTGTTGTACTACAGAAGGAAAGGAAGACCCTAAGTCAGTAGCATTAAAATGACTTCTTTTCCAGAAGGCTACTAAACTCAGTTTGTTTTAACTGGACAGCATGATGATGTCAGTGTTATTTACTACATTTTCTAATTCTTCTCTTTAAGCATGTTTTCTGGCACTTGACACTAGAGCAGATCAAAAATGCTGTCAATTTCTTTTCTTTTTAAAATTAATTGCTTTAGAATTTTTTTTTACATTTTGAATGTTGAAATTGAAATTTGGAATTTTGGACTTGCAAAAATAGATTCTGAATTTTGTCTTTGACAGTCAAAATGTATAAGAATTTTAAAATAAAATTTAAAAAATGCAATCAACTAATGTGTGTGTGTGTATATATATATATATATATATATATTTTAACATTTCATATTGTTGCAAACTTTAAACCCAGGATCATGTTTGGAATGATCCTACTCTGGCTGAAATTTAGAAACAAATCTTTCACTGGGTGTAGGCGGCAGGAGTGGGACTATATAACGTACTGTGCCAGCTCTTTTGTCCTCATATCTGTACAATTCCATTACGCTTGTGCAGCTGGGAAATCAGAATTCGGTTGCATACCCTCCAGCATTTGATGGAGAGACATAGGTACACTTCACATCACCCCTAATTTGCAAAAGTTTGCATAAGCATATTAAACTGTGTAATGGCCCACTTTGGGATTGAAGTGGAAAAAAAGATGTCTGTGTGAGAGGCTGTGTGTATACCTATGTTTCTATCGACAGGACTGATGATGGTTCAAGTTAAAATTCAGCCTATTAAAAAGTCAACATTTTTTAATGTGTGCAGCGACTTTGGCTCTAGCATTTTAGTTTTTAAAGTCACCCAGAGGATCATAGGTGGAAGCAGTGACAGTCCCTTTCAGGATGTCAAAGAATCATCTCACAAGCACATTCCCACTGGTCCTGCCCTTTTTTTTCTTTTTTTTTTATCTTGACCCCAGGCACCCAGCTCTCCATGCCTGGGTCTTACCTTTCTTTGTTCTTTGGTAACAGTGCTTGCTTATCCCAAGCTTATTGAAGTGGGAAAAGGTGCCCCTCACCTCCAACAATAAGCAAACAGTAACAGCAGCCAGGGCAGTGAGTTAGCCACGGGTCAGCAGCCAACTCTTTCTCCTGGATGAATGAGGTGCTAACAGCTTCTACTGTCTGAAACCATTACAAAGCTTATATTGCTGGGAGTCAGGTCCAAGATAACAAAATTCATTAATGTACCAGGCAAAAAAGTACAGTTGGAGGGTATGTGATTATACATATTTTAATTATACAATTAAAAAAGAAACTTGGGGCTCAACCCTTCTCCATTAAAGTAAATGGGAGCTGAGCCATTGACTTCAATGGATGGAAAAGTGCACTCTTAACATTAGAAATATGATGGCATATCCCCTCCCCATTCCTTAGGGATAAAATTGATCCTAATGTGTAGTCCTTGCCAGGGACAGATCCAGAATAGTGCAGATTGTCGTCACTACCTCCCCGGGGTCGGAAGTAGGTAATTTGCATGCCTGCTGCCTTCCTTACACAGACCTCCCCGCCCAATACAGGGGGACTGTATACATTTTAAATGACAACAGGAGTGGGAGAAGCACTGTCATAAAATAATGGCCCATGGAGCCTCGAACATGAGGAGCCCTATCCCACTGAGGGCCCAAAGTGATCAAGGAGCCTCCCCAACACAAGGGGCTCATAAATAAACTAGAAATAACATACGTGTAACATACAGACTGCAACGCAGGGAGTCCCACCTATTGATGGGGGTGGTCTCTTGAATTGAATATCAAAAATGGATTCCAATAACTAGAGGAATCGCTAGGTTGGAATGCACCCTTTCCCCACAAGCCCCTTCTCAGTGACAGGGGTTGCAATCACTAGTGTGCCCCTGTGCAGCTGCACTGCCTGTCCCTACTATAGCTATGCCCCTGACAATAACATTTTTATCTTTCTAATGGGTGAGTCAGAGTGTATCTGTCAAAAATTCCTATGTTGGAAGGTGATCCACATGATCATTTATTTTCAGGTCCCAGCTTCCCTGGATCTGGCACTGGTCCTTGCTAACCTCACTGCTAGACTAGATGGGAGAGGTAAGGCAAACAGCAGCCCTTTACCTTGCTAGTGTCAGCTTAGCTAGTAGATGGATATCTATTATTTCTTGCCATTGTTATGTTAGCTGCATACCTGGTTCTATGTACAAACAAATATAGATAAAAGTTGGTATTCATTCCAGTCTCAATTCTCCTAGATTGATTACTTCTAATTGCCCGCCCTCTAAGATGTTTGTCCTATCTATCAATGGGGATCTTCAGACAGATACAGGACTGGCCACCCCCAGAGCTGCTCCGGGGGTTCACCACATGCGTCCGCCCATGTCCAGCCCCACCTGGGCCCATGTCCAGCCTCACCCCGACCCTCTGTCCTGCCCACTCAGCCACGAAGTGGCCACATGGGAATGGTGCCAGCACTTGTCACTCTAAGCCCTGCGGTGGGGGGTGTCAAACGGGGACCAGGCACACGAGCAGTGGTGTGCGACCTCAAGTTGGGCAGCCTTACCCCACTTTGAGCAAGGCTGCTAGACCCTGCATCCTCGGCCTTTTTTCTGAGGACACAGAGCATAGTAGCCAGCTGCCCACCCTGCCCCAGTACAGTGAAAACATCTGGCAGCTGCCTGGCATACACGATACACAGCATGATGCAGTAAGGCTGCCTGATGTGGGGTAACACGGCCTCCATCTATCATTTTAGTTTCTCACTGTCTCTAGGACCCAAACGAGTCTGTCAAGCCTGCCAGGCAAGGGGAGCAAGAACATTGGCTAGCCGCCTTCTAATCACCTTGGTTTCCCTTTGATTCTTGCTTAATCTAGACTGTTTCCCTCCTCCCCACCCCTATTCCACCAGCACAACAGAACTGTCCGCGTAAACCAGCAAGAAACAACTCTTTCTGCTTTAAAAGAACAGGCCGCCCCCTCCCCCTCCCCCATCCATTGAGACGGCGCCTCTTCCTCTGGGCCTAGCCCGGAGGGGGCGCTGCGCTGCGCTAGTCAGACCTGCTGCCCAGGGGAAGTCCCCGCTTCGGCTGCAGCAGCGAGAGAGGGGGCTGAGAGGAAGCGACTGGCGGAGAGAGGCTGGTTCCTGTGGCAGCAACTGCATCGCTCTGCCCGGTCGCTGCTGCCTCAGCCTTGGGTCCCTCCGCAGCCATGTCCCGGGAAAGGAGAGCGGAGGCGAGAAGCAGCAGCAGCAGCCACCGCCGGAAGAGGCACAGAAGCCGCAGTGACTCGCTGGCCAGCAGCAGCGGCGGGGGCTGCAAGGAGCTGGAGCGGCGCGATCACAAGAAACAAAAGCGAAAGGTGCAGAAGATCCAGGAGATCCAGCACCTCGAGTCCTTGTAAGGGGCCGGGGGGGAGGGGAAAGCAGGCTGAGTCTCTTGGCGCTGACAGCCCTTCCATGCATGGGCTCCCCAGGCTTTCCCTCCTCCTAGGCGTCCACAGGGGGTTCCCTCCCTATCGGATATCGGCCTCTTCTGGAACCCACATCCCCCTTCTGCTGCTGGTTCTTATGACAGACTACGAGCCTTCAAAGGCGAACCCTCCGCACCTAGGGCTGCTCCCTAGACAACCTAGACCCTGGGAGCCTGTGTCCCGTGTCCCTTGGTTGGGATGCCAAGTGTCTGGCAATTGGAGTCTTGAACCAGCATCACCATCTATGATCACAGCACCCCATGCATCCAACCTTCTCCTCTTCTGCCCCGGTGCCCCCATGCTCCACAGGTCGGCCTTGTGCCAGCACCCAGCTCGCACCCCCATCTTCCCTCCAGTCCCATCTGTATCTATTTTGCCCTGTGTATCTGCCCCCTACCCCCATCTACCTTGCACCCCAACCTGCCACATGCCATCGGTTATTATTGTCTGCTTTGTGCTTCCTTAGCACCATCTGCCCTGCAACACAACCTGCCTCTCTGCTACCCTGTGTCCCCATACTCCTTTATCCATTTGCCCTGCATCTCGATACCCCTGGCTCCTTGCCTGTACTCCAGTCTCTGCCCCTATCTTTCAGTAAGTCCTTGCACCTCCATCTACCCAGCAGTTGATCCCAGCCCCCATCAACCCTGAATTCCCATGCCTCCATCTCCTGCCCATATCTGCTTTGCCTGGTGGCCATAACCCCCTAGAGGACAGTGAGAAATTCCTACTACCAGTCACTGCTGGGCCTCCTAAACACTGAGGGATTTGGCCCATGCCCTTAGGGAATTTATTTTAAAATGAGGCTTATGATTAGGGCACTGGGTGGGAGATTGATGTTAGACACATGAAATCCATGTAATTGCATCAGTCCGGGCCCCTATGGCAGTGAGGGTATCCAGAATCAAGTTACTTGCAACTCAGATAGTTTTAAAGTTGAGGTTTATTGGCAGATGGCCAGTAGGGGGGTCTGGACCAGGTGCTGACCGCTAAATCTCCTACTGGACTGTAGAAATAGGTTATTTTGCTATGATACTGTTTAATGGACCCTAGCTGCTTCTGAAGACAATTTTCCATATATTCTGCTGCTGCATGGAAGCACCTTCCAACTGTCTATGTGCCTGTTGTCAAGCCAGTGCTGATATGTGCACAGCCCATCTTGTGCAAGTTATCCTTATTCCTAACAGGAACAGTCAGTGGAAGAAGTCAGCATACGTGCTGTGGTCCCTACCCCAGAATGTACATTTCCACCATTCCTTGTTTGAGTCCCAGAGTTGGCCATGTTCCACACCAGTGTGGCGTTGCTTCATTTTTACTGTTGGAAATAATTCACCCCACCAGAAATGCATGGTGAGGAAATGGAGAATTTGATTGTTGTAAAAGCTATTTACACTAAGAATTTAGTCTTGCAGTGTTGTGATTTGGTTTTTTGGTCTTGACATCGTAGGCTTTTTTGGGTCACATTTTGTGCAGCGCATTTGAACCGTGGCATGCTGAGAGTCGTGTCCCTTATGAGGCTCTGACAGTGGATGGCCAATGAGAGTGTCTTTCTGTGTCCTGTTGGAGGATGACTGGGGAAACATCCAGCCTGTGCTTCCCCTGCTGTACATAAAACTTCTGCTGGGTTCTGGTGTGCCATGCCCTGCAAAAACCATGGCCACTTTACATAGAAATATGCCACATTTTACTTTGTTTTGCTGTTCTGTCCGTGTACATCTCTCAACACTGGACAGTCAGTTTGCCCAGCACAGCTGTCTTCAGACTTGCTAGTGTGAAGATAGTAAAATATTTTCCAGCCCCAGTGCCTAGCTTTCAAACAGTTTTCTGATAAGAGGCCAGCTTCTCCCTTGACATCATTTTGTAGTTGTCCTGTGGGCTGGCTTTTGTTTTGTTAAGTGACATATCAGTGGGTTTTAGGGTGTGCAAGGAAAGCCTAACAAACAGATTTCCTTTTAAAATGGCTAGAAAAAATGTACAGTGGAGAAGCTTAGCATGAACCGAATGACTGCAGTAGAGCATGCACACTGTAAAATGTGGGGGTGTCCCTACGTTTATGAGGTTTCTGGGAGGAAAAGATCGTTGGATGCTTTTGTAACTGAGGGGCTCTTTTGCGTGTTCGATTATCCACGTAGCTATTCTTCCAAACCTGTGTTTGTATGAACATGCAGACATGGATCTGGCTCCATGCCAAACTTAGGACAGGAAAAAACTGTGCTTCTGGCTCCCGTGTAGCCAGTGTCATGTGTGAACAGGTTTACCCTCAGCAACCCCAGCCTGTCAGGGCTTCTCATGGATCACCCACCGGGTACTTACTGGCACTGCTGTTGGGTAGTGGAAGTGGTTTGCTCCTTGTGGTAGTGTGCTTGCTGGCTGTGGTTAGTCATGGCAGGATTGGATCACTGTCTGGCCAGCAGTGCACACAGCCCCTAGCAGCTGCAGCTAGGCTCAAGCCTGCGGACAGCTGAGCCCAGTAGGGCTATATAATCAGGAAGCTTAGTTAACAAAGGGGGTTGCATGGAAGCTGGCTGCACAGCTAGTGCTTCAGGTGTCCCAGGGAGGGTTATACCTGGTGTGTCCATCCAGGGGCCTGCTATCTTCAGGTCCCTGGGGGAAACCTTTACTAAGGGAGCTATATTTGTATGTCCACGGGCCTGCTATCTGTGGTTGCCCTCGGGAGACTGTAGAGCGGATCTATATTGTATAGTGGTGGAGTCACTGTGAATAAAGGTACTTGGGGAAAGCAACTGGTGCTATGTGCCTCCGTACCTGACATAGGGGAGCATTATGGGCTGTGGTCCTGTGGAGACTCACCCACCATGGGGGGAAGACATGTGACATGCCTGAGCAGCTGATCTGTGGCCAGCAGTGTTGCTGTCTTGGTAGCCCCAGCCTTTCCCCATCAGGGGCTGGAGAAGCTAGCGCTGCTATAGGTGGACCATGGGTACCATCAGGCAGTTTGGCACAGCTGTGGGATGTGCCAGTCCATGCCCTTGCTGTGGATAGGAACATCATGCAAATGTGCCTTCATTTTTAATTGCTTGGTAGTAGAAATTTGGATGCCAGAGTATCTTCAACAGCACTCAAAAGGTAGCTGTTGAGAGGATTATGCTTTGGCATTCAGTACCTCTGTGTATGCTCTTTCTGCTTCTGTGTTGTCCAAGTCTTACACACTCACTTCATGGACAAAAGTAAGCTGCTTTACTGCCAGCACTATGGACCCAGTTCATCTGTGGAACAACTTGTTATGCCTCACGCACTATCAGCAAAATGGCTAGAGGGGTTTTGGTTTCAGATTAGTGCCATAGGAACAGAGTTAGTTCCTGTGCCACAGGAACAGAGCTAGACAGAGATTGCAGTGCTGGCAGTCAGAAAACTCTTGCTTTTGACTTTGTCAGCTGAACATATTTTATGACTCAATAATGGAGAAAATAAATATGGACTAGCAAGATGTCACTTTTCTTGCCACCCTGATGCTTTTGAGATGAGATGGTGTGGAGTGTCTGGCAGCATGTGTTACGCATGGCAGCGACATGGATCTGTCATTTCCAGGCAAAGGACAGATTTGCAAATCTGTCCTTTGCCTGGAAATCGGAATGCATCATCATGTAACTTGCAGAAAGTACCTTGGTGTCTGTTTGGAACACCTTAGAAGCATCTTACCCAGCTTGCAGCCCCAGCTGCTGGGTTTTTTTACAGAAGGTACATTGACAAAAACTTTAGGTTTAATGTTTTTAGAAATATTAATATTTTTAAATAGCTGAACTTCCTCTGTAAGTTTTTGTTTTGTTTTCTTAAGACTTGAGACCCTGCTGCATCCCCATTTAAGCCACAGACCAGCCAGGCTCACACAGGCTCCTAGAGATGTGAAAGACTGGGGGGGAAAACCAGAAAAATTCAGAAAAAACCTGGGGTTTTTCAGGTTTTTTCCGAGGCCTTTTTTTGTTTTGTTTTTTTCAGAAAAATTGAAAATATTTGGAAAAAATAAAAAAAACCTCATGAAATATGTTTTTGAATGATGAATAAAATATTTAAGACAAGGTTTTCTTGTATTGCTAACATTTACTGCCCCCAAAATGTCTTCTAAATAAGTAAGTCTTACTAAGTAAGTCTTCTTATATACTGGCAAAACCTAAGAGGTGCTAGAGTTCAGCAGCTTGTAGCTCCATTTGTAACAAAAATTTAAAACATTTTAAAGTAAAAATTAGTAAATTTGTCATTATTGTCTGAATAAACTATACTTTAAAATTTAATAAATATACCAAATATGATAATTTCATGAACAAACAGTTATACACAATACATTCTATGTTCTTAAAGTAGCAAAGTGAATTTAGATCTGTAAAGGGTGCTAAGAAAATAGGTTTTGCATATATTTCATTTTCCCCCCAAATTTCCATTTTTTCCCCGAAAAAAACCCGGGGAAAAAACTTTTTTTCCATGGCTTCAAAATTTCCAGAAATTTTACATCTCTACTCTTCACCCCTGTGCAGCTTTGTTTACAGTGGCTAAAAACAGATGTGACAGTGTCCTGCTTTGCCCCAGACCTCACGTGCATGTCTGTGCAGCTGCCTCCAGATGTTGACCCAGATTGCCGCAGGGCATCTCGGTGGCTAGTCTGGGCTCTGACCTCGGGAAACCTCAGAAGTCACAGCCCAGGCTAAGGCCTGCCTGACTAGACCACAGTGGGCTATCATGGCTGTTCGGGCTGGCTGACATGGCCTGGGTCGCGTCCGCCATGGCCAGCCATCATGACTGGCTGTGATTGGCCACCATGGCTGTATGTCATGGTGTGGGCCAAGGTGCAGCGTGGGGGCAGGGCCGGCCTCACGTTGATGGCTCTCCCTGGCCCCCAACCACGGGCATGTTTTTTTGGGGGCCTGACCCATGTCTGCTGCAACTACCTGACCTCAGCCAGGTTGCAGCTGCACAGCCATCACTTCTGTTTTTACCCAGTGTCTTCCACAATTCTCTTTAAATTATACACATACCAGGCTCCCCGCTTAGCCTTTATCCTGGCATCATCCCTGACCAAGTCTCTGACTTAGCTTTCCGACTAGCCCCCCAGCTCTGTAGCCTAGCGCCGATAGTGCTGAGTTACCACCTCACAGGGCCTTTTGGCAAGCCCTTTACTTAACTGCCCTCTGTGGGGTCCCTCAGTCTGGCACATCAAGGTTAGGCTCCCTCCGAGCCACTTTGTGCTGTACTCTTCATTGTACTGCTCTGCTCTCTTCTCAGCCAGCCTGCCAACCTTAGTGACACAGGACTCCAACCTACTCGGGGCCAGCAAGTTGCCTAAGCCCTTTCCCTGGTGGTCCTTAGAGCCTGAGTTTCAGCCTTGATTTATATCCCTGGTTATCGCCCTTAGTTGGCTAGCCCTTCCCTGTGCTCCCAGTTAGGCCAACTGACCATTTCTCAGTTTGGCTCACTAGCCATTCAGCCCCTTAAAGGCACAGAAGCTTATCTCTATTTGTGGCCAGTTCCCCAGAGGGTTGCACCTTGCAGGGGCACACCCCAGACACCCTTGGGCCTGGGCCTGTGTCATCTCTTATGCTATTATTTGTTTCTCCTCACTACTTACGTGTTGCTGATTATTTGTGTGTTGCTTGGCTGTAGAAAATGATGTTAACTGTTTCCATTTCTTTTTCCAGCTATGAGAAACCTCCTCCAGGGCTAATTAAGGTCAGTAAATTTACTGTGATATTGGGATTACCTTTGAGACTGAGAGCCTGACTCTTCAGAATTCCAGTCCCAACCACAACCCCTGCTCACAGGACAAGGATGTCCAGAGCTGCACTTGGGCTGGCGCTGCTATGGGCAGACTGGGACAGGGCAGCAGCAGTGGTCAGGATTGGAGCTGCTACTGCTCCGCTATCCTGACCCAGGTTGGGAACTTGCCACTGGCAGCCAGGGTCAGCTCAGGCTACCGGACACACGTGAGTGGCTAGGAGAGCCATCCTGCCACCCAGGCAGCCCGGCCTAGGCAATGGTCGAACAGACATGTCGGTGGCTGGCCCCACACCATTCCCAGCATCTCACCACGACGGACAGCAATGGCAGCCAATCTCTGCCTTTTATGGCAACTCTCTGGGCCAGGAACAGCAGGCTAAAAAAAAGTGATAGCCCGCTCTGGCCCAGTCGGGCAGGCAGTAGCCCAGGCTGTGATCACAGTCATTGCGTGGACTAGCCACCAACATG
This sequence comes from Sphenodon punctatus, assembly GCA_003113815.1. Lineage (NCBI taxonomy): Eukaryota > Metazoa > Chordata > Lepidosauria > Sphenodontia > Sphenodontidae > Sphenodon > Sphenodon punctatus. The sequence goes on along the minus strand of QEPC01000763.1, from coordinate 1,667,606 downwards.
CCCGGGATCAGTCCAGGCTAACATCTGGCAGCCGGACAATATGTGATAGTGACTCGCGGGCCAGAACTGGTTACAGCGGGGTACTGTTGTGTTTGTTTTTTACCTACACCTACATCACCAGCCCTGCCCAGAGAGTGATTCTCTGTAAGCTGTGAACTGCAGTTTTTGGAAGTGCAATCTGTCCCCCAGCACTGCTGCAGGTGGGTGGGAAGGGGGAGATCAGAGAGTACATCTCCTGCAGTTCTAAACGTTTAGAGTGTCTCTGAAATGTCTGCAATTTGAGGTTTCTATCAAGAGTCAGTATAATCTAGTGGATAAAGTGTTGGACTTGGACCTGGGAGATCAGGGTTCAAATCCTGTCTTATTGAATTTATTGGAGGGTCTGGGAAGTCACTATCTCTCAGCCTCAGTTCCCCATCTGTGAAATCTGAGTAATAATTTATTTTTATTTTATTTCATTCAATTTGTTAGCCGCCCCCTTATGCCTACAGCATCTTGGGGCGGCGTACAATATTATAAAACCCAATAATAACAGTAAAATCAACAACAATAACTCAAACCCCAACAATTTAAATCATCACTAAAAACCAACCCCCACCCCACCCCACCCTCCCCTCCGAAGGCCTGGGCGAACAGCCAAGTCTTGCAAACACGTCGAAAGGCCAACAGGCCCCGGGCCAGGCAAGCCTCCTCTGGGAGGGAATTCCATAATCGCGACCCGGCCACCGAGCCTCCCCTTTCGGAGATGGTCCGGGCCGGACCTCCGGAAGGGTGGTTAGTTTTGTCCCCTGCTGGGGATTGTCTGTTGAACATCTGGCAATCACCGAACAGACGTTTGGGGCCCTTTGGCCCCGCCGCGGGGTTGTGTGTGGTTCACTGTGGTTGACTGTGATCTCGTAACGGCTGAAAACACCCCATATTAAGTGGAGCTAACTATACTGAATACTTAAGAGGCTATTCCGTTGTAAGAAAAGTCTAAACAGTAGATGAATCCACCACAAACTAAACAGATTACATTGGCACATGACCCTTCAGAAGTTACTTTTCTTCGTTGCTTACCCACAAAGCACTTGTACAGAAATAGAAGCTTTCTCCTGTTATAATCATGCAAGTTTTACCAAATGAACTCAGTGAAGTAATAATCAAATGTTTGCAGCTTTGGGGACAACAGTAGTATATAATGGCTGTTTGTAACTACAAAGAGGAATAAAATATGTGACAATTCTTTATTTAATCAGTGATAACACAAAATGGAAAAGGAGGAGGAAAAATAACATGTGCTCAATCTAGCATATAAACCTTGAAGGCATTAGTAGCCAAAAAGAAAAATGAGCCAGTGCTTCTAGGTATTAAGAGCTTCTGTAGATATTGCAGGGGCAGGAGGAGAATTGGTTTACTATTTATTTAGCGTATATCCTGCCCTTCACCTAAGGCTCAGGGTGGGTTACAATATGAAACCCACCCCCCCCCCGAGAGAGAGAGAGAGAGAGAGAAATATATAAAAATCCCCTAAAGACTCCATGTTTAGAGTGACTCGTAATTACATAAATTTGCCCATAGAGATCTTCATTCTTCAAACACTTACATGGGTGTGGTCATAATAAAATCAGTGGACTTACACATGCTGCATGTGTGTTTGTAGAATCAAAGTCGTGTGGCTTTTGTTTTAAAGCAGGGGTGGGAAACTTTTTCTCTCCTGAAGGCCATTAGTACCAGCTTTGTGGGCTGGATATGATTTGGAGGTGGGGTGCTTAAGGGATGTGCTCAGGATGGGGGAGGGTTCAGATCATGGATTTATGCCATCCCCTGTCGTTGAATGCATTATGTCATTTCTTCCCCTGAGCTCGCTCTTTTAGTGCTTGAGGGTAGGGACTGGATCCATGGGCCAAATCCAGGAATTGGAGATGGGGGCAAATAAAAACTGTCTGTAGACCAGATTTGAGATATAGTCGGAAATTCCCCACTCATGGTTTAAAGTAAGCTCAAATAAAATAATTGTTTCCAAAATTGGGGTGGTGGTGGGGGGCAATAAAGAGCAGTCAGACCTCAACATTTCTCAAATACCATCATGTATTCATTAGATGTCACTGTCCTTGACATACTCAGTACAGGCTGGCGGTGGCAGGGAAGACGACTTCAGTGACAGGCCATCTCTAGGGGCTGGAAAGCCAAGAGAGTAGGGATGTGCAAACGCGGTTCGGACCGAGCTCGAATAGTTCGGTCGACCAAACCGAACTTTAGAACCAAACTCGAATTCGACCGAACTGTTTGATCGAATCCGAACCAGTTCAGAAGGCAAAAAACCCCGGTTTTGAATGTACGAACTCGGTTTGGAAGTTCAGCTTTCGAACCGAACTCGATTTTTGAACCGAACCGAATTTCCGAACTCGGTTCTGTTCTCACATCTCTACAAGAGAGTACTGCAGTGCTCAGGTGCTGTCTGCAACCCCCCATACACGCACACACACCCCGCCCCAAGATGACCACAGTGCTTGTGGTCTGAAGCCTGCTTTGCTGGAGTGGCAGCTACTTCCATTGACCAGTTTTGGTCTACTTACTGTGGCTTCATGGATCACCACTGAAAATGGGTTTCTGTTTTGCTTATCTTTTTAACAGGAAGATGAAACTAAACCAGAAGACTGCATCCCTGATGTACCCGGTAATGAAGATGCCCGAGAATTTCTGGCTCATGCTCCCACCAAAGGACTGTGGATGCCACTAGGAAAAGAAGTGAAAGTTATGCAGTGTAAGGGTGTGAAGCCTCCAGTGTCCTATTCCAGGAATTGAGACATTTGAGTACATAGTGGAAAATCCCATCTTAGCCACGAACTCCCTGGATGCCCTTGGGCAAATCGCTCTCTCTCAACTTCTATTCCCCACCTGTAAAATGGGAATAATAATGAGCTACCTCACAGCAGTGCTCTGAGGGTGAACTACATATGATTAAGAACATAAGTAGTGCCATAGGGTAGACCAATGTTCCATCAAGCCAAATATCTGTCTTTAATAGTGGCCAATCTCAGTCACTTCGAAAAAGTACCCAAGAGGTCAGAATGGGGCAGTCTGTTCTCTGTTGTTCGCTCCAAGCTCCCTACAGTAAGAGGTTCGGTTCTGTTCCCCAAAACCTACCTGGCTAACAGCTGCTAATGGACCCATCCTCCAGAAACTTGTCCAATCCTTTTTAAAACCAGCTATACTACTGGCCTTGACCACATCTCCTGGTAACAAATTCCACAAGTCAAATGTGTGCTGAGTGAAAAAATACTTTTATTTATTTTAAGTCTGCTACCTATTAGTTTTGCAGAGTTTCCCTTAGTTCTCGTACTGTCTGAGAAGGTAAATAACCATTCCCTATTTGTGTGTTCCACACCAGTCATGATTTTATAAACTTCTACCATATCCTCTCTCAGTCATCTCTTTTCCAAGCTGAAGAGCCCTAACCTATCTAACCTCTCTTCATAGGGGAGCCATTCCATACTCTTTATCCTCTTTGTTGCCCTTCTCTGTACCTTTTCTATTTCAGCAATATCTTTCTTGACATGAGGCAACCGGAACTGCACACAATACTCAAGGTGCAATCCCACCATAATTGTAAAGCACTTTGAACACTGAAAGTGATATAGAAATAAAGATAAAATAGGTCTTGATTAACTTCTTAGCAATAGGCAGTGTTTTCTGATCATGGAAGTAAATGCAGTATCTTTTATCTCTTGTGTTCTCTGCATTAATAGTATCTTGGAGTTTTTTAGTTGTGGAAAAATAGAGTTATGAATTGATTATAAAAAGAGAAATTAATCTTTCAGGCTGGAGATGTAAACGTTATGGACACAGAACAGGGGATAAGGAATGCCCATTCTTTATTAAAGGCAATCAGAAACTGGAACAGTTCAGAGTGGTAAGTAAAATATTGTAGTATTGGTTCTGCTTTCTAAGTAATGGTGATGGATAATCTTGCAAGTGAAGAGGTTTGGATCTATTAAAGCTTCACTAGGACTACTCTGGAGTAAGTCATTTGTGGATCAGTCCTAAACCCACTGAAGTCAATGGCAAAACTCTGACTTTAATGGGTGAGGGTTGTACTCCCAGTGGTTTTATCTTATGAAAAGTCATTGTTGCTTGCATGAAAAAAAAAGTCATATCCAGTTGGGGAAAGATTATTGATGATAGAGCCAGGAAGATGGGTGACCCTGAAGTGGAAGAAAGATTGGAGCTATATCTCTCTTCGCAGTGCTCTGATAGGAGTAGATTAAACAGTTGATGTCATGTTTCCAAAAATTGTTTTCTGTAACCATGTGCAAGTTGTTGGGGTCCCCCCCCCCCTTGCTTTTTGACAGGAGTACTGCTAAGATGGTTCCAGACCAACTCGTGCTACAATCCTCCACCCTCGGTGTTCTTATCCACTGCCTCAGCAGAAAGTTTGATGTGATGGAGGGGCTTCTTAATGTGGAGTTGCTCCACTACAGAGGGGACAGATTTGCTTGATGATGCTAAGGCTTGGACCTACAGTATTCTCTCTGATCCTGGGATTTCCCCATTCTTTTTCCAAAGGCACATGAAGATCCCATGTATGACATAATAAGGGAAAACAAGCGCCATGAAAAGGAAATGAGGTAGGTCTCGGAGGAGAATCATATTTTATTTGGGTCTATAAATTATACTGTCAAAATTCAATACAGAGCAAATGTTAGAGCGATTTTCCTTTTAATTTTATCACCACCTCTGCTCATCATTTCATTTTTAATGGTTGCCTTTATACATTGAGTGGCACCGAAGTTTTCATTGCAAGTTTTTTAGTAGTAGCTTTAGGCCTCCAAATCTTAGTTATATAATTGAGACTAAGTTTTCTTTAAAACAAACAAAAAGTTATGATTTTTAAACCAGATTTTTAAACTTGAGTACCTGATCTAAAAATGCTGGGGGGTGGCATATACTGTATTGATCATGCTGACCTTGGGTGTAAGCAAACATTGCACTGGCCCAGTTTCATGCTCCAACTTTTGTTCCTGGCCTGCCAGATGTGGGCCTTGTTCCAACGCCACCCTGGTAGGAGCCAGGTGGGAAATTGGGCCCACAGTCCACACCCATCTTCCATGCAGCCAGGATAGAGTGGGCAAGCCATCATAGCAGGGCAGGGGGAGGGCAACATCAGGAATGCAGCCAAGAGACTGCATGTCACCCCCCCCCCTTTCCTCAGGGTGGAATGGATGTCACCATGTGACATCTGTTAACATCCCTTGAAACATCCTTGAGAAACAGACAAATGCTTGGCTGAAAAGAGAAGCTTGTATCATGGCCTAAAAGCCTGTTAGCTTGGGCTATGACTGATTAGTAGACAAAAAGATTTGCACAGCTAGGGATTCCCTGCCAGGTGCACTTAAACTAAAATGCAGCTTTTAGTCTACTGCCCCCAGGAGGTGAACACTCATGTAAAAAGGTATCCTCATTTTATATTTAGAATACAACAATTGAAGCAGCTGCTCGAGGACTCTACTTCAGATGAAGACAAGAGCAGTGGTAGCTCTAGTTCCTCAGAACATAAGGAGAAACACAAGAAGAAGAAAAAGAAGAAAGAGAAAAAGAAAAAGGAAAAGAAGAAAAAGAAAAGAAAACACAAATCCTCTAAATCAAGTAAGAGGTCTGAGTCTGACTGAGGGCAGCTGCTTGCAACACACTTTTGAAGCCCAAGCTGGGATCGGTTAGGAAATAGCCAAAGAAAGAAGAACAACTAGAAAAAAGTTGATAGTCTGCAAATGAGTGTATCCAGCGTCAGTTTTGGGGCATCTTTTCCTGTATCTCTGTAGCAATGCAGCTGACAAGAGAGTTGGCTGGATTCTGAATAGCAAGGAACTCAGTGAACTGAGACCATGAAAACTAGGCCCACCGCAGAGGCTGCTAATGGACTCAGCAGAGCATGACTTTGTCGAGTGGTGTGTGCATGTGTATGTTCCCTACAAAATAACACTTACAAGCAGAACTTCACTCTAATGGAAACTGCCGTCTTCACCGTGCCAAATGCATGGAAACATGTTAGGATTTTCATTGTACTTTGCAGTAAATGAAATTCTATCAGAGATAACCACTATAAGCTGGCTGTATTGTCTGACCTCTCCTGCAGGCTGCTGTTCAGTCTTATCCTGGAACTGGCACTGCCAAGATTGTATGTGTAACAAATAAAGAGGATTGCTGTGTGGCAAAAGCATGAGCAATGTTTATGTATTTTGAGAGTTGTAGCCTGCCTCTCCGCTAACTTCAGCAATGTTTCTTTTTGCTCTCCTGGTTTTTAGTCTTCCGTTAGGTAAACCTTGTTAAAGTAATCCTATTTGGACTATAGCATTGAGCCTCAAGGATGTGAAATCGTTGCCATTGTTTTAAACTGACCAATGTTAGCCTTTTAGCTAATAGAAGTCTTCAGCGTTTTTATGTTTGAAATGGCTAACTATTTTCTGGAATATATCAATAGTACAATGTCATCTTTTGCTTTAAGCTTGAACCAAAACCTAGAAAGTATGTACTATCTTAGAGTAACACACTTAACACATGGATTTTTTTCACACAAACCTTTATAACAAGAGTACCTTCTGTGGTGAAAGGATGCAAGATGATGTAGGTGTGTAGTGATACTGCCACACAGCCTCTTATTGGATGGAGTGCATAAAAAGGGGGAGATAGGTCTTTCATGCTTAAGTTCTTTTCAGATGGGTAGAATCATCTCATCTCCACCGTTTTGCTGCATGGAGGTGCCTGTGTGAATGCTATGGGGAAAGGGTGCACACTCCAATACTACACCCATGAATAGAGCAGTGGTCTTCAATGCTCGGTGGGTGGAGATGGATGTGTGCCTGTGGGAATGGCTGCACCCCATCCCCCCCCCCGTCTGCTTAAAAACAGTCTTTGACAGGACTGGGAAAACAATATGGTAAACCCTCTACTGCTATATCTAGATACCTCTGGAAAGATGGCTCAGCTACTTGCAATGTGAACCTATAACATCACAGAACAGTTTGCAAAAGGAGAAACATGGGTTTGTCACTACAATGTTGGAAGTTTCCTAAATGTAAGGAAGATGTGAAAGGCTTAATACCTCTGCAACTGTGTAATATTACAGAATCTTGTCTATAAAATCACAGCAGTGGTGGGTGGCTGGCTGGCTTTTTTTTTTAGTTGAAATACCTGTATTTTGTACCTCCATGAACCTGTTCAGCAAACAGCTGTTTATCTGTAATTTTGCTAATTAAATCTGTCTAGAGTGAGGCTGTGATCAACAAGCCACTTTCTTTAGAGTAGTCCCTTTGAAGCTGGAGTGTTTTGCAAAATGAGACTTTAAAAGTTTTACTAAGAGCTGCAAAACAGGATAACCTGACTAGTGAATGGGAGTTACGGCTCCTGTACCCATTAAATAGAAGTTAAGCAACCATACTGTTTTCCTTCTGCAATTCAATACAAGAGAATCTTCCCTGGCACTTTGTTACTTGTTAGTTTATTGTAGCTGAGTCATAACACAAAGTTGAATGCACTCTTTAGAGAACTTACAGTAATTAATGAACACCTTTATAATATACACCTAGGCTATTAGCATTTGAGCCAGACCCTTATCTTTGGAGGTGACAGCAGGGTCTAGGTACCCCTACCCGTTCTTCTGGTGTAAAGGTAGTGAGTACATGGATTTTGTACTTAACACAGTCCAGAAACAACTGTAAGTGTAGGAGTCTGGTATCCTAATCACTATGGCATTATACAGTATTATCTTGTAGTTAAGCCCCTACAAAGAATAGAGAGAGCTCCATCCAACCCTGGTTTTAGCTGTTCTAATTCTCAGACATGGGCATGCATTTTTTCCTAGGCCAATTATATTCACAATTTTTTCCTCTTTAGTTCATCAACCCATATTGCTTTAGCTCTCTGCTAGCAGAAGACAAATTTTATGGCTAAGGTATGTACAAAATTGGTCAGGCACTAAACAGAGGAGGAGAAATTTGGCAAGCTGAATACATACATTGATATACATATACAAGGCCATGTCTAGCACAAAGAATGTAGCCATAATTCCAAGACTGGGAATTCTATCCTGAGGATGGATGCTTAGGTCATTGAAAAAGACAGCCATGTTAAATAGGAGCTCCTAGTGCAAGCGTGGGAATGATGCACAATGACCATTTGTAGGCAGTTCCGGAGCTACGATGCAAGGAGTCAAATGGAAAACGGAGCCGCTTCCAGAGGGAGGAAAGCTTCCTTGGCCCTGTTCTCACAGCAATTAGTACACAGGGAAATGCAGTATTCTACCTTATAATATAATAATAATAATCTTTATTGCCACAACTTAAAAGTTATTGGTGATGAAAGGAGCCATACAGTACAAAAAAACCCATTCATTTAACACAACCTCAATTTAATGACAAACATTATGAAAACAAGATTTAAAATAAGAATCAGAACATCATACCCGTCCTTTCATCCACAACCATTGCTATCACAAATAGGATTCTTTTCCTTCTTTATCACAGAAAAATCAAAGTTTCTTCAGCCCCCATTATGCCATTTCAACAGCCTTTACACATCTTATCCGAGCAACCAGATTACCAAATACCACCACTGCATGAGTTAGTTTGGAAGCTTTAGCGACCAGACACAGTCTAAGGTCAGTTACAAGAGGGTGCAGTCTCCAGGCTTCCCCAAGGGCCAGGGAAAGCTTGGGCCTAATCCTCTCAAATCTAAGGCAGACAAAATATGCTCCACCGTGTCCATCTGCCCCAGAGTGCAGGACTGGCACAATCGATCTTGTAATGGAACTCCCCTGTAGCATCCCTTCAGTAGTGCTGATGGAGAGACCCCACAACGCAGGCGTGTAAAGGCCCACCTCATTGGAAAGGTTGGCCAATTCACCAGGTAGCTGAAGTCAGATAAAGGACTCATTGGCAACATGTAGTCTAAATTTACCCTCTGAGACTGAATCAAATCCACGTCTATTTTAATTTGTTGAGTTTACTCTGTTTCACCTGCATCACAGCATATTTGGTTTCCATAGATGTCAAGCATTCCAAGGAGAATCCCAGTCTCCCGAGAATGACTGTGAGTTGTTTAGACCAAGAGAAGAATAAGCCCTCCATATTTGCCCTTCCTAAAAGGGAATCCTCCCCCCTGGGTAGGCCTTCGACCCTTAACCAGAACTTAGCTAGAGACAATATTGCAAAAGAGCTAATGGGAAGACATCCAGTCTCAGAGCGTAAAAAAACTGAGTGAGTATCCCTAGGGACCCCCAAAATCTTCAAGAAATCATTCTGAATTACCTCTAAATGGTCAAGAAAATTTAAGCCCCACAGCGGAAAGGCGTATAGCAATTTTGCCACCACTTTTGCCCGGAACAGGTGGATCACTGGGAGTATCAGGTATCCATCTTTACCAAAATAGTATCTGGTTATAACACTCACCAACTGCCTAATCTGGGTCTTCACTAGGTTCCAATGTTCCTGCCATAAGGGTGAGCTTGCAAACATAACTCCAATATTTATATTTCCCCACTTGGGCAACCACGTGCCCATCAATTGACCATTTATGCTCCTCCCTGTGTTTTCTATGACCCCCAATCAGGACCTTGGTTTTGTCATGATTTATAATGAGGCCCTCACGTTTACAGTCATCTCCCGTTGCCTGCATTGCCTGACACAATCCTACCAATGACCACGAAATAAGCACGGTGTCATCCGCATACAGCAAGGCCGCTACCCCTCTAGTTCCAATCTGCGGGGGATGGGATTCAATTTCACTTAGAGAGACAGACACCATTCAAAAAAATGTTAAATAAAGCAGGTGCCAGAAGGGCAACCCTGTCTCACTCCCCTACCGACCTCAACCCTACGTGTCAAGAGTCCCCCACCTTGTAGCTTTAACGTGTAGGGAGTTCCTCTCGTGTAAGTGGATCAGCAAAAGAAGCGTTGGCTCCATCTGCAGGGCCCACAGCTTAACCCACAGCCTGGCCCTGCAGATGGAGTCAAATGCCCTCCTCAGGTCCACAAAGCACAAATAGGCCCTTCACCCCTGAGTATTCTACCTTTATCCCATTAGAATACCTGTTGTAAAAGTTATATTAGGGGACCTGGTCATGCACACGTCTTCTCTCAGAATAAAACACTTAAGTCATAAACGGACATTGGTGATGAATTCAGATTCACTCCACCCCACTTTACACAGCAGTACACATCAGCCGCCCCGGGCTGTTCGCAGGAGGAGCGGGGTATAAATTTATAAAAAAATTTAAAAAATAAAAAAATAAAGTATTGGTAGCATGTGATATTTCCCTTATCAAAGTGTTTGGGTGACCTAAACCTTTATTGGGCTTGAAATAGAGCTTCTTCAGTCAACTCAGCCAAAAAAGACAAAAAACAGTTTACCTGCCCTGTGTTGAGACCATTAGTAGGTCAGCATATTTCTGCTGTTTACACCACATTAAAATACTTATAAACTAATGTTTTAGGAAAATCTACAAGTATTCTATGTGGTCCCAACATGCACTGTACATGAAAATCAGTTCATTTAATAACTTGTCTGAAGTGGAAACTTAATCATTATTTGTATCTACAATGCCTAAGAGCAAGTTCAGTTCAGCCAGATATTTTGCAGTCATTCAGGAATTATTGGGGATCTTGTAGACCTTATTGAGGATGCCCAACTAAGCTATCCACTTCTGAAGCAGTGCAAGACTCGTTTGGCCAACCATTTGGCAGGCAGGAATGGGGGTGGGATTTTTAAAAGGTGGTTTTTAAACATCATATGCTGTATAAAAGTTTTTTTAAAAACTTCTAATTTTTTTTTGTAAGGCACCAGGTACATTGCTGTCACTATATAAATACATACAAGTTCCTTTTTGACCTTAAGACAAATACCATGTAGTAATTTAGTAAAGCAAGGTACTTCATGTCAATAGCCAAGTTAAAGGGAAAAGTGTTTTACTGAAGTTACTTGCCATGGTGGTTTGTCACAGTATTGTTATTTAGTGTAATGACAGTCAGAAATACCACACATTTAGTATTCGTAAGCAACAGCATTCAAGCATAGGTGTTGATTATGATCTAGTTAAAGGTTTGTTACTGAGCTACTATAGCAGTATCAGAGAAGATCAAGATCTTTGACCATGAGCACATAGCTACATGCTGCAGTCAAGGACACTATCTACATAGAACAAGAGACAAAGTGGTTTGAACAATCTTTTATTGCAGCAACTGTTGGTGAAAATAAGCAAGCTTTCAGGCCACGTAGAGCCCTTCCTCAGGCATGTAGATTACAACTTTGTGTGTCTGGCACACCTCTCTCTTTACCCCCACCTCGTTCTATCCACTCCCACTTATTCCATGCTCCCTCATATATACCTGCTCAGTTCATATATTTCTACAGGCTCTGCTACATGCCTGAGGAAGGGCCCTGTGTGGCCCAAAAGCTTGCTCGTTTCCACCAACAGCAGTTGGGCCAATAAAAGATAGCATTCGAACCACTGTGTCACTTGGAACCAACACGGTAACCACATTCTCTCTGGATTGCACAGAGCAAGGAAAGTACCACTTCAACATTTGATTAGGAACCCCCCCCCCCCAAATGGCAAGCTAAAAATCAACTGAAGACAGATCTCACGTGAACAGCAAGTATCTAGGGGCACAGGCTGGCTTCCACTATGGGAACTGTGACACACGTGCCTAGTAAGAGTTTTCACAGAGGCTCAGATATCATGGAAGACTATTCCCGCACCTACCCAAGAAAACCAAGTTGAAATGATAAAATAGCTTTTGCTGTCAACCTAAGTCTGTTACAAAGTGACAATGAAGGGTATAAAAAGATACCCCACTAGTTCCTGCATTAGAAAATGTATACATAAGAGACACCAAGTAGTGCAATTTGGTTAACTTTATTCTTTTCTCCTTCAATAGAAGTGCGCTATTTACAATTCACAGTGCTTTGATTTAAAGTGAGTTTATTATGTTTATGTACTTATGCAGTGTTACTTTCTCCTTTAACTGTGCTGTCATTTACAAAAACACCCCAAAAAACCCCACCCCACAATATCTAGGTAAGGACTCATCTGAAGAATACATACAAAGATATTACATTTGTGTTTCTTCCCCCCAACATTTCTAAGGAGAGTTTATCTTCTTTTGTAGAGAGACCTCTTCATTATGCGCCCTTTAAAAAAAAAAAAGAAGAGGAAAACACACACTTTAGTAAACACAATTATAGTAATTTAGTTCTATTACTGGTAAGAGAGGTCATTAACACAAATTGCTGAAAGCAGCCTTTTAGGCCCTTTCTACATGGACACACACACCCCCGTCACCCACGTAGGCGGTGAGGGGGGGCATCCATGCAAATGCTGCGATGGCTGGGTGGGTGTACGTTTGAACGCCACGACCAGTGGGTTGGGGTGCGTGTGCTCCCACCGCCCACACACAACAGGCACCAATGCCGGATGCTCCGTGCCTGGGGATGGGATGTCCCCCTGTGGTAACGCATGCTGTCACACACACACCAGCCCATTTGAAAATGGCCTTTGTCTTCTATCCTTTCCCCTACTATTCCACTGTGTGGAATCCAGGCCTGCAAAAATGTATGAAGTGCTATAGCACTTCACTACATCGCACTGGAAAAATCCTAGCTAAAGGTTACAGGAGAGAAATACAGCTGTTAGGAGCTGAAGCACATGCAAACCACTTTGGCTTTCACGCCTTCTCTTCAGTTAAGATCTTTATGGAAAGGGCTCAAGACATTGGAATAGAAAATACCAGTTGTCCTTTAAGTGCAAAGTAGTTTTCAAATATATTCCAAGACCTGTATCTGGGGAAGATGCACACTTCTGCAGAAGCTATTTATCCACCAGCCTTCCCACAAAGGCTCAGGGCGGCTCACAATCAAACGAAGTTTAATCAACAAAACCTCCCACTATCCGCACAACCCTACCTACAAACCCACCCGACCCCTGCCTGCCAAATGCTTTTTCACATAGTTCTACACCGCCTTTGGGAAATGATTAGACTTGGGCTCAAGTGAACTTCCCAGGGAAGGGAGTTCCACAAAACTGGGGCAGCAACCAAGAAACCCCTCCTGCACCCCCCTGCCCTATGGACAAGGGTAACCGATGGAACCTGCAAGAGGGTGGTCTCAGCACTGTTTGGTCAGCTCAAGGGCTCAGAAACATTGCTCCCCAATACTGCAGCCTCCAGGAACTATTCAAGTGCTAAATGCAATTCAGCTGTACAAGGAGAAAAGATCTTTAGAGGATTTCCATGCTGAACACGTATTCCAACCTTTATGTGCACTAGGTTTAGGTATTTCCCACACTTCCACTTCCTCTGCCACATGTCTTGTGTCTCTACGTTTGTGTGGGGGTTTGCCCACCCCTTTCTTCTTTAGGACATCCATAGGCAAGGTTTCTGAATGAATAAAGAACAGAAGGATTATTGCTTGGCAAATGCTTTGTTAGGACAGTTTAGCGTCTCTTTTTAATAACGCTAGGATTTCCACCACCACCACCTCTGGATAGGGGTGTATCACCACAACACCCAGAATGTGCAAGATTAGAGTCATGTATGTGTATTATACTTGGCCAGAAGTCTTCAATGTCAGCCAGACATCCTAGTCTGATGTTATGGGATATATATTCAACAGCAGGACATAGGAGATTGATACTGTTAAGGCAAGGATGGAATCCAATAAAAGGTTCTCTCTAGTCATCTCTCTCATGACAGGCACTAGCTAGAGACCATTTGATAAGAGTGCAGAAGTAAGATTTCATGCATCTCTCAAGAGCCACTTTGGTCCTCTCTATTTGGAGAGAGTTCTACATTTTTTTTGAACAAAAAGCCTACAAGTGTAAGGATGAATCCTTTTAGAATCCAGAACTTGAGACAATCTTTGTTTAGGACACAACTTTACCAATTGTGTTGGGTTTTTGCAAGTAGTAGGCACTAACAAGGCACGCAGCATTTGCTTTTGTCTGCTGTGCACTTGAATTCAGCCATTGCAAGAAGCCAGAGCAATGCTAATATGGGCTTAGTGACATTACACTTTAGATACCAGGTGAATGGGATTTGATCAACGGTGAAAGCCAACGTCCCTTAAATTTCAGTAGTTGCCAACATTTGGCTAGCTATGGGTTTTAATGTACATCTGGGGTCAGGATGGCCACCCCCACAACCCCGTCAGCCGGGTGACGGACTCAAACGTTTCCCCAGCCTGACCCTGCCAGGGAGCAACATGTAGCTGGTTGGCTCTGCTTCTGCGCTGTCATCAGTGCCCCACCCCTGCCATGACAGCCAGCTATGGCTGCCATAGCAACCCCAATGCTGAGCTGGGTGGGCATAAAAACTAATCATGCCTGCCTGATTTGTCCCACCTGGGCAGCTAGTGGCCCTGGACCTGGTTCATTCCAGGCCCACGTTTCTAGCCCATCTGCCAAGCCCACTGGGATTGGAATGGAGTCCAAATCTGGTGGACCCGGAACCGACATGTGGGGTTTGGTGCTGGCCCAGGTGAGCCAGAGAAGGCAAACTGGGCCAGTGTCGTGTCTGTTAACACTCATGAAAGTCACTTACCATCGCACAGTGCAACAAGCAATGCTAGGACAGGCAAGAAAATGCATCATATCTACTAGGACAACTTGTTGGCAAAGTAGTTTAAGGACATCTATGTAGCAGTATGTGGTTGTATCAAACTCTGCAGCAATATAGAAGTGTCACTTCTAGACACAAGGAGACTTATTAATGTAACTTTACAGCAAGTCTGCACTTGAAAGCAAGAAGGAACAAACAAAGTAGTTCCAAGCCCTGTCATAATTCTGATCTCTTCCTTCTTGCCATGGAGCAGAAAGCCAACCACATTTATGCTTTCAATGCAACTAGTAAAAAGAAGTTACCACCAACCGGCTAAAGTTCTGTTGAGAGCCCATATTTGAATACCTGAGGGAAAAGGTCAGATGGAGGGGACGTAAGTAGCCGCCATACCTCCTTCTCTTCTTTTGATTGGGGATGATAGATCACCATGCATCAGGTTGGCAAATTTAGGTTTAGCACCACTTCTGATCCAGTACTCAGCAGCCGTCATCCCTATGCTTTCCTTTTGTAGCCTCCCTAGTCAAAACAGGGGGAAAATTTAACAAATCAATAGGTATTTATTTATTTATAATAAAATTTGTATGCTGCCCCCTCCTGCTAAGAGTACTGTGCTATTACATTGACAGTTTGCCATTACAGGTGACCTTTTGATACAGAAGAAGCCTTGCAAATCCAAGCTTATTTAGCCTCAATATTTTACTTGAATTTTCATATTTTTATCCAAATCAAAGTGCTAAGCATCTAGTTTAGTATTTGTGCATTATTTGCTTTTTGTTCGCTATTAGTACAAAGTTGTGTGTTTTTCTGGCCTACAGAATTTCTGTGTTTTGTTCATCTTCCTGCCAACTCAGAAAGGTTTAAACTATGTTGGCATCAGCAATACATCCTGGCCTATCAGCTGTGCAACTCACCCACTCCATTAAATATGTCAGGGGAGAACGAGAGAGACAAGTTTCCAAAGACTTTAAAAAAAAAAAAAGTTTAGCTTTACAAGAGGATAAGGAGTGAACAAGAGCATGCAGAACACTTAAAACTGCAAGGTGTAATTGTACCTAGGGTTACCACTGCTCAGGGCCTAACTCCAAGTCAAAAGGTTTTCAAGCAACATCTCCAAATTAAGCCAGCCATTTTCAGTGTTAGTCAGCTATCGCCTTATATTTTATACCAGCTTCTGCATGTGCTGAATGGGGTTGGGGGGAGAGTGGGTGCTGTACAGCATTGGCCAGCCCCCTTGCCCACTGTATGCAAATAGGAAAGTAGTGACACCAAAAATCAGCAGTAGGGGCAATTGGTAGGTATTGCACTACCCAGTTCTTCTCCTCCTCTGTCCTGTTGCTGCCCTAGTCTTGGGTTCCTATGCTCTACAAAGACGAGATGAGAAGCAGCCACCACAAGAGGCACAGGAGCCTGGAGTAGCAGAATGCCAAGAAGCAGAAAATCTAGAAGATCCAACACTCGAGTATCCTTGTAAGGCACCTGGGGGTAAGTGCAGGGCTGGCATAAGGGTATCTGCTGCCCAGCAGCCTCAGGCAGTCACTGCACAACAAAGCTTAGCAACAGCTGGAGGGGGCCGGAGAAGCAGTGGCAACAGCTGGGAGGGGAGTAGGAGAGGCACTCCCTTCAACTTGCCACCCTAGGTGGCCTTTCCCCCCCAATCCAGCTTGGAGTTTAGTGGTGGCATTGAGGGCCTCCAGGGCCTCAGCCCAGGCCCTGCACCTGGGGGTGGCAGCCCCAGCCTGGATTCTCCCACCATCACAAGCAAGTGTGGGGGAACCTAAGGGGTGGGACCGATAAGGCCTGTATGCAAGTAGGACAAATTATGCAAATATGCATTATGCAAATTAGACACCACCAAGACTTTGCACATGGCCCCACAAGGTTATGCAAATCCTGGGGGTGACCCTGGTGGCAGTAGCACGATTCTCCTCAATTCTGCTGCTGCCACCACTAAACTTCTCTGATCCAGAGTAAAGGGGCACCTCTCCACTTCCCCCCTCCCCCCAGTGCAGAGTTTCTTGGTAGCAGCAGCAGGACAGCTGGATGGGGGGGTGGGGCAAGAAAACCTCCCCCTTCAAGTTGGTAGTGCCAGCCCTGGGTAGGTGAGGGAAGCAGTTTCGATCACCTTGCTCCAGGATACCCCCCTCTGCGCAGGGCCAAACCTAGGATTTTTTGCTGCTCTACGCACTTCCAAGGCTGCTGACCCTGAAGCTACACTCCTAGCCAGGCCACACTCCTCCCCAAACCACACTAGGCTCCCCACCTTGGGGGGAAAAGGAAATAGAAGATTAGATAGTAAAACAAATAGTAATACATCCTGCTCACCCAGAGGGGGGGGGGGGGGGGGGGCAACCTCATCTGCTGCCCAGAAACCCAGCCTCGCACCACCCCATGCTAGCTGGGGCTGGACGCAGCACTGGACTAATGGGTGCTGGTATGGGGGCCCATAATCAGCTGACCCCAAGGCTCCAGGCAGCTACAAGTGGATTGTGGCTAAATCACCCAGGTTTAGAACGATGGGAGGGTACTTTCCCATGTTAAGTAACATGCATGATTTCCCTCCAGGAAGGAATCCAGAAGGCAAAGCACACGTGGGGTTTGTAACATGGGACGCCCTACCACCCCCACGCATTTTCACCAGCAATCTTACAGAGAATTGCAGAGTAGGGAAATCCTACAGGATTGCCAGCAAGAAAGCATTGGGGGGGGGGGGGGGGGGAAGTAGAGAAGGGGGGTTGTCCAACGTTACAAACCCCGCATATGCTTTGCCTTCCGGATTCTTTCCCAAAAGCCAATCATGCGTGGTAAGTAACGTTAGAGAGCATCTATAGGTGCCATGTTCCGCTGCTTCCCATTGGCTGCCGTGGTTACAAAGGAAGGGCAACTTCTTACAAACATGCCCGTTCTTTCCATGTGGTGGAGGCAGGGGGTGATGAATGGGCCATGAACTACTGCATTGTGACCCTATTGAGACTAATGGCTCTCACTGACTTCAAATGGGGAATTAAACCACTCCCCCTCAAAACTGCTGTCCAAGGCTAGTGTCTAGGTTGCCTCCCCACCCCCCCAGCCAGACCTACCTCTGTACAGACTTGCAGCCCATGCCCTACAGCCAATCTCTGCCCTTTCTATCCTGCACCCCCTCCTGCCATTCTCTTTTTATTAGCCCAGCCTAAACACAAGCACCATGCTGCATCAGACCAATGGTCCATCTTGCCCACCATCCTTTCTCCAACAGCCGCCACCTTAGGATGCTTCAGAGAAGTGCACAACAGGTCATAATGGAGTGATCAATTCCCAGCCATTTACACCCAGCTCCTTACATCCCCCAACCACCTTAGGTAATAGCCATTTATAGACCCAAGCTTCCTATCCTGGCAATGCCAATGCCCTTGAAGGACACGTAGTGCAGCTGCACCAGGGATATGAAGCTGGAGGACCCATGCTCCCTCATGCAGCTGTGTCCCCTGCCACTGATTGGGGGAGAAGAGGTTTCCCCCATTCCATCTTCTACACCAAGGCCCATTCCAACTTAGCTACACCCTTAAGCACTTGTCCAGTCCTTTTTAATGCTCTATTCCCTTATTGGCCTTAACGCTCTCTGACAACAGGTTCTGTACATTATTTTTCCTTTTGGTGGTTTTAAGTCTGCTGCCAATTAGTTTCAGAGCGTCCCCTAGTTCTAGTAAGTTTACATGAACCAATGCATGCAAGTTAGCACTCTTCAGTTTCCTTCCCTAAGAGAGGCATCAACTCTAGTTGCACTAGAACATTTGAAAAACTAAAAGGACAGTCCAGCATCACAGCCAACCTTCGCCTCCAGAGCATTAAGCTTAGTTTAAAAACTGTGCATTTAGGACAGGAGTGGGGGACTTTTTTGTTTCCAAGGCCACTTTAAAAATTAGTACAAGTGCTCAGAGGGCCACATAGAAGTTGGGAATGGGGGTGCACTCAATAAGAGTCCAGATCATGGATTTGTTCCCTACCCATGTGTTCATGCCCTCATCTTTGCTCTCTTACCCCAAGCTCAGTCCTTAGGTGTAGGGACTGGATCCAAGGGCAACATCCTAGAACTGGAATGGGACAAATAAAGCCCAGGTCACATTTGATCTCCAAGCCTAATGTTCCCCCACCGTGCTTTAGAACCTAGACTACTAGCTTTAGTGATGCAAGAGGCATGATATCAACATCTCCAAGTTCCTTATTAAGAGGTCAGAGAAGTGCTGAAGTTCTTCAGTATTTATGAAAACTACAGCTTTTTCCTCTTCCTGCCCCCCCTCCCCTTTTCCTGGCATTACAATGTGCAATTTGGTGCACTCTAATTAGGGTTGCCATATATGCAGCTTTTTAGAGGGCACTTGCAAAACAGGTTGCAGGGCTGCATTGACTCCAATGCAACCCTGAAACCTGTATTGCTCATAAGTGCCCTCTAAAAATTTGCATATATGGCAACCCTAACTCTAAGCATTCTTAAATGCTAGCATGCCAACGTTTCCCCAATTTAAGCTTACCTGCTGAAGAGGTCTGTGAAGTTCTCTTGTGTTCAGATGCTTCCAATTTTGAGGTAGGCCTCTTCTTTACATAGAAGCCATAGTCACTGCATAGGATCTCATCTTGCTATCTCTCCTTCGATTTGATAGCCAGACCAGCAAGTTTTATTTTCTCTCGAGCAGGACAACTAATGAAGTGAGCTGGCACAACATTTGTCGGTGGCTTCCAAAGAAGCCGCTGACCAACCTGCTGGTAGAAGCCACTTTTGCTTGGGGGCAAGGTTCTGTATGGAGTGGCTTCCTGAAATATGTATTCCTCCTCTTCATCTTCATCATCCTCTTCTTCCTCATCCCTCACCCAGTATTCTTCAGAGTCCTCAGCTTCTGAGAGAGAGACACTTTTAGCAGCTTTTTTCTTTAAGGTGTACATGGTCTTCTTACTAGAAGACCTGGGAAGAACTCCCAGTTTTCTGTTTTGACTGGAAAGCTCTTTGATCTTCGCTCTTGAACAGCTTTTTAAGTTCTGGCTATTGATGTTAGTCTGATCCCTTCCTGCTGCATCCTCATCTTCATTAAGGGATCCACCACTTTTAATTTTTTCTCTCTCTGAACCTTCTGTACTTTTTTTTAAAGTATACATGCTTTTCTGAAGCACATAGTCAGGGGCAAAGTACGACACTGCATTATCAACTGATGAGCCTTCATCTCTAGAAGACATTTCATCGGAGGTAAGACTGAGTACGCTTGGGCGTTTCCTTCGTGGCAAACACAGGTTGTCGTTTGTATCTATATTGTCCAAACAAGCCAGCCAACTCTCAGAAGGAATATACTTCTCCGATTCGTCACACCATAAGCTTTTGTCCAGTGTTGCTTGGCTTCCACTGGTTGCACCATGGCTTTGATTTAACTTTCTCTGCTGTACGTTGGAGTCATGGGTGATCTCCATGCTGGATGAAAATAGTTCACCTTGCTGTACAAGGTTAAACTCCTCTTGAGAAGCTTTGGAGCCAGTAGATTTTTTAGAGCTAGAAGATCTCTTGGAAGTTACCGTGTCTTGTCTTGCCCCTAACTGACCATTACCAAGAGATCTGACTACCTCAAACATTTGTGGTGTTCTGGCTTCTCCTGGAGATTTTATTCTTTGGTTTTCATTTCCCCATTTTTCTGCATCCAGCTTGGCTTTATTTGGAAGCTCTTTTTCCTGTACATCTTCCACACCCTGCTTCAAAGGGAGAGGAGCTTTCCGTTCCTCTGAATAACCAATGCCTGGCACTAGCACCTCCCGTTCATGAGGACCATATATAACTCCTTCACAAGAGCTAACAGAAAACATGTCACGTTGCACTACATTCTCTGGGACTGGTTTAGCATTTGACACGTCATACAGTGGAATAGTTTCTTTAAAGGATTTCCACAGTTGTATTGAAGGTGTGCCATTGCCATATTCTATCCTGACTTCCTCTTTTTCAAAGGCATAGCCCGCTGGAGGAATGTTCCTATATTGTGCAGTATTAGAAGAATTCTTTGCAAAGTCTGATACAGTCTCTTGTTTTTCCAAGGCACTTTCAGGTTCTTTCCCAACACCAGAGGGAACACAGGCTGTACTTCCAGCATCACAGCCTTTTGTTTCTGTACAGAGATCCTGGTGCTTTTTTGGCTTGTTCTTCTCAGGCTGTCTAGGATCAGTCTGCGTTTCTTTGGTCTCTGTTTTTTTCCCAGGATTACTATAGTGTCTGAAGCGTGTCGCTTGATAAAACATAGGGGAGGGCGGGTGAGCATTAAAATATGGTCTTCTCACTACTCTTGCATTCACAGGATGCTGTGGAACAAAATATCCTCCAGGGTACTCCGGGAGCGCAACAGAATAAAATGGAAAATATGGATTTCCACTTCTGAAGCCTAGGCACATTCGGGGGGGAGGAGAAAAAAAAAAAAGAAAAGAAAAAAAGAGAAAGATGTGTATTTGCAATCCCTGCTGAAACAAAACAGCTAACACCATCTGAGCTCATTAGCACACAACTGCTCTACCACATAAAAAACATTCCATTTACTCCAGAAATGCAACTCCCCAAATACCTGCATCAAGTACTTCAAAAAGGAAGACAAAGGACAGTTATGGATTATCTGTCCTGAGGAGTTTAGGCAAACCTGTATCTTAAATTAAGATTTGACCTGTGCACTGATGCATGAATGGTTTGCACCTTTCTACGTTTCAGGGGTGGTTTGTCCAAGCTAGCCTCTCATAGTTCCCTTAAAAAAGGCAAGTTATTTTGGCTACTGTTAGAAATCTATTATATATGGAGTCTTCAGTTCAAAAGACACATAAGGTAGTTACATATTACACACTAGTACTAAGAAGCAGGGATGGGACTTTTCAGTATTGCCAAGAACCAAGAGTAACCGATAATGGTACTTTTGCTTCTTTCCAAAATGTTGGTCCTTTTTCTGTTTCGGCCCCATCAGTTTTTTTTTTATTTCTTTACATTTTATTTACTTACTTATTTAGCCACCCCCTCATGCCTACAGCATCTTGGGGTGGCTTACAAAAAGAATAAAATATACAATATTAAAAATTCAATAGAAAACAAAGAGAACTTAAAACTAAAGTCATTGGCAATGGGGGAAATGGCAAAGTGCCATGTTAAAAAACTAAAGCCGAGAGAACCAAAACCAATAGGGGAACCGGAATTCATGAGAACTGAAACCAAAACTGAAATTTTGCCTAGAGTCCCTCCCCTACTGATAAACATTGCTACTGAAAGCCTCTCTCTCAGGCTAGAGGATGTTCACATTAAGGGACAAGGTTTAAAATAGGTAAATACACAAAAGATTAAATCAAGTTATACATACAAGATTCTTACTTGCCAGCTCAGCACACAGGAATTAGAAAGTTCAAGCTTTATTTTAAAAGGACACATTCAGTTTCTCCCCCTCCCCACAAACCCCTTAAAAGAATGAAGTTTACTTATGTTGTACATTTCCAGATTTAGAGCTCCCCCAAATTGCTGCAGCAGACAGACAACAACAGCCCTATGCCTTATAAAACAGACTTGCCATCATAGGACACAAGCTGCACAGGTTTTACAAATTATCCCCCACCCCTCAAGCTCTTCATGCTTTGCTACAAATGCTTTTTATAGGGTCTCATTAGGAGAGGAAGGTTCTGAGTACTGGGAGATAAGCAACCTTGTTTTTGCTCCGCTACACAGGGGCATGGGACAAGTCACCAAATAGGTGCCGCAACTACTGATCTTTGCACACTGTAAATGGAAACATATTTACCATGGAACAGTTTAATGAATTTGGATGTGCAACTGCAACATGCTTTAAAAGAGGAATGTTTGTTCTAAGGTTCAGCTTTGAGTTCTGTGTAAACAAACTGTCATAGGTAGCTACATAGAAGTATTTTGAGTAATATTTATAGCCCAAAAAGGATAGGGACAATTTTTAGCTAAGACAAGCAGACAAATAAATTCTTCACGTCAACTCTCCCCTAGTCCTGTATAGAGTAGATCCTTTAAAGCTATTCTGAGTGTTACCAGTGGTCAAAGCTCACAGCTTCTCTTATTCCACACTTCTTGGTAATCCTACTTACGTCACCATGTTCATTTTCCCTATTCAAGTCATTACTAAGAAATATTGAGAAGGACCTCAGAAATACTGAGCTAAGATATAGCTGAATTAGTAGGCAACAAGGAAACATGCTAGTTGAGGGGGGGAAATCCACCTCATTTGACCACCACCCCTCATCTTCTCCAAGAGAGAGAAGCTACACCACTGGTTAACAAAGATTTAAGTATTGTATCCCCTTGGCTATTCAATACACACATTTTCCTGGACAGCTTCTCTTTGTCTTACCTGGTGACGGCATGCAATACGGGTTATACGCATGAGTGAGGTACCATGGATTCGGGAAAGGTTGTTGTGCCGTTGGCTGTGCGTAAAAGAAGGGCCTCGAGTTATTGGTCGAGTATGGCCCACTTTCTGAAGCTGGAGAAGAATTCATTTTCTAGGCTAGAAACAAAATAAGTAATGATCATTCATTTTGAATCCAATCAGACTCTTAATGGGAGCCAAGGGGAGACGTACACAGGCATAGAAGGGCACTGCCTCCACCTCCCCTGTTTTTTCTGGTCCTCCTTCCCCTGTAGAAATAGAGTATCAGGATTGTACAACTTTAGGCTTAAGGCCACACAAACAACAGTTAATTCTGTTAAGAAAATGCCTGCATAGTACATGAACTTCTGAAGGCGAGTGCAATTGCCCCTGCCCATTGTCATGTAGTCTGACCCTTCTAGGCCAGGGTTGTAACTATAGATCTGAATCCAAGCCACCTGCATTTAAAAAGAAAAAGAAAAAGAAAAAAAGGCATTTCAGAGGCTCTTTCAGTTGAAAGAAAGTTCTTCCCACTTCTGTACTGAAGCAACAGAAACCCATTCGGAGGACTCCCACCTCACTTGATTGATTGGCAAAGAGAAGATGAGAAGTATACATTTACATCCAGAAACAAAAAGGACTGTTATCAAGCCAAGGAATTCAGTATTTGCCTACAGAGCATCACATGATCTGCAATTAGTTATAGCATTTTACAGAGGGCTATGAAGTAAAGCAGCTGGATTTAGCAAGCACACATGCATAAAGGAAAAAGCATCAGCAGAACAAGCTAGAAAGTAAGTCTGCTACAGAACTCACTTTTCAAAAAGAAAAGCAGTCAAGAAGCACAGAGACCTCTTAATCCAGATTCTATCTAAAACACAGCCTCAACCCAAATTAATAACTAGGCACCAAGAGCCCATTTGTCAAATTTTCTCTGTATCCCCCACAAAGGGTACTTCAACCTTTGAAGAAAGCAGTCCAACAAAAACAAACTAGTTCACCCGCCCTGCACTTCCACCAAAACTAAAGTCCATGCTGCTGCTGTTCCTGCTCACAGCCCAGCAAGAAACTAAGCAAGCTTTGTCTCCCACTTTGTTTATGGAACACAACTACCATGGGTCCCTCCCCTTCACACCTGTGGCCAGTTTAACAGTGAGGTAAGAACTTTTCTTATGATCAGTGTGAGTAGCACCTAATAGGGAGATAAAACAGCAACTAAGCAGTGTGGTTGGGGACTATAATAACCTATTACAGACTTGTCTACTCCTGTCTAAACAGAAACAGCCCACACAGAATTGGGGTTTGCAACAGTGGAGTATTTTGAAAACTGGGCTAAAAGATTCAGATGTGACCACTCCTGTTGTATCCTAGGAAGGGTTGCCATATATGCAAATGTTTAGAGGACACTTATGAGAAAGACAGGTTGCAGAGCTGCACTGGAACCAATACAGCCCTGCAATTTGTATTTCTCATAGGTAGGGCTAAGAATTTGTCACAGTCTTGACAAAAGTCACATTTTTAATGACTTTTGCTTCCCTCCATGACTTTTGAGATCTTCCCATGACTTCCATGATTTTCTCAAGTTTTTCGAGATTTCCCCGAAACTGAAGAGCAGAGCCGGCAAGAAGTTGGTGAGAAGAGCATGCTCAATGGTGCTAAGAAGATCCACGATGTCCCCCTGGAGCTCCAAACCCCTCCCTGGCTGTGGAGACGTGGCGGCATGGCAAGAAGCCGGTGAGAATAGCAGGCTGGGTGCCACCGGGTAAAGCCACGGCCTCTCCCTGGATCTCCAAACCCCTCCTCGGTGTTGTTTCTTGTGGAGGGCAGAGCTTTGGGCGTGGTCAAGGGGTGGCGTAGTGTGGCGGCGGGATCGGAGGCAGAGAACGTTACCATTGTGAGAGCTTCAAGAGGCGCCCAGGAGGAGATGGCAGCATTTCCTCTGCTGTTATCCCCTGTTTGGGCTTACAATCTAAGCCTGGGGCTTTCAAAGGGCTTTACAATCCCTGGGTTTACAATCTAAGGGGTGGGGGGTGTTTTCCTCCTTCTTCTATTCTGTGCTGGGTGGGTTACAATCTGTGCTGGGCGGGTTACAATCTAATCCCTAGATTTACAATCTAAGGGTGGGGAGATGGGTACAAAATACAACATTGAACAAAAGTTTTAAAAAATTTACCCATGAGTTTTCCGTGACTTTTTCTCATTCCTGCCATGACCAACTCATGACTTTTAAAGAAAATTTCCATGACAAATTCGTAGCCCTACTCATAAGTGTCCTCTAAACATTTGCATATATGGTAACCCTAATCCTATGACTCTTGTCCTGCAAGGATTTATAACTTTCACCTGTACTCACTGAAGCGAATGTTGCTGCTTTCAGTGTGCAGGGTCATTAGGTGTTACCAGACAAAGATTTAGGCTACTCAATGTAACCTAATTTGTGGAAACACTTACATTCAAGTAGTTGAGTAAGGGTGGGATCTTCACCCATTAAAGTCAACAGGACCACAGCCATTGCCTTCACTGAGGACATGATTGCACCATATAAGCAGTCACAATCCTTGGACATTGAAGTCAATGACTCCTCTCCTATTGAAATTCATGGATGGAGGAATGCACTCTGAATAGCCCCATCACCTTACTATCCTCTGGGCAGGCAATGGTGATAGGACAGGTGCAAGTGCATTCACTTCAATGATATTGAATCCCATTGTAGGTGCTAATGCCAGTGCTATCCACTTGCAGGGTAGCGCCCAAGCACTTAGATCCTTGAAATGCTGTCTATTTCCATGGGACTTGTGCTGGTGTAGCACTTTCAGGACTGGAGCCTAAAACCATGATACGTAGATCTATTGGCTTCAGAGGATCTGTAGTAATTGATTTCAGGATTCTGGTCAAACAGTGCAATCTCCTGGTGAGATAGGATGTTTACTAGTAGTTAACAAAGGTGAGATGCCCATTCATCTCAATAGGACTCACACATGTGCTATCCTGCTGGAGGATCCCTCTGTAAGGCTGTGATTTTAAACTTGTCTAGCAAAGCCCTAGTGACAGCAGTGGGGGCCACTGGCACAAATGCATTGAGGAATACAGCCAAACTGCTTATTCTGAGTAATCCCATTGACCATAAGGAAGAGTTTGCAAAACAGTGCCTGTTTGTGGGTCTCCTGAAGTCAGTAGCAGTACTTGCATGTAAGTGGGCCTAAATCTTTTCAGGACTTAGCTTTTAAATATATGAAGAACTTTACCACAGGGAGCAGCTTTATCCAGTGAAATCCTGCCTCTACTGATATCAAAAGGAGCTTTGCTGTTGACTTTAATGAGGCCAGGGTATCACTAAAATTATTATTTATGATTAAGTTTTTATATAGTGCCAGCAGTGTACCTGGCACTTTACAATAATTAATTATAGAGAGATCCCTGCCCCAACCGGCTTACAATCTAAAAAACAAGGGAGGGGAGATGAAGGGAAGGGAACACACAGAGAGAAAGGAATACATTCACAAAATTGAGAAGCTGTAGATGCATGTGCTTAGCTTAGTTAAGGGCACCCTGAGTAAATCAGGGAGCAGACTATGGGGATGAGGAACTTGGGAAAACCTGATGGAAGAGGTAGGTTTTGGGGGGAGGGGGATTTGAAGGTTGCGAGGGAGGGATCAGAATGAGTGTATTCAGTGAGGGAGTTCCAGGCATGGGGGCAGCAAGAAAAAAAGGGTGGATATGTTTTGACGAGCAGGTGAGTGATGGGCGGGTGAGAGGAGACGTGGAGTTCTTGGATGAGAGTGCAGCAGGAAACAAGTGTAGAGAGATAGGCCCTTTTCACACAGATACGCTAACACTGATAAAATGGGTGTTACATTTTATTATACATGTTGCAGGGCTGCAGGTGTGCTCTGTGGGTGCCCTGCAACATGTATAATAAAATGTAACACCCATTTTATCAGTGTTAGCGTGTCTGTGTGAAAAGGGGCAAGGCTATAAAGAGCCTTGAAGGTAAAGACTAGGAGCTGAATGTATTCAGACAGAGGGAGCCAGTGGAGGGAGGAGAGGAGAGGCCAGATATCAGTAGGACTATGGGTGCAATGCTCTACCATTAAAGGATGGAAGTTTTCAGTTTTGCCATTGACTTCAATGGCTGGAGGAATGTGCCCAACATTTTAAAACGTAAAAATGTGCTTCTAATCACTTGTTTTTCAATAAATTATCAATATGTAAAGCGCCAGGTACATCGCTGGTGCTATATAAATGCTTATAATAATAATAATTAATTAATAAGAACATAACAAGTGCCATACCGGGTCAGACCAGTGGTCCATCAAGCCCAGCATCCTGTTTCTGACAGTGGCCATCTCTGGTAGCTCAAGAGAAGTAGATGTACAGGTCATGGAGGTGTGTTCATCTCTTGCTAACCACTCTCTACTAACAGTAGCCAGGGGTTCAAGCTCTAACTAGTAGATGTTTATAGATCTATCCTCTAAGAATCTGTCTAATTTCTGTTTGAAGATTCTTATGCTGCCGGCTTTCACAGCCTCCTCCAGCAATGAGTTCCACAACTGTATTGTCTGTTGTGTGAAAAATTAGTTCCTTTTGTTCGTATTAAACCTGCTGCCATTTAACTTCAGGGAGTTTTTTCTTGTTCTCTTATTGTGAGAAAAGGCAAACAATATTTCTTTATTTACTTTTTTCCATTCCACTCATGGTTTTATAAACTTCTATCATAGCTCCCCTTAATCACCTCTTCTCCAAGCTAAACATCCCCAAACTGTTGAGTCATATGGAATTAAATCCATCCCTTCTATCATCATTGTTGCCCTTTGCTGAACCTTTTCCAGTTCTGTTATATTGTTGCTCCCCACACTTCGCTGAGGGGTGGGAAGTCCCAGGGCAGCCTTGCTGGTTTGGTGTCCCTTTGGCAGGAGACTCACAGGCCCTTTTTAAAGGAGATGCACCAATGCAGTGAGTGGGCGTGCGCTCCTGCGACCCACGCATCTCCATCCATCAACACGCTTTGAGCAGCTGGGAAGGAGGCGGGTTGCTCAGTGTGTGTGCACCCATCAACACTCACCTGAACCGTGCACAGGGCAGCCCACCCACCCATGGGACAGGTCCAACAACACCATGGAGAAAAGGCCATGTGAGGGAGAGACAGGCACAATGCACGACTGACAACAGACACCCTCCCCCATGCCCGATATGTTCACAGCCAGACCAGGAGCCCTTAAAGGAAACCCGCCCAAAGAGACGGGTGCACTGGCTCCCACCAAGGCACAAAAGAAGATGAGCCAGCACCATGGAAGGAGACCCAGACAGCCAGATAAGCACCCGGACAGGGGCGGGGCACGGCGCCTGAAGGAGGCGCGGAGGGAGGAAAGCAATAGGACAGCTGGTAGCTCTCATGTCCCAGGACAGTCGAGCACCAGCACAGCTGCCTCCAACAGGTCTTTGGCAAGGGGGAGGGGTGAGGGTGGGTTGTTTAGCGGGATGGGGTGGGGTGTTGTTTATTTATGTGTGAGATTTTAATTATGGGGGAGGTGATGCTCCTCTTTTATTTACTGTTTTATTTGGTTGGTTTTTGTTGTCTGCAGGGCCCTATGTGAATTTTATATATGTTTTTATTCTTGTAAGCCACCTCGGGCTTCCTCTGGCAGGAAGGGCGGGGTAATAAATAAATTAAATTAAATAAACACCACCACCACGTCCCCCAGAAAAAGGACCTGTTCAACCACTGGCACCGTCCTCTCTGACAGCAGCCAGGGTAGCCAGTGGGACCCCAGGGCGGGATGGCAGACCACACCCCACAGAGGGGGGAGTGAGATGACAGCTGACAGTCAGTCCTGTGACAGCTCACGGTTATACCTTCCCATCACATGCAGGCACTAGCTCTGCACCCACCCCTTCCACATCCTCCAGGTGGGCCCCACCTGCCACAGCTGCACATCCCACAGACCCCACCCCACAGGGCATGCCCTGGTCGAATGAGGAGAAACCCACTAGACTAGTGGGTTAGAGGGGAGGAAGCTGGACTTCTTCCCAAATACACACCCCTCCCAACACCTCTCTACCCTTTCCCAATACAGACACTTCCCCCTTATCTCCCCACCCTCATTGATGCATACACATCACCTATTTCTCTGCACTGTCCTGCAGAAACACACCTCAACACCTGGTTTCCACGTGATGAAAACAGTTCTCCCACTGCCCAAGTGACCTCACTCTTGTCTGCGTGTACACGTCTGGCATCCATCAGCCTTCTTTCCCCCATATACACCCTCGCAGAACTCAGCTGTCCCAGTCTCCCTAACCCAAATGAAAGGAGATAGGGAAAGGAGCAGGTTGCTTCCCCCTTACCCCCTCCGGTCCCTGCCCCCAACCTGCAAAGAAGAGGACTGGGACTGAGAGACCAAGGCAAAGTGTGGGGGCATGGAGCCTAAGTTGTAAAGGAGCACAGTATGTGAAACTGTAGTGTACAATGTCTTTACTGCTAACATGGCACAGAAGGTAAGGCGAGAGCCTTAGCTTACAATTTCTATGCTTTTTAGAGCATGATTGAATTTGTAAGGTTCTTAACTTCTCTCTTAAACTGAAGGGCTTATTATTATAGCATTTACAAATGTACAGGTTGAGAAGAATGGCTGGGACCAGTTTCCAGCTCTTCCAATCAGGTCCTGCTGAGCTCTCCATGTCTTTACTGCTTACAGTAAAGGGGGGGGGGAGAGGAGAGGGATGAGGGTGCCACAGAAACAGAGGCAGTCTCGGGGGGGGGAGGACCCCCGGAACAAGGCACGATGGGGGCCCCCAATGCAAAGCGAGCCCGGCGGAGAGGGTCCAGGAGGAGAAGGAGGAGGAGGAGGAGGAAGGGGGCCCCACAGTCAAAGGGGGGCACATTCAGGGCAGCCGGGTCTGGTGGAGCCCCTCTGCAGGTCCAGCGACGCTCCGGCAGCACCCACCCGGGCAAGGGTCACGGTCTGGTCCGGTCCGGGGGGGGGGGCAACCCCCAGGTCCCGCAAGCACCCGGGGTGTGTGTGTGCAGTCGGTGCCAGGGCCGGTGGGAGAGGACTGCCAGCAGCACACGGGTGGGTTGGGAGCCCACACTGAGCGCCCC
>QEPC01000763.1:1607769-1618826 GCA_003113815.1 Sphenodon punctatus | reverse complement strand
TTAAAAGAAAGGGGTGAGTCAAAGATGAAGCCTAGGCTACGGGCTTGGGGGACAGGCAGGATGGTGACTCCATCAATAGTTATTGACAGTGAGGAAGGAGAGGAAGGATGAGGGGGGCCATGCAGTTTCCAATGGGTTGGTTTCCGGAGAGAAAAGTTCTTGTTTGAGTGGTTCTGTACATTAGCACACTGGGTTTGTGCATGTGCGCCCTTCACTCATCAGACAATTTGCATAGCCAATAGATTTCTTGTGATCTTCACAGGCCCTCCAATATATAAGGTCACTCCCCTGTCCAAATCACAGTTCCTTCCAACTGCTTTCATGGCTTATTGGAAACTGACATAGCCTTAGATTTCCTGTCAGTTTTCTAGTCAGTTTCAACATGACATTGCCTGTCAGGCATACTTTTAAAAATGTTTTTCTTGCGGGAAGAACATACCTACAAAAGACCCGCATACACAATGCTTAGTATGTCTGAGTAGAGATCATAACCCAGACATACTACCTACATGTACCTACTGTGTAGGTAAAGCCAAAGACAGTAAAAGAGATGTCACTGAGGCTTCCAGCTTTGCTCGCCCAGCTTGAGAAGAAGCAGAAGAGAGGCGGTAAGAATAAGTCAAAAACTCTGACAGACCAGTCCTGTCAGATTCTGCCTTCCCTGCCATTTCCACTGTGGTGTCTGAGGTAACCATTTCAACTACAAAGCCTGTGATTTATACTCCAACTATATCTGAGGTGGCAATCTCTGAGATTGAATCTCCTACGTTTCAAGTAAAAAGAAAGAATAGAGGTGTGCACCAGGGACCCATGTTGTTATTTGTTTTCATGTTTTGTTTTCTTTATTTAAATCTTTCATTTTTGTAAATATCAAAATTTTGTTTTCATTTTTTCTTCCATTTTCGATCTCCATTGGTTTTAATGGAAAACACATTTTTAGCTGTACCTTTTTTTGTTTTTCATTATAGTTGGATGAAACTTGGAGGGATTATGCCTCCAATATAAGACATTACATGCACCAAATTTCAGAAAATTTGGATAAAGGAATCCAGTTTTATAAGCAGTTGTGTTATTTTGAAAAAATCTGCATATACATTCCTTGCTGTAACTTCTTTATCTACCATCTAATGTGGATGAAACCTGGCATGATTATACCCCTCCACAAATTTACTATGCCAACTTTCAGAAGGATTGGATAAAGGGTCCTGATGGTATAACTAATTAACTTATACATGTATGTCTGACTGTAACATCTTTGGAGCACATGAACTTTGGCAGGACTGTATCTCATACCTTCAGGATCACCTCTGCCAAATGTCGGAAAGATGTGATAAAGGATCCCAACTTTATAAGCCTGAACAGCATATGCAGAGAATGAGCCTATGCCAGGAAGTCTCTTGCGTGTCACTGTGGTATAAGATCTGTTTGTGATGCCAATTCACCAGCAGAAGTGTCAACCAAATATCCTCATTCTGTGCTGTGACCACTCCAGCTTATCTCCCCCACTTGTAACTGGGAAGTTGGAAGCATCTGCTTAGGAAAGAGTCAATAGAGATTCTCTTATGTTCTCGGTCACAGTGCTGCAGGATGTGATTGTGATGATAATTGGCCAGCCTGGATATGCAAACCATGTCTCCTAACTGCTGGGATGCTATCACCAAAGTCCCAGTTATGTCCCTTCTATGCCCGCTTCAAGGCTGTCCCCTCTGGCTGCCTCAAAGCCACCACTGATTGGTCCTGTAAAGCTGGAAGCATGTAGTAATTGGCCAGTGAATGTGTCTGTCAGTCTGTTGGGTTGCTCCCCATTCTCTCTCCTACAGCCTCCTTCCCCCTGCCATGTCAGGTGCCTGCCTCTGACTGGCACTGCATGTGCTGCTATTTATCTGAATAATGATCTTCAAGAGGACAAGTTCAATTGATTTTAAAATTCGGGCCCTTTATCAATTTTTCCTGTATTTTGGCAGAGATTACGGGGAAGGTGTGGGATACATTCCTGCCAAATGTCTTGTAAACAGGATGGAATATAAAAATGTTACAGCCAGAAATGCATTTCCAAGTTAATGGCTTATAACATCAGGACCGTTTATCCAAACTTTCTGAAATTTGGCAGGATTGGTAATCTTGGGGAGGGTCATAATCTTTCCAGGTTTCATGCAAACTGGATGGACGATAAATAAGTTGTAGCCATGAATGTGTATGGAGCTTTTCTTAAAATCACAACATTCAATTGCTTATAAAATCAGTTATCTTTAAGCAATCTTTCAGATATTTGGTACACCTAGTGCCTTCCATTGGGGGTTCAATTTCCCCATGTTTCATCAGAATTGATTAAGAAACAAAAAAGATATAGCTGAAAATATGTTTTTGTGTTTTCCCATTATTTCAAAAATGAAAATTCATTTTCATTTTTGTTATTATTTTTTGTTTTTGTTATTACAATAACAAAAATGAAAATGTTTGGTTTTATCATCATAGTAACAAAAATGAATTGCACACCCCTAAGAAAGAAATCTGTGACTGAAACAGAACCGGCAATTAAAATACTCCGGTCCAACTCCCCTAGTTCTTTTGACGAGGAATCGGATTTATGAGGGGAAATGATGGCTGATCACCTTTTTTTTTAATCACCATCTGTTTTTTCATGTCTTAGGTCCTTTCATGTAACTGTGGAGGAGCAGGTGGATCCTAAATTCACCGACTCTCCTTTCAGTTCACCGTCCCTGCAGTGGTTAGTGCCGGAACGGCCAGAGGTGAGTGCACAGACTGATACCCAAGCACAGCCTTTGTTTTGGGGGTCCCTTGGGATTACTTGAAGACTCAAAAAAAGACCAGACAACAGGAGAGATCTTTTATATTCTCTTGTCTGCAAGACATTTTGAAAAATCAACAGCTGCCCAGAGGTGTTGCTAGGGGTGGGTTGACTGGGCTGGAGCCCCGGATGGCAGGCAGGCTGTGCAGTATTGAAACTGACTAGGCTAGTCAGTTTCAATAGTTACTTACTGTGCATGTCTCAGGCACCCGCCACGGCCACTGCGCGCCCTCTAGCTGCCCAGTGTGCGTGCATGACTCCCCCAGCTGATCCCTGCTCTGCCTAAAGCAAAGCATTTGGCAGTCAGAGATAAGGGTTGAGGTGGGTGGGTTTCTGGCCGAGGATGGTTTTTTTGTAAGGCATTTTCCCGGGATATTTAAAAAATAAATAAATTATATTTTGTGTTTTTTATAATTATTGTAAGCCACACTGAGCCTTTGGGGAAGGGTGGGGTATAAAATTAAATAAATAAATACATAAATAACTGTTGGAAATAGAGTGAGAGAACCCCGTTGCCCTGCCCCTTCTGGCACAGCCCTGAATCTTTTTGGGTTAACTCCTCAGGAAAAAGGTGGCAATCCTCTGTGGGCCTCAAAATCTAGCTACAGCAGTTCCTACACTAATAAGGATCAAAAGAATAGAAAGATTCTTTGCTAGCGGGAGTTGGTTTCCTTTGGATTGGAAATCACTCAGGGTGTTTTTAGACGAGCGCCTCCCCACCCAACACCCACACCCACCCATCGTGCGTGTTGCAGGGTCGCATTGGTGTCCTATGCAGCCCTGAAACATGCAGGATGGGTGGGTAATGGGTGTGGAGGCACTTATCTAAAAACACACTTTCTGTCATCAAGACCCTCCGCTTCTGATGACTAAGCTACAACACATGCAATCACTTGCTCTGTTTCGGATACATTCTTAAGCTGATGATGCCATAGTAGATGAGACTCCAACTATGGATAGATACATCCCTATATTAATATGTAACATTTCAGTTAAGTCTACATTGGAATTTAATATTAGTCATCTGCTTGTTAATGACTTATTAGGGTCCTGCCTGCTGTTTAAATCTTATATTCTGTAGAGTTGTGATTATATCCACAAGATAAGGTCTTTTTCACCTGAAATACCTAATAGTGGTCTGTACTGTGAAATTCTCTGTTACACACAATGGGGTTTAACTGGTATTTGTTTAAATATCAAGATGATAACAAACATAACTGATCTGTCTTGAAACCTCTCATGCTAATACTTTACCAGTGACCTTCCTACAGATTTTTGTACACTTTTATTGCACATGCATTTTGCAGTTATCATGCAGTAGGTATTACAACCTTATATAGTCAACAACACATACCTAGCTGCATGAACTGTAGATTTATTTATTTATTTGTTCTTCTGCTGCAAGGGGTTTGACAAAGGTTGCTACCTTTCTTGAAAAGTTGATACAGAGATTGGGGCCATGCCAGAAGGGATGGGGCAAAGACTCTCCCATCCCAATTCAGATGTGGCTATGCCTCCTTTGGGGCATCATGATGTCACAAAGCTCCACAGGCGGTGGAGCCATGTCTAAAAAGGGGCAGGGGAGCCTTTTCAGCCTGCCCCTTTCCAATGCGGGCTCACCTCCCTCTGAAAAAATGTCCCTGGGTTATCCAGGCACCCCTGGATAATCCAGGGAAATCACATCTTCTCCGAGAACCCAGAGAAAATGTATGAAAACCTTGATACTGTGGATCAAACTTGTAGGAGTGCTAACCCTATGTCTGACATCCTTAGATGCTAGAATCTTCAAATTTGCAATCTAACAAAAGGAAAAAAATATTTAAAGACCCAGGACCCAGAAATATGCATCACACATGCAGAACATAAATCTAATGGCGCCTTTAGCATTACTAAGCTTAGCAGAACAGATTTTCCTAGTAAGCACTGTTAGCTGAAACTCAGGTTAAAGAATTGCACAGACAACAATTCACAGTTAATGAACAAAGGAGGACTCTAGGCTTCAGTGAACATTGAAGATAATTATGGGTCAATTTTGTCTGACAATTTAAGGAAATCTAAAATGGTGCCAGTTTTGTAATTGATTATACAGAGGCATGTTTAATGCAACGGCTAGAGTGTTAACAGCTACTTGTGTTCTTTCCTAGTACAGGAACTGAGTGGAGAGGTGGCATTTGCCCTTTCCCATGATGTTCAGTGGTTGCCATGGACTAGTTTTACCCCTGGTGCAGATTAAGACAGCTGTAGTTCATAGACCCAGCTAGTTTGCAGTTTCTTAGTTTGTAGGTTGTAGACCCAGTTAGCAAAGGACCTTATGGTTATTTAAGAACTCTAGCTCTCAAAGAGGTGGAGGGAGATGAAACTGAAAGGAGCTCTAGGCCAAAGCTGTGGCAAGGTCTCTGTATAGGCTCACACTGGGAGACTCCTGACTTTAAAGCCTTAGTGGGATTCCACAGCTGATACCAGCTGGGAAGCTCTGCTGTGAGAGGATTCAGCTACATGGGATCTTCAGGTGGGACCCTTCCGATACCCTGAAGGGGATTTATAAAGACTCTGTTTGGACTAGGTACACCTTGGGTGCTTGCTCCTTAGACATTGGTGATTTGAGCTGGGATCTGGAGCATGGGAGACTGGAGGGCTAGGAGCTGGATCACAGGTGATGGAGGGCTGGGAGTCTCTGACCACAGGCTGTGCTAGGCAGTGCCTGTGTTGCTGAGACAATTCCTGTTTGTTGTGCGTGCCTTAAATAGGGGGCCTTAAATAGTTCTCTACCATGGGTGCTACAGGAAAAAGGCCAGAGTAGAGTTCAGAGAGAAGAGAACTCTTTTTGGAGAAACAAAGGATCTTAAGCAGCGAGATCATTTTCAGTGTAAAGTGGGCAATATAGCTCTGTTTGCCAATCTCTCTTTCTATGGGCATGAGGATACCATAGATGAAGTTGCAATCTTTGGACATAGTGTCTTTATATGAACACGAGTACAACAATTATAAGGCGTTAGCAGTATAAACCCCTGATGTCTTAGCAGTCCCAACTGGACAGCAGAGATGCCAAGCATGCTCTCCCATTCCCTTCCTTTCCCCTGGCTAGAATTGATACACTGTTTTTCCTGACATCCTCACTGCAGCAGGCACTGTCAGGAGAAACAAATGAAATTTAGACAAAATGTCATTGGTTTTTTATTCTGTTTATGTTTCCTGTTTACCTTAACAAAAATCACAAAATTTTGTTTGAGTTAAACAGAAAACATGAACAAAACGCACATGCCTTCTGAGTAGGGCCAGCTGGGCTGAGCATGGCTGAGCTAGCCCAGGAACTGAAAGGCTGAGCCTGGAGCTCTGTAGCGGGGGTGGCTGACTGGGAACCAAGGAGACAATGAGAGAGGCAGGAGCCATGAAGGGCTCTGTCTCATAGCTGGCTACCTGGCTGCAGGAGGAAATGTGCCCAGCTAGGGAGGCCTGAGGAAAAGAAGGGAGCCTCTTGTTCTTACAACCCAGAGGCTCTCTGCCAACTCTTGCAGGAGGATGTGTGAATCCAAACAGTTCAGGCCAGATTCACAAGTGCAAGCTTTTAGACGTCTAATTTAGGAACATCCCCAACTGTTGAAAACCTACTGGGTTAGGATCACTTCTGTTCCTACTCGGGGAACTCTCCAGAATTCTGTATCCAGTGTCAGCAAATGAACACACACCAACTTTAGAGTAAAAGGAATCTTTATAAAATAAATCAAATTCAAGTTAAAGTAAAATAAAATTAGTTCAGAGCTACAGTTGCTTACAGAAAAAACAGATGGTTGACAATGCAATTCTAGTTAAACTGAATCATTCTTAATTCAATAGGTCACTATTAAGTCATTCTTAGCATAGTCTCTTCGCAGCCATTGCTGGCTGGACTCTCCTCTCAGGCAGAGTCAGAGAGTTGAGAGGGATCTTAAAGGTCACCTAGTCCAGCCCCCGCACCGATGCAGAATCCACTACAGCCAAAACACGCAAAAATCTCTTCAACCAGAAACAAAGTCTTTATCAAAAATCAGTTACAAGTAGAGATCAGAACCAACCAGAGCTCAATGATGCAATAACAGGGACAATTTTATAGAAGAAACATCCAGCTGACTCAAACAAGTGAGTCACAGCCACACTGCAGGGGAGGCAAAAAAACCAACGCCAAACCCTCCAAGTCAACTGCTAATCTGACCCAAGGGAAATTTGTTCCAAACCCTAAATATGGGAACCAGTTAGACCCTGAGCATGTGGGCAGGTCCCAGCAGATTAAGTATCTGTCTCCAGGCATCAGAATACCCCATCAGCCCCATTTCCACTTGCTGACAATTTTTATGCTTCAGGAAAAACAAAACAAAAAATGTGTCTTGGGTTTGGTTTTTTGGTTTGCTTTGGTGTTTTTTTAAGAGATTCTTTTCCCTGAAATATCATTCATGAGTTGTGAGCCATCAGGATAGTCAAGTTCTTCCCTCCCACCATTACCCCCGAGAGCTTATTCCAGTAGTTTACTGCTCTGATGGGTAAAAGCCTTCTTCTAATTTCCAGGCTGTATCCATTTGCTCTTGTACCCATGCCCACTAGTTTGGACAAATCTTCCCTTTCTATTCTGCTAACTTCTCTGATATTTGTACAACATGATCATATCTTCTCTTTGCCTTTGCAGCTGCGGCTGCATTGGCCGTGGTGCCCGCCCATCTCCCAAGAGGGCGGGCGGCCAGGGGAGCGTGGGGGGGGCCCTGTGTGGCTGCATGTTGAGCCGCACGGCCCTGCCCCCTCCCCGATTCCCCACCGGGATCAGCCAGCAGTTCTGTTGACGTGCCAATTTGATCCCGGCAGAGGAGCAATGGGTGATTCTGTGACGGGGTCAATACAGGCCCCTTCACGTCTGAAAATACCCAGAGATTACACACTATTTTGGTGAGTATCCACAAACAAGGTATATGCAGCAACATGGAAGGAGTTTGGGGCCACAAGAATGAACACATTCCATGGAATGCTTCACTTTCTTCAGGAGGGTCTCAAAATGGATCTCAAGACACATAAAGTGAGCAGCCACACTCAACATCATTTGCTGCAGAGAATAGGAATCCTTGGCCATTTGCACTCATGTGAAAAGATTTTTGAAGGTCTCTTTTCTGCTCTGGCCTGTGTGTCACCGCTTTCCCTCCTGGAGACTGAATGTCAAACTTTGGACAATGATTTGGGCTCCCTTTGAACCTCTTTCCCAAGTATTGTTGTACTTTAGGATGATCAGGATTCAATTTCTGGTCACCATCTCACTAGCCAGAAGAATGTTGGAGGCGGGAGCTCTGTCATCAGACCCAGATCATGTCAGTTCCATAGTGATAGACTGGTTCTTCATCCTGATTTTTGGAAGAAAGGAGGGATCAGTTCAGCTTTTCATAGGGAGGCAGGAGATCTCACTACCTTTGTTTTGCCTGAATCCACAGCAGCCTCAGGAGCAGCAGTGGCATGCCTCAATTTATCCTAGATCTAGGTCCTTTAGGATTGATTCTGCCCTGCTTATTTCATTTGGGCATAAAAAGAGAAGAAGGAAGGGATTGAGGAGTACCTTGGCTAGATGGTGGGGAAATTATTATGGAAGTATATAAAGCTTCTAAACTCCCTTTCCCAGAAGGAAGCGGGAGAGGGTGATCAATGCAGCTTTGTTAGGCAAAGCCACCTCCAGGAAATTTGCAGAGCTGCCACATCTTCACTTGCCATTACAGAATAAATACTCTGGTACAGGCAGCCTTTGGTCATGGAGTGCTTCACAGAGTCCTTCAGGACAACTAGCGTACTGGCCCGGAAGGAGGTAAGGAATTTTCTCCTGACTGAAGGGAATCTGCCTGTCCTTGTGAAGGCACTACTTGGGGGCTTCCCTACAGCCAGCCACCCTGTCAGAAACAGAGGGAAAGTTTCAGCTTTTCTTCCCTGTGCATTTCCTTTCTGGTTTCTGGCAGGGTGGTCATTCTTCCCCACTCTTCTCAGATTCCAGGACATGTTGGTTGTAGTCTCCTTTTCCCAGATAGGAGGGATGGGGCGTTACAGATTTGGATTAATCCATACCTGCTCATAACGGACAGTTATGGATTAATCTGTACGGAACCACAACACGCCTGTTGTGGTTCTGTTTGAAATCTATAAATAATTAAAAAAATAACCTTGCACATGCAAAATGGCCACTGGATCATTCGGTGCATGAGCCACCGCCATTTTGGAAAAGGCTGTGCATGTGCAGAATGGTCCAGTGGCCATTTATGCCTGCGCAATGGTTTTAATTTTAAATTTTTTTTAATTGATTTAAATACAGACCCGTAATGCCATAATTAAATCCAGAATTAAAGCTCTGGATCTGTAATTTCCTCCAGACACCCATCCCTACCAGATAGTTTCCTGGGACAGTGGGTGCCAGGGCGGAGGATGACAGAGGGTGGAAAATGGGTTGTGAACCAAATTTGGAGCAGTTGCCTTGTCATTAAAATTACAATTAATTGTATTAGTCAAATAAAAATCAGTTTGTAGAATGCCAGCTGCCCACCCTGACTATAAGCCTTTATAGGATAACCATCACTTACAGTTTTTACTGTTTCTTAGAGAAGTCTGAGATGCCCTCCTTTGAATTTAATAGCCAAGACCAAGCCTTGGCAAGCCCCTTCTCCCTCCACAAATTAAGTCCAGGACACCAGAGGCATGTCTTCCTCTTGGGTATAATATTGTGTTCTGGGCATTCGGAGCCTGGGGAATATAATATTCCCCAGGCTCCGAATGCCCAGAACACAAGTTAGCATTCCCTTCCTGACTTCTTCCTACCATGTGCTGCTTTTTTCTGGGCAGGGATCCGAGCCCTAGTCAGGCAGAAGGCAGCTCTGCATCACTACTCTCCTTGCCTTCTCCTTCTCGGCACTGCAGTGCCAGGTACTGCCCTATGCGCAATGCAGATGCTCGAGTCAGGAAAACGTTGTGGGGAGCCAGGTCCTGCGAAGCAATGAATGAGCTGTGGTGAGGATGGAGGGTAGAGCAGATCAGTTTGGGGACAGGGGCAAAGTCTCTGGCACCAGCTTCCACAGAGGTGCCATTGGTCTACTTGGTGCAGCATTTATGTCCTTAGGAAGGATCTCTCTCTGATCATTGGACTGTTGGAGGCATCCGCTCCCCACCAGCCTGGGAACCTTGTCACTCCCTGACAAAGGGACAGACCTGATTGGGAAACACCATCCAGGAGCTCCAGGCAGTTACTCTACTCTTTCAGCTCTGGGTCGCTCACCATGTGGAAACTAAGCCTCCTCCCACTCCCATAGCCTCTGCCACAAGCTGGGAGAGAGACCAGAACTGGGTTAGAGTGAGTCCCAAATTGACAAAGGTTCCCCCAAAACTCCATCTACATACTTCTTTTGGAGCCATGTCGCCCTCAACCCGGCTCTAGGGGGTGGTTCTGGTCAGGAAACGCTGGTGTATTGAGCCATCAGATTGCATCTGAGTGTGGGCAGCCACATCTGTAAAGTTTCCATTGTCATGAAGCGATGACCACGTTTTCCTGTTTGGCTTTTGCTTCCCTGAAGCTCCTCAAATCAAGAAAACTGCCCTGCATGGGTAGGAAGCATTGTTGATCCTATGCCCTGTAGAAAGAAGAGAAGTGAGGTTGGACTGAGGGAGTCAAGAAAACACTGGGGACTGGGCCCTTAAAGACTCTTTTATTCTCACCCCCAAATCCCCAGTGGCCCCTCACAAGCGATGGCAGCAGGGCCATAGGAGCTTGAGAAGTAGGAGTAGGATAACTTCCTGTGCCCTGTCCCCCTGGTCCTAGGGCAGCATAGCTTTCCTCCTGGGGCTAAGAACAGCACAGCTCTCCCTTCCCACCTCTCGAGACCAGGGAACAGCATGGCTCCCTGCACCTCAGCCCTTTCTGGCATCTGGACTCAGCCCTTTGGCCCAGCCCCCACCAGGGCTAAGGCCAGCCCTGCTTAAGGTCCTCTCATACTCACAGACTCTTTATCATTCAGCAGCAGCATTGAGCTCTTCTCTCCTCAGCCACCTCAACACAAATGAACACAGATGGCTTGCCCAGGCAACAGACTCTTGCTGTCTCTGTGAGCTCAGCGTGATGTTATCACCCTTTATGAGGTCACTAACCAGTCATGA
The DNA here is from genome assembly GCA_003113815.1 of Sphenodon punctatus. NCBI lineage: Eukaryota > Metazoa > Chordata > Lepidosauria > Sphenodontia > Sphenodontidae > Sphenodon > Sphenodon punctatus. The sequence continues at coordinate 1,607,881 of QEPC01000763.1, read as the reverse complement.
ACCTGGTCACCTTTACCTTCTACCTTGTCCAGTCCTACTTTAAGGCCCTTTGAATTGACACAAAGATGGCACATGGGGCAGCCTGGCTGGTTAGTGTGATCAGAAGGAGCAG
>QEPC01000763.1:1589085-1601297 GCA_003113815.1 Sphenodon punctatus | reverse complement strand
GAGAAGGGACGAAGGCGCTTAGGGGATCAGGGGAGGCGTGGGAGTGAGAGGGGACAGAGGAGGAGCAGAGTTCACAGACTGGGGTATGGAGGGAAATTAGCACAGAGAGGTAGGGGGGGAGCAAGGTTGTGAGGAGCTTTATAGGTGAAGACTAGGAACTTGTGCAGGATTCGTTCAGGAAGGGGGAGCCAGTGAAGAGAGAAGAGATGGGGCTGCACGTGGTCGTTGCGACGGGCGAGGTGGATGACCCTGGCAGCAGAGTTTGGATGGAGATAAGGGGAGAAAGGGGAGAGCTGGGGAGGCCAGTGAGAAGGAGGTTACAGTAATCGAGGCGAGAGATGACCAGGGCATGAACAAGGGTTTTGACAGACAGAAAAAGGCAAATCTTAGCAATGTGATGGAGGGAGAAGCGACAGGATTTGGCAACAGAGTCGATGTAGGGTTTAAAATAAAGGGGTGAGTCAAAGATGAAGCCTAAGCTACGGGCTTAGCGGATGGGTAGGATGGTGACCCCATCGATGAGGATCGACAGGGAAGAGGGAGAGGATGGATGAGGGGGGGAAGATAAGAAGTTCAGTTTTAGCCATGTTGAGTTTGAGCTGACGTTGAGACATCCAGGTAGAGATGTCAGAGACCCAGCTGGTGAGGCGAGCTTGAATAGATGGAGAAAGAGAGGGAGTAGAGAGGTAGAGTTGAGTGTCATCAGCGTAGAGGTGATATTGGAAGCCATGGGAGGCAAGGAGTTTACCTAGGGACAGGGTATAGATAGAGAAGAGGGCAGGGCCAAAGACAGAGCCTTGGGGAACACCAACCGAGAGTGGAAGGGAGGAGGAGGTGGATTTGGCAAGAGACACATTGAAGGAGCGGTCAGAGAGGAAGGAGGAGAACCAGTCGAGGACGGAGCCACGGAAGCCAAGGGAGTGAAGTGAATCCAGCAAGAGTGAGTGGTCAACAGTATCGAAGGCAGCAGAGAGGTCAAGGAGGACAAGAATGGAATAGAGGCAGTTAGATTTAGTCACAAGAAGATTGTTGGTGATCTTAGCAAGAGCAGTTTCAGTAGAGTGAAGGGGGCGAAAGCCAGATTGGAGGGGGTCAAGGGAGGAGTTGGCGGAGCGGAAGTCAAGGCAGCTGGAGTAGACAACATGTTCAAGAAGCTTGGAAGCAAAAGGAAGGAGTGAAACTGGATGGTAGCTAAAAGGGTCAGAGGGGTCAAGAGTGGACTTTTTGAGGATGAGAGACAGTGGCATGCTTGAAGGCGGATGGGAAGGAGCCAGTACAGAGGGAGAGGTCGCTGATGTGCAGGAGGAATAGGGCAACAGTGGGAACAATGGTGGTCAGGAGGAGGCAGGTGATGGGGTCAAGGGGGCAAGTGGGAGGGTTGGAGGAGGAGAGCAGGAAGGAGATTTCCTCAAGGGAGGTGGGAGGGAAGGAGGACAGGAGAGAAGGAGGGGGAGTAGGAAGAGGGGAGGGAGTAGGAAGAGGAGAGGAGTGGGAAGCGATGTCCTGTTGCAGATCCTATTGCAGTTCTTCACTGTCTGCTCGTGTTTTAACTCTCCTAAGTAGCAGTCTCCAAACTCATCCTCAACAAGCAGCTCTCCCCTGGATCAGACCGACAGCCATCCTTGTGATATCATCCCCCTCTCCTTTTCAGAAACTCCAAACTAGCGCAGCAAGGGAATTCTATGCATTCCATTAAATGCATAGCAGGATTTTAAATGCCTGCTGTTCCCACAAAGTGTTGTATTCAATTTCATTATGCCAGTGCTCATTAAAGGCACTGGTTTTGATCTATAAAGCCCTTAACTTCTTGGAGCCCAGGTGCCTGAAAGTCCGCCTCTTCCATTATGTTCCACCACGGCCTTTGAGGCTGGCCAAGGGTGCCCTCTTGTGAGTACCAACTGCCCATGAGATTCATACTTGGGCATGCAGAGAGGTGTTCTGCTTCACACCTATGGAACTCTCTCCCCTTGGAGGTCCGCCTAAGCCTGATCCTGCTTACCTTTCGAAATAGTTTAAGACCTTTTTGTTTGTCCTGGTGTTTGGCAGGCTGGGATAGGGTTGGGTTTAGGGTTTCTTTTCAATCGTATTTATATGATTATTTTTTTCTGTTATGTCTATATATTTTGTATATATTTCTGTAAGTTGCCCTAAGCCTCTGAGGGAGGGCCGGGGTAAAAGGTGAATAAATGAACAAACAAATGAACGAACGAATGAATGAATGAATGAATGAATGAAATGTCAGTGGATCCAACACAAGGCAGAATAGAATTATGTCTATTAGCACTTTCCAGTAACTCTTTGCGGCTGTACAATCGCAGGATAAAATCTGCTTTGGATTTATATGTGGTGAAGGGTATCTGTTTTGGGTTTATATGTGGAGAGTAACCACTCCCAACTATCAGTAGCCAGGGGCTTAAGCTTCAACTAGTAAGCATTTATGGCTCTTTCCTCGAAGAATTTATCTAGTTTCCGTTTCAAGCTAGTTATGGTGCTGGTTTTCACTGGCTTCTCTGGCAATGAGTTCCACTTTTATACGAGGTGCTTAGAAGTGCCTCCGGAGCCCTGCATTCAAGAAGAAAGTGGCACAGGGAGTGTTTACACGCTCCCCACGCTACTAGAAGTGACGTGCCGCACGTTCTTGGCAGCGGCTGGAGACGCGGGGCTTTGAAGAGGCGTGTTCTGAAAGCCTGCGAAGTGAGGCTTTCAGAACGTGCCTCTTCAAAGCTTTGCATCGCCAGCCGTTGCTGGTGCCGAGAATTGGCAGCACGTCACTTCCGGTAGCATGGGGGACGTGTAAACATGCCCCCCACCCCCACGACTTTTCCTGGAAGGAGCAGCTTCAGAGGAGCTTCTTTTGCACCTCATGTAGAAGTGGTCTGTATTGTCCGCTGAGTGGAAAAGTGCTTCCTTTTGTTTGTTTTAAATCTGCTTTCATTTAACTTCAGAGAACCCCTTGTTCTCTTATTGTGAGAAAGGGCAAACAACAGTTTCCTTTTTATATTTTCCACACCACTCCTGATTTTATAAAAAGTCTATCGTATCCCCCCTTAATCGCCTCTTCTCCAAGCTAAACAGCTCTAAATCTGCTGAGCATCTCCTCATACGGAATTTGATCCGTCCCTTCTATCATACTTTACCATACTACTGTGGCTCCTCCTGGAGCCTTGTTGCCCTTCCCTCAACTTTTTCCAATAGTTGTGTGAACCCTGTTTTCTAGGTAGGATGGAACAAGACTGTACGCTCCAGTATAAAGTTGGCTTTATATCATTATCTCCCTGTGGCTTTCTATCAATATCCACTTCTGGAACCTTTATCTTCACTCGGATAAGAAAATCATACATAACCCTTCAACAAGAGATCTCTGACTCGGAATTCATTGTAAAAAAAAACCCAAAAAATCTACTCCAAGTGATTTAATCTGAGAAAGTGGTGTGTTCTGCTCCTCCAGGAAAGCAAGTTTTCCAAAGTAGTTATCACAGCTCCTATTACCATAAATGCTAGTATGGTAGTTATTCTATTTTAACACACTGACACCCAGAAAAGACGTTAACACCCTGCAATACAGCAAAAGTCAGGAACTGTGCACCCACACCATTTCATAGATGCAAATGTTAACAAGATAAAGATGTTTTTGCCAATGTGTTATGAAAAGCTGTTCCAAAATAGATACAGGAACATTTTGAGTATTATTACACAAGTGACTATGCTACTGCTACTACTAGTGCAGCTGTATAATTCCTAGGTTTTGCCATAATGGGTAACTATTTTGGGAGGAGGGGGGAGAGAAAAAAGTGAAAACAAAGTAAAACCATAGGGAAGAAGCCAGAGAAAGGAAGTAGGTCAGGAAATATCAAAATCTCAAGGTATAATTTTATTTGCTGCCTTCCAGTTTTGAGTGAAGACAGAAGAAACCCATAAATTTAAGATGCAATTTGAACAGACATGCAGATTGAGTAGGACAGGGAAGAAAGAGGGGAGGGAAGGGGAAGGGGGAGCTCCAGAAATGGTTTTGCTGCTTGTTAAAAAAAAATACCTAAAACTTCTAGAACTTAACATTTTTCACAGCATACACATTTATTTACAGGCGACTCATGTACTGTCAAACTCAAGACAATTTACAGAGCCAGAGATATGTAACTTTCAGTAAAATAAAATAATAAAATAAAAATAATAATAATAGAATGCGTGTGTTTGCATGTGCAACACATCTGGGAGTGGGTAAATAAAGCAATGGTTATAGTACACAGGACTGGAATTTTGCTTGGTCTTAGTGCTGGTAATCCTTGTATCCTGAAGGACACGTTTGAATGGATAACCAGGAGAGCTGAAATAAGTACCCTCCAAAATGGGTTTACCCATCAAATATACACTACCCGATTCACCTTTAGGGGGTTGAGTAATAGGCACTACTCACATAGGATCAGACGACAAGAACCCGATTTGGATTTAAAAGTGTGTGTGTGTGGGTAAGTAAATGCCCAGTCATTTTATAAATGAGTTATTAGAAAGGGGCTTGGCACAAGCAGCATAGAACACTAGGACCATTGGCACAGCTGTCCCAAAGCAGAGCAGCGGAACTACACCAGAAGGGCGCTTTCAAGGTGCTAACTGTAAATTCTTTATATGACAAATATACAGTGCCCATCCTCATGGCCAAAGTAGATCGGCACAGCTAGCAGTTGCTCTGGTAGCGATCCTGGTAGAGCTTTGGAAAAGAACTGGAAAGGTTGGATGTTCAAGGCTGCTACAGGCAAAGAAACTGCATGGAAACATCAGAGAGAATCCACCAACCAGGGGACAGCTCCTCTTCCTCCCCCACACCTCCTTTTCTTTAAAAAATAAATAAATGAAAGGTCAGCTCCTCCCTTCACAGCTCAGGTTGCATCCTACATCCATTAGTCAACAGGAGCTGTGAGTTTATTTTGTTAAAAGGAAGCAAACACAACAAAGGTAGAACCCATCACACTTGGCACAATAAGCACTAAGCTTAGCTACCTAGTTGCACCACAACTGCACTAGTAGTACCCTTACAAACAGCTTGTTGCGTGCTATATAGAGTCCTTCCCATGCTGGCTGGCTGAAACACTCCAGCTGTTTCTCCTATAGGTCTACTGGTGGACTAGCACAGGAGACTGAAAGGTCAAGGATTCAAATCTGGACCATGTGGTAAGAAGGTGGTGTGATTTCTTGTATTTTTAAGTTTACTCTGGGAAACAATAATATAGAGTTTGCCTCCCGTGTGGTAGATTCTCTGATGTCTCCATGCAGTTTCTTTGCCTTACAGGAGCTTTGAACCTTCAACCTTTCCAAAGCTCTACCAGGAGAGCTACCAGAGCTACTGCTGGCTGTTCCTATCTCGTTTGGCCAGGAGTATGGGCACTTTGTATATTGGCAGTTAGTGCCATGAAAAGGCCTTTCTAGTGTGGTTCAGCTGCTCTGCTTTGGGAAAGCTGTGCCAAGGGTCCAATGCTGCCCTCTGCTTGCCCAAGCCCCTAACAGCTGATATATAAAATTAGTGGTCATATACCTACTTACATTTACTTACTAAGACATCAGGACATTCTTTTCTGTGCTTAAATAAAATGAAATGAGAGTTCTTCATTCAACAGCAGCCTTGCTACCAAACACACAGCGTGGCAGTCCTCAGATGTGAAAATGCAGTGGTGTTGGATTAAGCTTCTGGCAAATTCAGTGCAAACTGAAAGAGCAGCTTCTCTTTTCACTGCTTGCTTCCAGGTGTCATAAAAACACAATTAAAGTCTGCAGGAAGAAACTAAAATTTATTATCATGAGCTATTCAGAATGACTTTAATTTCTCTTTCCAGCAGCCTCATTTTATAACCCAACTCATTACAGAAATGTCAGATCTACTGTTGATTGATCCTCAAATTAGCAGAGTTCAAGTGACTTGCATTGCAATGATTAGTTATGTATTTATTCAGTGTAAGCAACCAACCAGTGAACAAGCAACAATCTTTCAAAGGGCTCTTTGTTTAAGAAATGTACCACAAATAAAAAGAAGTTAAGAGCTTAATTTTTTGCATGTCCCGTCTTTGGAATCCAGTTGAAATATCCTGGGGGTTGAATATTTTAATCCTGCCCACAAAAACACAAGTCTTTTTGAAAATGACAATGTGTACAATGCAGCAAGCTGTCAGAAATGTCTGCATGTAAGGAGAGTCCCATTTTAAAAATCCTCAGAAACAAAACTTGATTGGCTTAAATCAGGGAGGCACGGGGGGAAAATACATATTTTAATATTACTGTCCACTACATTTTTTGGTTTTTGAAATACTGTTTCCCAATGAAAAAAATATTCTGATTGGAAATTTTCAAGCAGCTCTGCACTCACGCAAAAAATAATGTCTTAGTTTTCCCTTTTCTGCAAACAATAACCATGACTACTTTCAAACATACCCACCCATCCCACCCCGCATATTCTGGTTGCGGGGGGGGGCGGGTATGTGCAGCCAGAATATGTACGGGGATCAGCCAGTCTGAAACCCACCCCACATCCCATCCCCACGGCTTTGATGGCAGACGTGCAGGGATACAGAGAGGAACTCGAGCTCTATATCCCTTTGCATGTGTGCCGGCAAAGCCACGCTGGGAGGGCTTTCAGACCGGCTGATCCCCACGCATACACTTTCAGGTATAGGAATGTCTGAAAGTGGCCCATGTGATCATCCAGATATTTAGCACCAGGAACTAGCTCTTGGTGCTGGCGCAACTCTCATTCACTTCAACAGGATTCACAGCTGGTGCCAACTGTGGTGCCCATGCCTCCCATGAATAGCCAAAATGGGACAAGGTCCGACTCCCTAGCCAATAAGCACCCCTCACACACGCCTCCCAACATTCCAGTGCATAAAGAGGGACAGAAGCGATCTTACTTTTCTTTCCACTCCATCATCTTCCCATTGTCCTCTCTTGTGCAGTTCCTGGGAGGCAACTAGGAAAAAGAAGTGCCTGAGGCTTGAGTGTTGGTCTCGCTCCTCTAAAAGTCCCTACTCTGATCCCTGAAAGAGGGATTCAGCACCCAAAAGAGAGACTGTCTCTCCTAAATAGGGACTTTGGGGAGGTATGGCTTGTACCAATAGGGACTTTGGGGAGGTATGGCTTGTACCAGCACTCCTCAGAAGATGGTGTCCTAGATGATCTGCATCACTTCCTCTGCTCTGAAGGTGGTTAGTTGAATCAAGTTCCCAGACTATAGGCTGGGACTCAAGTGGGTTCATGCCAATTCTGTAAATGGAGTTGTAATCCCGACGCATAGCGGACACACTTTTCATGTTACGGTTCTGTCTGGGGTCACGGGATTAGATTTAAATCTCAAAATGGAGTCATGTAGGTTGGGAACCACTGTCACTAGGAGTGCAATGCGTACCTTTCTAAATAAGTTTTATATTACATAGATTTCTGATAATTTAGCTTTTGTATCAAGTATTTTTAATATATAAACATTGCACTACAATGGATTTATACAAAGATACATGTATTAGGGGAGCATTCTCATTAAATAAAGACCCTGCATCAACCTTAAGCTTTGGAGTGGAAACGGACCATGTTTGCTTGTCCTTAAGCATACCAGAAACTGATTGCATTTGCTTGACCCTAAGCACACCTCTCAACAGTCCCTATAAAGGAGGGAGAGTCCTTCATTGGATGCTGAATGCCACTGCCTCCCTTTCATGGATAAAAGTCTCTCTTTCAGGAGAAGACACTTCTTTCCTCACTGCCTCCCAGGAAAAGCTCTTGAGATGAAAATAGGGAGATGATGGTATTACAAGAAACTAAGTGTAATTATTAAATTATTATTATTATTATAAGCTTTTATATAGCGCCAGCGATGTACCTGATGCTTTACAGAGAATAAGATAGACACAGTCCCTGCCCAAGAGCTTACAATCTAAAGACAGGGGGAGGGGAGACAGGGAAGGGGGAACAGAGGGAGGGACAAGGGATGCAACATTCACGAGAAGCAGCAGAGCTTTTTATGCACTTGGAATGTTGGAAGGGAGGTGTGCGTGTGTGTGTGTGTGTGCGTGCGTGCGTGAGAGAGAAAGAACACGTGTAAATGCATGAGGGGGCAGAGCTTATTCATTGAGGAGTGGGGCTTTATTAGCCAATGTGCAGGACTTGTTCCTTTTTTGCCACTTGAAATGTTAAGGAGGCATGTCTTAGCTAGGGGCACATTTTTAAAAATTCCTCAATCATTCCCAATTAGAAAAATGACAATTTCAACTTGTGTAGTTCTGAAGTAGATATAATCACCTTTATTAGTTCTTGCTGAGTTGAGACCACTACAGTAGATTTAAACTCAACTGGGGAAGATGACTGTACTAAGAGTAAATAAAGATTAATTAATTATGATGAGATGAGTCAAACAAACAAGGAACGTATAAAGAAAATCTGCCAGCTGATGACACAATGTAATTTTCTTTTCATGCCTCCTAAGTAACAGTGGTGTTATTTTTAGATAACACAAAATATTTTTCTAAAGATGTCATTTTTTTCAACTGTGGGACAATGGCTTCTAGAATATATTAATCTGTACTTAGAGAGGGTTTAGAATACTGTATTTTAAAACATTCATATCTAGAATGCATAGATGAAGCACTTAACTGACAGAACGCTGCAAAAACCTTGGAGCACAGACATTTTCACAATCACTAATTTAAACACACACACACACAATATGACACCAACTATAAATAACCACCAAAGTAAAAAGACTATTTTTCAGTATTTGCCATGCTTAGCCCCTGCAACGAAACTCTTGAAACACATGCTCATTATTATTATTTATTATTAACAAACATTTATATAGCGCCAGCAGTGTACCTGGCACTTTACAAAGTAATAAAATAGACAGGGTCCCTGCCCCTAGGGCTTACAATCTGAGAGACAGGAGCTGGGGGAGAGACTTAGGAAGGGGAACAGAGGGAGAGACAAGGGGTCTAACATTCATGAAGATGCGAGGTCTCAAGTGCACGTACTTGGCTTGGTTACGATGAGAATGACAGCAGGCAGGTCCATGTTGCAAGGATAAGGGTAAACCGATCGTAGGTATAGGAATAGTGGCTCAGCAGGATAAAGAGTCAGACAGAGCAGAGCGAAAGAGGTGAGTTTTAAGGAGAGATTTGAAGGTATGAAGGGAGGGGGCAAGGCGGATGTGGACAGGGAGGGAGTTCCAGGCATGGGGGGCAGCAAGTGAGAAGGGACGAAGGCGCTTAGGGGAGCAGGGAAGGCGTGGAAGGGTGAGAGAAGGGACAGAGGAGGAGCGAAGTGCACGGGCTGGAGTATGGAGGGCGATAAGTGCAGAGAGGTAGGGGGGAGCAAGGTTGTGAAGAGCTTTATAGGTGAAGACTAGGAGCTTGTGCAGGATTCGTTCAGGAAGGGGAAGCCAGTGAAGCGAAGAGAGGAGGGGCTGCACATGGTCGAAGCTTCTATGGGAGCAATCCTAACCCTACTGAAGTCAATAAAACTTTTCCCCTTTCCTTCAATGGGGTTAGGAATGCCTCCTATGTAAGAAAAGTACATAAGGGTTTGTAGGATTCCCCAGGAGCATAGCTAGGTCGGAATGGGCCCTGCTGCAGAATCCCCAGCCCCCCCAATCCAATAGCAGGCGATGCAGCTACAGCAGGAAGCTAGGTTCCAGGCTTATGGGCCCCAGTGTTACTGCACCACCTGTCTCGGTTAGCTATGCCTTTGAAACTGGATTTCAATTTTTTTTAAAAAAAGCTTTTTAAAAAAAATAATAATTAAAAATCGGATTTTTAAAATGTATTTTAATTAAAAATTAAATTATAATACATTTTATTAAAATTATAATAAACTTGAATTTCAATTAAAATTGAAACTGAAGAAGCTAATCGCTATTATATGAAAACAGTTTATTACACCCTAATGATCTTCCCGTGTCCAGATCTCAGTGTGAACTCCAGTCGGACTCAGGAGCCTGCCTGCAAGGTATCAGGGGACTCCATTTGCCCAGGACCTCTCATGAGATGGTTACCTACCTATGCACAGTTCCTGGGGGAAAGCATCAGAGCAGTCTTACGCCAGGATTCCCAGTGTCTTGCATTTGTCAGGCACCTTCCTCCCTTAGGTTGTGGCCAAGGACGCTTTGCTCACTCCCTTCCCATCCCTGCCTCCCCCCCTCTCTTCCCCAATGTAGTACAAACCTGTCCCTTCAGTGCAGCAGGCACAGTTTGAGAGAGACAACACCCCTCTACCTAGAGTAATAACACAAATCATCAAGGGTGTCTATTAGAGTAGCAAAATAAATATTTAGAACAGGCCAAACTTTACCATCTGCCTGTCAAGTCCATACAGCAAGGGTGAGCAGAGAGCTGATCTCAGTAGCTCTCCCACCGTTACAGAACTCCCTTCCCCTGGAGGGTCATCTAAGTCTGAGGCTAATTATCTTCCAGAGGCAAGGTAAAAAATGTGGCCAGGCATTTGGCAGGCAAGAATAGGTTTTGGAGATGTTGGGATAGGGAATTTTAACTGGTTTTGTGTGCTTTAAAGCATATTTTATGGATTTATTCCTCCCTTGGGATAGGGAGGGATAAATAAACAAAGAAACAAATCAATTCCAGGATAAGTCCACCAATAGTTCTCATTAGCTGCTTTGGCTTAGTTGGTAGAAGGATGGTCCTGAGCCAGGTTGAGCCCATGTTATCTGAGTAGCNGACTGCTATCAGTCCCCAAGGCCTCCTCACTATAAACACCCTCAAGCACCTGCCCCAGACACCACAAATACAAACAAACAATGTCCAATAACAGCCTGCTCTGGCTTTGAAAATCTTCATGTCCCCCTTGCAGTCTTTTCCTCTTTTGACTGAACACATCCTGATTCTCGAACCTTTTCTTGCTGGTCTTGCATTCCAAGCCCTTTATCTTTGGGTGATTTCAGACGTGACGGGGTGAATATTCACCCCGCCATGACCAGTCAAACGTGGGCCGTGGTGAACTGTGGTGCACGTCTGTTTGCTCGCATCCAGATGTTCACCACAGTCAACCACGGGCCGCGTTTGCATTGACCAGGCTTCGTTACCTCTCACCACCTGGAGGTAACAAAGCATGCTCAATGGCCACCATGGCTGTGGTGAAGGGTTCACCACGTCTGTTGACTCACCCTTCACCACGGTTGAGGTTCGCCGTCCAGGTCCTGGGCAGGCGGTGTGGCCAGATAGGCCGCACTTCCTGCCCGTCGCGCTGGGGGGTGGGGCTGTGCGGCTGCACGCAGCACCGCATGGCCCCACCCCCTCTGCGGTGGGGGGAGGCAACAGATGTTACGCCTGCCGGGATTGACCGCGGGCCGTGATGTCTCATTCCCCACGGGTGGGGGTGAAGGGGGGGGGATCTCTGTTCGCCCACCCCTTCACCCCCGCCCGTGGTCCAAACCACACCATGGCTCACGGTCAATTTGGGCGGCCGTAACGTCTGAAATCACCCCTTGATTCCTCCTCACTATGGGTGTTTTAGACAAGGCCCTTCCCACCCATCACGCACGATGGGCGGGTAGTGGGTAATTGATGGCGAGGCACTTATCTAAAAACACCCTCTGGATCATTGTTCTGGCCTCTGAGCATGCCCAGAGAGAGTGTGGGCCAAACTATATAGCGTGCTTCAAAACTCCATTAGGCCTTCTTCATGAGGAACATATGCTTCTATTTACATTGGGCAGTCCTTTGTTGCCTCTAGGTGAGCCGCAGGAGAGAAACATCAGAACTGGATCACAGAGGCATAATAGAGAAGTGAGGGTGGCCCCCCTGAACCTCTGAACAAGTCATTCACTACCTAGCCTGGCTGGCTGGCTCTTGGGACCCATGTATATGCATAGCAGGAGGGGCTTTTCATCACATCATCAACAGTTGCGCTATACAACTGATGCTACAAGCCTTATTCATTTGGGGTAAAACCTGGGTCTGTACATATTGGGTGTTTTCAGATGTTACGGGGCCGCTTGGCCCTGTACCAAAAACAACCCTTTCATTCCCCGCCAGGGTCACCCCGTCACGCCATATCAGACGTGCCGGGGGGATCTCGGCGGGGAATCTGGGAGAGGGCGGGGCCACGCGGTGCAACGTGCGGCCGCATGGCCCCGCCCCCTCCACGCACCCCGCCGTCCGCCCTCCAGGGAGATGGGCGGGCGGCGGGGCCACTGCGGCCGCCGCGTCGGGCCGGATGTGCTGTGGCCCGGG
>QEPC01000763.1:1575978-1587748 GCA_003113815.1 Sphenodon punctatus | reverse complement strand
GGAGGCAGTCGCAAAGGCTGCTTTTCGCCAGCTGCATCTGGTATGGAGGCTGCATCCGTTCGTCTCCGGCCCAGACCTGGCCTCCCTCATCCATGCCTTCGTCACCTAGAGGCTGGACTAGTGCAACGCGCTCTACGTGGGGCTTCCTTTGTGCCTGGTTCGGAGGCTGCAGCTAGTGCAGAATGCGGCGGCCCGCCTCCTTTCGGGGATGGGTTGTCGGGAGCACATTACACCTGTTCTCCGGACTCTGTACTGGTTGCCCATAGCGTGCTGATCCAGGTTCAAGGTTTTGACTTTGATCTATAAGGCCCTTCACGGTCTAGGCCCCTTGTACCTCGGGGACTGCCTTGTCCTCCGCACCCCAGAGCAGCTCCTTCAGCCTACCGGGGGTGCCCCCCCGGGAGACCACAATGGAGAGGGGATTCTCGGTGGCCGCGCCACGCCTTTGGAACTCCCTTCTGGAGGAAGCCTGCCTGGCCCCAAGCCTTTTGATATTCCGGTGAAGATGTAAAACCTGGCTGTTCGCCCAGGCCTTTGGGGAGGGGGGGTTAATGGGGTTTTATCTCCCCTACCCTATTTTATTGTTTTAAATGTTTCCTGGGCCCTGTTTTAATACTTTACGTATTTTTGATGTGTTTTTAAATGGTTTTATATGTATTTTATATTTTTTTGGTTGCAAGCCGCCCCGAGCTGTTCTCAGGAGGGGCGGGGTATAAATAAATAAATAAATAAATGGTAGTACCTCCCATTAAGTATAAAGTTTTTCCTACATTCCAGATGTGTCTTCTCCTGTGTGGCTTTTCTGAGAGTGGACTCTCTCATAGCCCAGTGCACAGAAGCTTTGTTGTTGTTTTAATAAGAGCAAGTGAAATCAATCACAACTGTACCCTATTTCAAGGGCCAAATGTGAATCTTTGACCTTTCCTAGGTTCTACCAGTGGAGCTGGCTCCTGCTTTTTGTTCAGCCACTAGAAAAGGGCCGTTACTAAATGGACCCAGCTGGGAGGTTTGTCTGTGTGTGCATTTGGCAGTCAGAGATAAGAGTTGAGGTGGGTGGGTTTCTGGCTGAGGGTGAGTTTTCTGTAAGGGATTTTCCTGGGATTTAAAAAAAAATAAATTATTATATTTTGTGTTTTTTATAATTATTGTAATCCACACTGAACCTTCGGGGAAGGGTGGGGTATAAACTTAAATAAATAAATAACTTTTTGGAATAGAGTAAGAGAGTCCCCCTTGCACTGCCCCTTCTGGCATGACCCTGCTTTTTTTGGGGTTAACTCCTCAGGAAAAAATGGTGGCAATCCTCTGTGGGCCTCAAAATCTAGCGACAGCAATTCCTACACTAATAAGGATCAAAAGAATAGGAAGATTCTTTGCTAGCAGGAGTTGGTTTCCTTTGAATTGGAAATCACTCAGGGTGTTTTTAGACAAGAGTCTCCCCACCCAACCATCATGCGTGTGGCAGGGCCGCATTGGTGTCCTATGCAGCCCTGCAACATGCAGGATGGATAGTCTATAGAGTTGTGATTATATCCACAAGGTCTTTTTCACCTGAAATACCTAATAGTGGTCCCTACTTTGAATTCTCTGTTACACACAATGGGGTTTAACCAGGGGTGTTGCTAGGAGGGGGGCTGACTGGGCTGGAGCCCCGGATCTTTTCCCCAGAGCCCATTCTGGATTTCATGTTCTCTGGAATGCCTGCTGGAGTCCCTAATCCCACCCATTTTTAAACCACAGATTAATCAATGACAGGATGGGGGGCACACTTAGCCAAATTTTCCATCCCTGGACAGTGGAGCAGGAGTCAGAGGCAACTACACATCAACTTATTAGAGAGCATAGCTATTTTAAAGGCAGTGCAGGCATTTCAGTCTCAGCTGGATGGACAAGTGGGGCAGGTAGCATCTGACAGCGTAGCGGCTGTCTACTATATAAACTAACAGGGGAGTTCCAAATTAGAGAGACTTTGTCTAATAGCCCCAAAAATATGGTACTGGGCACTCAAGCACAGAGTTCACTTAGTAGGATCAGAGAACACCCAAGCGGACATCTTGAGCAGAATGAGGGCAGAGCACCATGACTGGGAGCTCTGCCCTCACGTATTCCAAACATTAGTGAATCATTGGGGCAGGCCAGAAATAGATCTGTTTGCTTCTTCCATCAATATGAAATGTCAACAATATTGCACCAGAGCGGGGTGCAACCCGGACTCTCTGGGAGATGCCTTCATAATAGATTGGAATGGAGGCCTCAAGTATGCATTTCCTCCTATTCCACTCCTAGGGAGAGTGGTGGAGAAAATCTCAGCACAAGGGACCAACTTGATACTATTAGCACCAGATTGGCCCCGTCAGATCTGGTTTCCAGATCTTCAGGAACTGGCTCTAGAGGCAATCCAGCTCTCTCAGAATATGGGGTTGCTTTCCATGGAAAGAGGCACTATACTCCACCATGAGTTGCACACACTCAACCTAAATGCATGGAGAATAGACAGAAAGTCCCACTGATTTCCAGTGATTCAGAAGTAAAGGCAATTCTGGATTCTGACATTAAACCATCTACAAAGTATTCATATAATTCAAAATGGACAAGGTTTCTTTACTGGTTACAGACTAAGGGTATTTCTTTCCCTTTAAGCTTGTGATAGTGATGTCATTTTTAAATATTTACTAGATCTTGCAAAACAAGGTCTAGCACATTCCTCAGTTAGGGTGCACCTTTTGTTCAATCTCTAGGAATCTTTCACTTCTAATTTCAGAATCACTGTTCTCTAATCCCCTGACAAAAAAGTTTTTAAAAGGTTGAATTTATTGAATTCTTTTCGTCAACACAAATTGCCTGTACCCTAATGGGACTTAAACTTAGTGTTGGAGGTACTCATGAAAGCCATATTTGAACCTTTACATAGTCCTGCCTTATTTCACAGCACACTGAAGACTGTATTTTTGGTGGCAATCACCTCTCTTAGGAGGGTGAGTGAAATTGCCTCAATCTTCATACAAGAACCATGCATGTACATTTTTCCTGATTGAACAGAAATATCAACAAACCCTCTTTTCTTCCAAAAGTAGTCTTGACGTTTCACTTGTCAGACCATTACATTGCCAGAATTTATGCCTCCACATGACTGTGATCTTCATCGTCAGTTACACACCTTGGATGTAAGACATTCAGTCCTTTACTGTCTGAAAAAGACAAAGACATTAAGAAAATCGAAACTTCTATTATTCTAAGCCCAGACTAAGTAACAAAATAAGTTCACAGACAGTATCAAAATGGTTAGTAAAGCTGATTACCATTTGCTACAAAATAACAGGCGCACCACTTCCTGAAGCCTCACTGCCCATTCTACCAGGGCAATAGGTGCCTCAATGGCAGCTTTCTGCAATGTACTAGCTCCTATGGAAATCTGCAGAGCTGCCACTTGGCAATCAGTGCACACTTTCACTAGGCATTATGCTGTCCATCTCAATCCAAAAATAAACAAACAGATTGGACCATCTATCCTGGCAACAATGAATACCTGATGGTTTTGTTTTCCCCCTCTTACAACTTATTCCTGTTGTAATACCATTACTGGTGTAAATTTTCCCTATACCACTAGTTAGATGTTGTATACTTACCTTTATTTCCTCAACCTGCATTTACTTAACTTGGTCATTAGATTTTTAGACCCCCGTTAGGTGAATCATAGATTTTAAAAATCATAACGTGTTATGTATGTTGTTTACCCTAGTTAATAAACATTTATTTAAACTTTCAAGTATTGAAGATGTTCTCTGTTATCAGTGAAATGGGACAATTCCTCCCATCTCCTTCCTTTATATGCTTGGTACTCTTTCCCAGTGCACGAATTAGGGTGGCCAGATATGCAAATTGTCGAGGACACATGAGAAATACAGGTTGCAGGGCTGCATTGGCTCCAATGCAGCCCTGCAACCTGCATTTCTCATAATGCATCTCTCTAGCCAGAATGTACCGAGCCATTCGAAGAAGAACGCAAGACTGCTGGTTTATAGACAGGGTTCTTCGAGATGGCGCCCTACATTCTCACACTGCCCGCTCATGACCCAGCTGGGCTCAGAACAGTCCGATTGAAAGGGAGGAACGGTGATTTGGGCGGGGGAATGACCTTATATAGGGGGGGGGGGGGGAGGGAGCTCGTGCAGATCACAAGAAATCTATTGGCCATGCACATTTTCCGATGAGTGAAGGGTGCGCATGCGCACACCCAGTGTGAGCATGTACGCAACAGTCATCTTGGTTTCAGGCACGCCCGCGAAGGGAAGGGGAAGAGAAAACAGCGCATGCGCACATTGAGGCCTAGGAAATGGTGGCAAGTCTCTTTGACGCATGCGCAACAGTGGCATCTGTGCGACGGGGAGAGAATGCTTCTCCCGCCTACGTTTGAGTGCGAGCGTAGGAAGAGGCTGGCGGGCGCGCGCGCGCTGCGGAGCTTAACGGACGCCGAGGAGGTGAGAGAGCGCGCGTGCAATTGCTTGGCTCCTTCCCCGCCCGCCCGGGAGACTGAGGAGGAAGCAGCGGTTGGAGGTTTGCCCCGGCGGGAGGGCTTGTGCCCCCGGGTTCCGCACTGCGCTGTGACGGGGGCGGGAGCGGGAGAGCGAGCCCGGGCCCGAACACCCCCGGCGGGCAGGTCCCGCTGCGGCAGCCGCTGCTCTCTGCGGCCCGTGTCTGGGTGCGGCCCGGCCTCGGCTTGCTGAGCCCCGGCTGCTTCGGCTCCCGGCGGGGGTGGGGGGAGCTTGGGGGCCGGGCCGGGCCGGGATGCGCTGCTCCCGTGCTGGCTTTTCCGGTCCCAGCGCCAGGGAGGGGGCGTGTGTCGCGCACTCGCAGCCGGCAGGGAGGGGCGGACGGACGGGCTGCAGGGAATCCTGACCCAGCAGCGCTGGCCGCGGGAACGGGGGATGCGGTGGCCAGTTCTCCTGACCCTTCCCCCGCTGCTCTGAGGCTACTCCGGAACCAGACGGGAGCGGGTAGGAGCGGGGCCTGGACGAGACTATTCGGGAGAGGAGTCTCCAGATCGTGGATCTCTTCCTTATTCTTCCTCCATCTCTCCTTTCTGTCGCACTTACTGAGAGTCGGGGTTGGATCCGCAGGGTTGTGTCGGCTCCGCGGGCAAGGGGTTCAGTCAGTCTCCAGCGTCCTCGTAGCATCTGAGGTTTTGACATTGCAGGTGTCTAGAGAGTAACCGATATCTGCAGTTTGCTTATTCTCCAGAGGGTGCGGGGAGATGTTAGCTTGTTTCTAGAGTATGCTGCTAAACCTAACCCTGTCAGAGATCTTTGTAAGGACGACAACTTCAGCTTGTTTGCAGGATTCGAGCCTTCACATTAATGCTGCTTTCCTTTCTTTTACCCATCTATTCTTGGTTTAGGTATTAGGTAGTATTTGTTTTTAAGAGATCACTCAAGATTAAAGCTTAGCTTTTTATTGCTTGATGTTTTGCTTCAGATAGACAGTATGCTTAATAGAAATTTTAGAATAATTTTGGAAGAAAGCATTCCATCCCATGTGTTAAATATATGCTTCTGACTTTTCCTTCAGAATACCAGGAAGTTATTAGGCATTTGAACCAGCTACATCTGAAATCGAAACTCTTGGCTACATGACTTTGAGAAGTAGAAGTAATGTGTAGCTGCTATATTTTAAGGTGACCTTCAAGGAAGAGAAACGAGGTTTGTGTGATGTTTGCTTTGTGTATGATTTGTAATGCTTTTTTAAAAAAAACCTGGTTGTTCTCTTTAAATTAGAACGCTGGGTTTTGTTTTGTTGTGGATGGCTGGTGATCGAGGGCTCCATCCAGCAAAGTCTTACACTTGTATGGAACAGTACAAACTAGGAAGAGTCCTCTTGAAGTCAGTGGGACTTGCAGTAAGTACTGTTCTGCAAAGGCATACATTTCTGTAGGATTGAGACCCCAGGAAGGATTATTTTTAAATGCTAAATGAAAAGGGATGATGGATGAAAATCTAAACATGAATATTATTATTATCATTATTTATTAGCAAACATTTATATTGCGCCAGCAATGTACCTGGTGCTTTACAAAGTAATGGAATAGAAACGGTCCCTGCCCTAGGGCTTACAATCTGAGAGACAGAGGTGGGAGGAGACGAAGGAAAGGGAACAGAGGGAGAGACAAGGGGTGTAACGATCATGAAGATGTGAGGTCTTGGGTGCACGTGCTTCGCTTGGTTACATCAAGAATGATGGCTGGCTGGTCCATGTGGTGAGGATATGAGTACACAGACCTCAGGTAACAGATTGTACTGGATGAAATGTATGAGCAGGAGTTAGGTGAGGGAAGCAAGGAGTCGGGGCGGGCAGAGCGGAAGAGGTGGGTCTTGAGGGATTTGAAGGTACGAAGGGAGGGGGTGAGGCGGATGTGGGGAGGGAGTTCCAGGCATGGGGGGTAGCTAGGAAGAAGGGACGAAGGCGATTAGGGGAGCAGGGGAGGTGAAAGAGGGGACAGAGGAGGAGCAGAGTTCATGAACTGAAGTATGGAGGGAATGAAAATAAAATGAAAAATTAGCATAGAGAGGTGGGGGGAGCAAGGTTGTGAAGAGTTTTATAGGTGAAGACTTGTGCAGGATTCGTTCAGGAAGGGGGGAGCCAGTGAAGAGAGGAGAGGAGGGGCTGCATGTGGTCGAAATAACGGGCCAGGTGGATGACCTTGGCAGCAAAGTTTTGGACGGAGATAAGGGGAGAAAGGTGAGAAGGGGAGGCCAGTGAGAAGGTTACAGTAATTGAGGCAAGAAATGACCAGGTGCGAACAAGGGTTTTGGCAGAGGAGACGAAGGGTTGAGTCAAAGATGAAGCCTAAGCTACAGGCTTGGGGGATAGGAAGGATGGTGACCCCGTTGTTCAGGATCGACAGGGAGGAGGGCGAGGAAGGATGAGGCAGGAAGATAAGGAGTTCGGTTTTAGCCATGTTGAGTTTGAGTTGACGTTGAGACATCCAGGTAGAGAGATCAGAGAGACAGCTGATGAGGTGAGCTTGAACAGATGGGGAGAGGGAGTAGAGAGAGAGAGTTGAGTATCTTCAGTGTAGAGTTGATATTGGAAGCCATGGGAGGCGATGAATTTGCCTAGGGCAAACTAGGTAAATCTTGGGCAAACTATGGCAAATCGTCTACGGCTGGAGACCTCCATACATTGAAGCCAATGGCTCAGTTTCCATTGACTTTAATGGAGAAGGATTGTGCCTTTATGTTTTAAAAAGGTAGAAAACTTATAGAGTGGAGGTTCGGTTTAACAAGAAACTCTTGCGTTTTAGAAGTTAACCTGTTTTAGTTACCCTAACTCTACGGAATATATAATATAAAAATCTGAACATGAGACATGAATGTGGAGACAATGTTGGTGTAATCCTCATCCACCAAGTGCTCAGTGGGGGTTGTGTGCATGTAAGGGTGTTAACAAATGAGATAACCCCCTATACAGACCTCACTTGCATGCTTACCATGTATAGCCAAATACGCACCTCCCTGCATGTATTTCCTGTATGTTTGGGCAGTCCCCACTCAGGCGTTCTTCTCTGCTATGCTCTACCCACCAATCCCACTTCTCAGTATTCCACTCTTCATGATGATTCACAGCTGGGGCGAGCCATGGGACCACAAAGTTGCACCAGCTGTTTCTTCCTAGCTACTGTGACTTGGGGAGGTGGTCCAACGCCTGCTATCTCCACCCACCCACAGAGGTTCATACCTGGGTTTATACCTGCCAGTACTTGTTAGCTGGAAATAAGCTTTTGCTGTGCAAAGAATCCTGAGTTTATTGAGCAAATTGCATGCTTTGTTGAGCGCCTATAGTGAACATTGAAAGTGAACGTAAAAACGGAACGAAAGCAGTCTACGTGTCACCATCTGGTTTCTCGCATCTATAGCTCACAGCAATGTATTGGCAGGTAGCAGTGCATAGTTTTATTGGGATCTCACCCCCTGTGGTGTTGGAAATTCCTCTTGGTTTGCATAAAACCCCCAGTTAAACGTGCATTTCTAGCATCTTCTGCATTATCATACAGTTGGGGCAGAAAATGTCCCTGCTCACCAGGGCATTGTGCACTTCTCTGCTTGTCCAAACCTCACATAGGGCAAGAAGCTTTTCATCAATCAGTTCACATTCCCTGTACTCTCAAGTCACTTATTTCCCCCAAGAGTTTCATCTCCACCATCCCAGTGGCTCTGGTCCAGCCTCGTTAGTGTCTTATTTCTGGCAGTGTACAAACATCTAGAGAAGTTGTGGTTTCGATTGCATCCCCCCTCTCATCTCATCCAGGGAGTCTTCCATTCTGCAGAACTTGGAATTGCAGCAGGGTTGTATGGTGTTGGCATTCCATGATGTGTATGTAGATCCCCCATTGTGTGCATGTGCCACCCTATGAATCCATAGGCTGCTTCGGAGGATGGATCTGACAGTTCTCTCTACATCACACCACGCAAATTCCAGGGTAGCTATCACCCTCTAAGCTCTCTGGGCTCCATATTCTAGGTGACCGCAGCATCCACAGACCAAAGCTGGAGCCATTTGGCTTTCCCTGGCAAGCAACCCACAGCAATGGCATAATGATCCCTCATGCTCATTGCAAGCAAAAATGATTGCTTTCAAAAGATAAGGAAATGAGTAGCTTTTAACCAGTAGGCAGCTGTGCTCCCACATACGTTCTGAGCACAATGATCTTCGCTGCCTTGCAGAGCCTCCCATCTGCCCATTTCTTAACATTCAGTGGTGTCCCCCCCGCGCCCTCCCAAGCCCAATTACACAATTTTATGCTTCCATGGTGGTAACAGCTGTAACATTGTTAGATGACTTGGTATGTGCACTGACCCCTAGTTACATGGGTTTAGCAGTGCTGGTCCAGCAACATGCGCACACCCAGCATAAACTGCAAAATTGTTTTCAGCCAGTAGCCAGTCTGTAACCAATAGCAGCTCATGGTCGGCATGCAGACAGTCCTATAAGGACACATGACCAGTTGTGGCCAATAGCTGATTGCATGTGGCACGCAGCCAATCCTAGCTAGGCAGCTGCCCAACTGTTTAAGCTGTTCAAAACATTTGGTGCATGGTTTACAGAGTTCATGGACCCTGGAACCGTAGCAATGGAAAGGCATGCTGAGAATGTCTTGTGCTTGTTATGGATCTCCAGGCTTTCTTTTCTGCCGCTGAGCAGAACTTGGGAGCGATCCAACATATCCAAAACTTCTGTTGTCGATGCAGTGTGCTGTCAAGACACAGGCTCTTGCTTGATCTGTGGCCAGGAGAGTGAGGTGCACCACACTGTGGAGGTGGTTCCTGCTTTGGCACCATGCACTTGCCTACCTCTGGCAACAACGGACCATGCTGAATAGGATTAAAACCGAACAAGGGCAGCTGATGTATGCTGAGAGGTACCTGTTGGGAGACATGGCTTCAGTCAGCTGCACTTGGTGTAGGGCTGTACCCAGTGAGAGGCTTGTGTGGGTTAAGGAGAAAAGCACAGACTGGTGAGGGACTGCTGTCCTCGCGGGGAGATGCTGAGTGTGTTGCAAGCTTTAGAATGCCCCTCATCCTGCCGATAGCAGAGATCCTCAGGCCACAACTGGAGAAACAGCATGATGATGTGGTTGGCCATCTCCATGGAGAAGCGCGTTGTTATCGCCATCTGGAAGCGTACCACGCTAGACTCCAGCCACTCTTGTCACCCAGCAGTTTGGCATTGGAACCTCCACAGTGGGCACTATTCTAGTGGAGCTTTGCAAAGCGATTGTGGAAGTGCTACTGGACTGGGTGCTGCAGTTGTCTGACCCTGCAAAGGTAATGGAGGACTTTTGACGGAAGAGGTTCCTGAACTGTGTAGGGGCGATTTGATGGGAGCCATATCACCATTGTCCGCTCACTCCATAGCAAGGACGACTACCTGAAATACAAGAGGTTTTTCTCTGTGGTTCTCCAGGCTGTAGTGGACCACCATGGCCGATTTGTGAATGTGCTTGTCAGGTGATGTGGGAAGAGGCACAACACCCACACCTGTCAGTCCCCTTTCTTTGGCTGTATGTACACGAGACTTTGGACATTTCACGGAAACATGCATTGAGGCCTGTTGTTCTTGGGGACCATGCTCTTCCCTCTTTAACCCTGGCTCAGGAAGGCATACAGTGTTACCCACACCCTGAAGCAAAAGTACTCTAACCGGCGGCTCAGCACCCCCCGCTCTGCTGTGGAAAGGACTTTGGGGTTTTTAAAGCAGCACTGGAGATCAATAACTGCTAGGATTGATTTTGGCTACAGACAACTCCACTTACTACCACCGCCTGTATTCTTGACAACATCTGTAAGACCAGTAGGGCTACATTGGAGAAACCCCCTACAGCTAGCTCTAGTGAGCCAGTGCCCCTGTTCTGGGTCCATCTGAACTGAGCAGAGCAGCATGTAGCCAGAGAGATCTGGGACACCTTGTACCAGCACATCAACCACAATGCTATCCCCAACACCCACTATCAGTGACAGTTTGAGCATCAGTGAACTGTTTCTAATGATCTTTTTGTGATTATCAATAAAGTCCTTAAAAATCTTTTCTGTCTCGTGTTTTTGTCTGGCCCATCTGGTTCCCAGCACTGGGATGGGCCTCATTCCCTCTCTGCCCTCTTCCCCCATGCTATATCCCACCCTGTGGCCTTTCCCTGTGTGTTCCCTATTGCCTTTGCAGATTACCTGACTGCATGCCTTGAACCTCTACGTTTCCTATTGACATTCACAGGATAGCTGGTCTGGGAATGACAATGGGAAGCTCAGGTGTGTAGCCGGCTACTCTGTGACTGGCCATCAGTTGATCGTTGCCTGTAGCTTCCCTGCCTCCCGTTTTCAGTGCACCCATCACCACCTTCCAACCCCCACATCTGCTTAACACTATGCCATCCCACATTCTGTTCCAACCTCCAGCCCCCAAAGCACAGTTAGTGCTATGCCATACAACCGTTCTACATTGCTCCCCTCAAGCTTTCCTTCTTTCCCAGAAGAAGCATGGATTATGAAAAATTAAAGCACTTTATATGTCAAATAGTTCTTTTTCTGCCTGCTCCTTTTTGGGGGGCAGCTGGGCGTGCTCACTTGGGTGGCAGGACTGGCGGCGGGACAGCTTCCCGATCTTCCTCCTGTGAATCTGGCTGTGGAAGACTGTTCGTGGGAGATGTGCAGGAATTATTCGTTAGGGAGAAGTGTGCCTGTTCCCTGGCATGAGCGCTGTGTGGAGAGGGCTTGGGTGCTTTCCTTGGGGTGGAGTTGTTGGGTTCACGTAGCCTGGTGTGCATGGACGATAGGGTTAGGAAATGGCACCTTCCCCTGAGCAACAGTGCTTGCAGTCGTGGCAGCAGCATGCTTGAGCAAGGAGTTCTAGAACAAAATGGACTGGGACAGACTGCTTTGTGTCTGCCCACATCTCGCTCATCTCCTTTCTCGCCGCCTTGATCATACAGGCCTATGCTGTGGCAGTGCAGGCAGCAAAGAAGCAGTTTGCTGCCCTCATTGCATCTGCAAAGTCATATCCAGTGGAGCTTTTCTAAGTGGTGAAAGGTTTGGTCAGTCCTGCCTGCCTCCACCTGGAGCAATCCAGTGACCGCTGTGACCGGTTTATTGAGTACTCTGTAGCTAAGATCGCTCTCATCTGCCATGATTTCGGTACCACGGTTATTGCAGAGGATCATCTTGGGGCTATGGATGCCCCGTCCTGTCCTGTTTTGTGGGATCGGTTTCAGATGGTGTCGCCTGCC
>QEPC01000763.1:1529782-1574610 GCA_003113815.1 Sphenodon punctatus | reverse complement strand
AACCCCCTCACGATCTCCCCATGGGGCTGCATATACACATTAAACAAAAGCGGAGACAAGATCAAACCCTGCGGAATGCCGCAGGTCAAAGCCCGGGAGCATGATGTTTCAGCTCCCAGCACCACCCGCTGGCTTCGCCCCGAAAGGAATGAGCAGAACCATTCAAGGACAGTCCCGTCCAGACCCCAGGACTCGCAGCCGTCTCAGCAGCAGCCCATGGTGTTAAAAGCAGCGGAGAGATCTAGCAGGATCAAGAATGTAGAACATCCTGCATCCATCTCCCGGCAGAGATCGTCCACCAAAGCCACCATCGCTGTCTCAGTGCCATAGCCGGGGTGGAACCCAGATTGAAAAGGGTCAAGGAAACCGATACGGTCCAGATGCGCCTGGAGCTGCAGAGCCACTGCCCGTTCAATAACCTTACCTAAAAAGGGAAGGTTAGAAGCAGCATGGTAACTAGCGAGTGCATCCACATCCCAGCGAAGGCTTCTTCAGCAGGGGGCGCACCACAGCCTCCTTGAGACTGGGTGACAACCTCCCCTGCCGAACCGACCCCAATGTCTCCCTGGAAGCTTTTACCAACCAGGATGGGCACGGATCAAATTCACAACTTGTGGCTCGAACAGACCCCAAGACATCAACCGCATCGGCCAGCGTCACTTCCTGAAACTCCTCCCAGAAAGATCGACCAGACAGTGCCTCCATAACCTCACACTCCTCATCTACTGCATCCAACCCGGTGTCGAATTTACTCTGGATCTGAGCGATCTTGTCTGCAAAGTAGATAGCAAACTCCTCACAGCGGGCTTGGGACAAGTCCCCGTCCAGGCAGAGGGAGGCTGGACTGACCAGCCCCCGCACCACCCGGAAGAGCTCCGCTGGACGTGACTTTGCAGATGCTATGAGAGCAGCAAAGAATTCCTCCTTTGCTGTCCTCACAGCCTCAACATAGGACCGCAAATGGGTCCTATGGAGAAATGGGTCAGAAATGGGTCAGATGCGAGTCCGACACCAGTGTCGCTCTAGCCTCCTGCCTACCCGCTTCATGCACCGCAGTCCCTCGGTAAACCAAGGGGTCCTGTGGCGACGAGACGGGGGCAGGGGACGTCTCGGAGCCACCCTGTCGATGGCCTCCCCCAGCAAGGTGTTCCAATGCTGTACCAGCACATCGACAAAGTGGCCATCAGGGTCCAGGGATAACTCCCTCAGAGCCTCCTGGAACCACTGTGGTTCAATCCGCCTCCAATGGCGGACCAACCTAACTGGTCCATTCCCCTTCTGGAGGGGGTGCGTTGGTTGACGATCTGCGTCTGGCATTGGACCAGGGTCGTCAGACCTTTCTGGTCCTGCTAGACCTTTCGGCTGCATTCAACAGTCAATCATGAGGTATTGGTGACTTGCCTGCGGGACCATGCCAGGATTGATGGAACGGTCTTGGACTGGTTTCGTTCGTTTCGGCCAGGAGAACTCACTGGGTGGTCTTGGGGGAGTGTACGTCTTCCCCCCTGGGACCTCAAGTATGGAGTCCCGCAGGGTGCTATTTTGTCCCCCCTCTTGTTTAATATCTATATGCAGCTGTTAGGGGAGATCATGAGAGGGTTTCAGGGCATGCAGTGTCATCAGTATGCTGATGACGCTCAGCTCTACCTTTCTTTTTCCATCCACCCAGGCCATGCAGTCGCCTTATTTTCCCAGTGCCTCTCAGCTGTGGGGGCTTGGATGAGGTTGAGCCATCTGCAGTTGAATCCTGACAAAATGGAGGTGATGATGGGGGGCGAGGGCTTGGGGGACCTAAGGGTGGTTGAATCTCCTCTTGCTGTAGGGGTTCACTGTCCCATGGTGTCTCAAGTGCGGAGTCTGGGTGTATGTTTTGGCAGTTGCATCTCGTCTGGCGGCTTTGGCCGTATCTCTCAGATTCTGACCTCGCCACTGTCATCCATGCCTCCATCACCTTGAGGCTGGATTACTGTAACGTGCTCTACGTGGGGCTGCCTGAGAAGTTGGTCCGGAGGCTGCAGCTGGTGCAGAATGCTGCAGCTCGTCTCCTTATGTGGGCGGGCCACAAGGAGCACATGACACCTGTGCTCCGGGCTCTGCACTGGCTGCCTAGAAAGCACCGGGCTAAGTTCAAGGTGCTGGTTTTAACCTTTAAAGCCCTTCATGGCCTGGGCCCTGCTTATCTGCAGGACTGCCTCACTCCCCATGTGCCCGTGCGACCCCCTAAGATCGTCTGTGGGAGCGTTTTTGGAGGTTGCCCGGGCGAGGTGGGTGGCCACCGATATTAGATCTTTCAGTGGCTGCCCCTGTGCTGTGGAATTTGCTCCCGGAGGAGGCTCGGTTGGCCCCCACTCTCCTGTCATTTCGACGATTATGTAAGACCTGACTGTTCCGCCAGGCTTTTGGTGAGGGAGGTTGGGGGTGGGTGGGTTGTTTTTCCCTGCATACAGTCATTTTTAACTTTTAAAATTGTTTTACTGTTTTTTATCTTGTTCGCTGCCCTGCGGGCAG
Organism: Sphenodon punctatus; assembly: GCA_003113815.1. Taxonomy (NCBI): domain Eukaryota; kingdom Metazoa; phylum Chordata; class Lepidosauria; order Sphenodontia; family Sphenodontidae; genus Sphenodon; species Sphenodon punctatus. The sequence continues at coordinate 1,572,102 of QEPC01000763.1, read as the reverse complement.
GAGGGGCAGGATAGAAATCTTTTATAGGTGGAGCAGAGATGGGCTGTGGGACTCTCAGAAGGCATAGTGAGTGGGAGTGCTCCGTACAAGACTCTGACTTTGGGACAGTGGAGAGGTGGTTTCAAGGGGCGGCGCTTTGTACAGCAGTTAGGTGGTGCTTGGGCGGGAGCCGAGCCCCGGATGGTAATTGAGTGATTGAAGGCTTATTGGGCGAGCCCTATAAGATCACTGCTAGTGTATGCCTGCGTTGCGGGCGTGCCCTTGTGCGCGCGGCCTTAGGCGTTGGCTGGGCGCCTTTCCCTTTTGCCTCCAAGTTCTGAACATCTTATAACCCTGTTAATTTCTAGGGTAATCCAACCATTGGGGGCTTGCACGTTGGCTGAGGAGCCGGTGTTGAGCTGGGTGGTTTTTATTGTTAACCGCCCCGAGCTGCTGTGCAGGATGGGGCGGTATAGAAATTTACTAAATAAATAAATAAATAAAAATAAATTTACAGATAGGGGGGTCAAACTAGGGGTTGGGGTTCTAGAATCCCTTGTGGGGTAAATGTTACAACTAATTGATATTGGTATCTGATAAATTTACTTTCAGATGGATTCTAGGGGTACCTGGTCTAAGAGAGTGTGGCCCATTGTTGCTAGCACTCAGCCACCCGGGAAACAGAGGTGGATTGATGCTTTTCTCACCCCGGGCAAGCAGGTTCTGATGTACAATCTTCCCCAGATGTGGTAACCTCTAATTGGTTTTTACCTTTATTAATGGAGGAGGCTTTGACTACAGTAGGTCGCTGTGAAATGGGTAAAGGGATAGATGGTAAGGAAATATATGGTAAACTTTCCTTTCTTAGGGGTGCTACAAACTTACAGAATGTTGATAAAATACCTGAGGCTTGTAATGAACCTAGGGATTCCCCGGAAGCCTTATTAGCTGAACATGTACAACTCACAGCTCTCACAGTAAGATCTTTGTTCCCTCAGCTGAATATTTTGGCAACTAACGTTGAGAGCCTTATGGATAGGGCTAAGGAGGGTATTTTACCAAATATGTGCAACGATTTCCTGCCGAAAGAGGTGAAAGAGCTCTCTGCTGGTCCCAATCATATTATGAAGTGGCCACCTTTTTTGGGTGTGGATGGTGTTCAATCATCCGCAGAGGAGGGCTGCAGGTGCGAGTTGTTTATTTTGGCATCTGATAGAATAGTGGTCACAACTTTTCCATTATTGGGGTGTGTGTGTGCTTATCTACCTGCGTGGGATACCTGCTGGATGTTGCAGAGCACTTCAGGCTCCTCTTAAAGATCCCTATAACACGGAAAGATATTAGGTCTGTGGCCCATTTTACATCTAAAAGAGGACGGTGCTCTGTGTTGATTCATTTTAAGTCACCAGCTTTAGCTGAAGTTATTTTGGAAAACGAACAAATTCTTGGGAGAAATAAAATCCATGTGGCCCAGGTTTATCAAGATGCTAGTTTGTTAAAAAAGGTAAATACTTCAAGATGGCTGGATTTTGAAAAAAGATCCCCAAATTTCCCTCGTGTATGGTCCTTGGTTGATTCATCTCCTGCTGAAAATCTGGTAGATTGTATATCAAGTTCTCCAGAGATAATGGAAGTTCAAGGGAAACAGGTTGCAAATCTCTGGAGCGGATACTGGCGGGCAAAATTTTCCCATTGAGGGTCACACCCAGATTTTAGAACGAATGTCGTATCTATATGAGCATCTGAGAGGCAAGCTGAAACAAACTAAGGAAACCGAGCCTTCGGCTAAGTTTACCTCAAAGCCCCAAATTAGCCGGATGCCTAACGGGGCATATTCCCCCTAGTGAAATGGTAAAATATCCCACAACAACAACTGAGAGTAATCAGGTAGTGAATGACAGGAAAAAACCTTTTAAGGAGCAGGCATCCTGGCTCAGAGGAGGATTTGTCTGCTACCCCATTAATAGTTTCGTCTAGGGTTAGATCTCTGGTAGGTGTTGAGGATAGTATTTTTTCTCTGCAAATGGTCCCATGAGTTTCAAGTGATAAAATGGCCGCATGTGATATCTTGAATATTGTTCATAATACTTTAACAGTGGCGGACCAACTGCTTTTACTTCAATCATCTAAATGTCCAACTTTGTGTAAATCTCGGTTAAATCCTACTCGGGCGTTTTTATCAGAAGTCTCCTCAAGAGGGAATCAGACTATCTTATCTCTCTCCTTTGAGAAATACTAGTTATCAAGGGGGGGAGAGTCAAGCCTATAGTATTAGTACCCGCAAAATAAAAATGGCTCAGCTGGAGGGAGGTGAGTTTAAAGCTTGTGGAGAACTCTTATCTTCTGCCCCAAACCAGATGACGGAGGGCAATTTTTGTCCTCCCTATGAGGGTGCTGTCCTGGGGGGGGAAGGATGGAGGGAAACACCCCCCCACCCTGAAAATTGACAGATTTCACTAGGGCTTGCCCAGGCTGAGAACACCGGTACAACTCAGGAACCATCAGATAAATTCATGTTTAAATTATTATCGTGGAACATTGCAGGTTGGAAGGGGAAAGAATTTGACCAGGACTTTCTCCAATTCTTAGCGAGTTTTGATCTTGCCTGTCTTCAAGAGACATGGTTAGATAATCCCGATTTAATAGAATTGGAGGGGTTCTTTAAATGGGTTTTGCTGGCCAGTCCCACTTTTGGGAAAAAGGGGGAGACTCTCTGGTGGCTTAGCCATGTTTCTATGGATAGATTTGGGGTTAGAATTGCAGGTTCTTCAAGCAGATGACTCCTTAGTTCAGTCTGTTAGGTTATCATATTCTCAGTCACGTTGGGCATTGATTTATAATATTTACATTCCTCCTGGCCATAAAGGTAATCAAGTTTGGCAGGATTTTTTGGCTCTTTTTTTTAATGGAACTTAGATTTCCTGAAGATCAGATTTTGATTTTAGGGGACCTTAATGCCAGATTAGGTCAAAATAGTGAGCAAATTTTGGATACTTTAAAATTGAAAAAATATACTCTTGCAAATTTGTTTAATGATTCTTGGGTTATACTGGATTATTGGAACGCCAGTATAATAATACCCATTTATAAAAAGGGAAAAGGGAATGATCCCCAAAATTATAGGCCTATAAGTCTTTTGCCCATTATATCCAAATTATATTCCAGATTGTTATTGGCTCGCTTAAATTGCTGGGTTCAAAATGTCGGGTTATTGGTGAAGAAACAGGCCGGGTTTCAAGTAGGTAGAAGTACTATTGATCATTGTTCTATTCTCAACCATGTAATTAACCAATCTAGAAAAAAAGGGCTTGACCTGCATGTGGCGTTTATAGATTTTTCGTCAGCTTTTGACCTAATAGATCGGGACACCTTGTGGCTTAAGTTAGAGTGTACGGGTATTGATCATCGCTTACTTGCCCTTATTAAATCACTTTATTCGAACACCAGACTTCAGATTCATCTAAACAAACGAGGGCTCTTATCTGAGGAAATTCTCACATCCAGAGGGGTCCGTCAGGGTTGCCTTTGGCACCCATGTTTAATTTATATGTTAATCAGTTGATCTTTTTGGGCTGTCTGTCAAGGCTTTGGCCAGTACAGGAAAATAAATAAACAAAACAATCTTTTATAAAATAAAAATAAAATACTTTCTGAGTGCTCAAACTGCTCCCAGAGGCAGGCCCAGTGCCTGTCCTCTCACTGGCGGTTCAGGTGGGCCTTGACAGCAAACGTCCTGCATTTTGCCATGCCAGCTGCTTATGTTCCCGCACCATGCTGTTAATAGCATTACGGATTTCTTCCACCCACTGTGTGGTCTCCCCAAGCAGCTCTTGCCAAATCCTCCCTGTGTCGCTGGTTTCGCAGTCCAGGTTCTGATTCTGCTGGGCTCTGCGGCTGCTGGGGCAGTTGCTATAGTGGGATCCCAGCGTGGCACGCTGCTCTCCTCCAGCAATCACTGTAGAGGAGTGAAGAACATACGGCAATCAATCACTGGCATTCATGTCCTTTCCTCCCCCCACCTTTCACCCCCACCTGCCATTCCACCATGGTGCCTTGCCACCCGCTTGCCACACCTACCATTCCTGTCCAGTGGAGGTGTTTCTTGGTGATTTACCTTCTGCTCCTCTGCTTTCTCCTGGTTGCCTGTCAACACATTCAACAATAACAAACATAATTCAATAACAGGAAATGGAAGCCTTTATCGTGCAGCTGTATAGATGCAAACACACCACCCCGGGTGCTTTAACTTGCTGTTCTTCTCTACCTCCATCACCTCCTCTACAAAGGTGGCATCAGTCCTCCATGCCCTCAACCAGAACCTTGGGTGGCTCCTTGGATAAGAACCAGTTCTCTAGCTCAAGGGGATACACGGTGAGTGTTATGGTGTCCACGTCCGCATCAACCCATGCTGGCTGCAGGTCAGGGACAAGCATGGAGGGATCTTCTCCGGGTATGGCTTCTGTTGTAGGAACCGTTGCAGTTGCAGAAGGAGTGGGCAGCGGGGGAGCCATATCCACCTGCTTCTGACCCCTGGCAAAAGCATAGCCATACATGTGGGATGCAACAATGACAACATCCACGCTGAGGAACTTGTCGAGCTCGTAATGGGGGGTGGGGGGGGAATTATTATTTTTAATTTTTACACTGCCCTTCCTGCCTCCATAGGCAAAGTTGTCATCTTAGATCTTCTTGTATCCACGACTTAAACCTTTGGCCTGCTGCCAACATTGGTTCATGTCTTGGGTGTAGCTCTGCTGTGCCGTTTGGACCAAGATTTCTTGAAACACTACCTCATTCCTGTAGCACTTCACCAGGGCATGTTGGAACTTCTGCTCCCCCATAAAACAGTGAAAGCCTTGATCTATTCCTTGTTCAAGAAAACACTGTTGTGTGAATTTGTAGGCAGAGAGCGACTGCGATTTGCGTGGTGGTGCTGCTGATTGTTGCCTGGCTGTCAGTTTGAGCCATGGCCATGACGATGGTAATTCTCCAAAAGTCGTTCCTGATAATAGAGTGGCTGGGAAACAGTAAGTATTGGGGGGCACTTACTGTCAACCAGGATGAAATGAGAGAACACATGTTAGAAAATGTTGTGGTGGGCTTTTAAGGTGGATGTTATGTGCACACCAATGAGAGCGCAAGCGGAGAGAGAGGGGCAGGAAGTGATAGCTCTGCGGAGCACTCTAGGCTTTTGCACCTGTGACTCTATGGTGCTGGCAGATCTGTATGTGTGGAGGCTAATGGGATGTGAACACATGTGGGCACACAGACTGCATTCACCTGCATGGCGGGCTGCACATACACTGGGACCCTGCTATGAGTGGGGGCTGCATGTCTGGTGTGTGGTGGCAAACACATAATAAATGGGCAGGTGAACCCCCACCTAGTGTGGACTACCAACTTGTTTGGGGGTTAGTGTCTTGCCAAGGCGTTAGACTTAAGCGGCTGTCAAGTCCTCCTTTATGGTGACTATCGTGCAGCATATCCGCAGTCATGGGGCTACTGCCTATAATGTGCAAGTGAGAGTGAGCGATGGACAATTATGTCTCTCTGCAAACTAAGATTTGGTGCCCCCTTGCATCTAATGCCATGCAGCCATCTTAAGTGCCATGCAGCTTATGCATGCATAACCGTTGCATATCTGGTGCATGAGGGTTTCCATGTTGAGACACTTGGCTGATAGTTCGCACATGAGATAGGAGCGCCTTATTTGGTGAAGTTTTGAGCATCCTTAGCATCTTACAAGATTAGGGCAGAAGTGAGTAGTGTGCAGTATAATCAGGATTTTCTAAAGTAAGAGTGTGTTGGACTGTGTGGTCATAAGGAAGGTCTAGTTGACACAATTGCTGGTTGATTAAGGATTGGACATTCTAGTTTTTGTGTAGAGATTGGCAAGATAAAAGTGTGTGGATGGATAAAATGCAGTAGTCAAAGGGAAACTAGTTTGTGTACATCTATATACTTCCAAATATTTGATTTCTTATTCTGCCACCTGGCTAGCTCATTTTGAGAACCTGATTAGGTGGGTGATCTAGAACAGGATACTTCAGCTGTCAGGAGAAGATGTATTAATTTAGTAACCTCCTAGATTTCAGAAAGGGCAATGAATGCTAGAGCTGACTGGGGACATCTGGTTCACTCCATTCTCAATTGCAAGAATAAGAAGTCTGGTTGCCTTCCTCAGATGTCATAAAGCAGTGGTAGGGAACCTTCTTAGTTTGGGGACCATGCAATTTGAAAATGGCCAGTGGGCCAAACTAAAAAAAAATATGGAGAGATGCTAATCTACAGAACCCCAAACTCTCATTTCATATTTGTACTTAATCAGATATTTCAGTGCCTAAGTAGCATCATTGCCTAAGTCAGTGATTAGGAGAAACTTTCAGAATATGGGTATGGGACTGTAGAAAGATATGGGTGTGGAAAAGAGATGCTGGTGGTTTGTGCGGTTGCTCAGGGTAAGGGAAGTGATGGTGGGGAAAGATCTGGATTGTGGATTGAGTCCCATCTTTGAGTTTACACCATCATCTTTGCTGCCCATTCTCTGAACATATTCTATCAGCACTCGGGATAAGAGCTGGATTTAGGAACTGGAAAGGGCCAAATAAAAACCTTTCATGGGATGATTTTGTTCTGCTTATGGGGGCTCCCCACCTCTGCCATAGAGGGATCTGTCATTATTTCTTAACCCATATCTGGCTCAGTGTCAGCAGCCAGTGAAATATGGTGAAGTCTTTGTATTATATAAGAATGTAAATCTGATTTCCTGGGGGAAGAAAATCTGCTTCTAGATAGACTGTATATGTCTGGACAATCACCATGCCTCCCCAAGGTCTGTTGTTTTTTATCAGGGAGGGAACAGGTATTCCCTCCCGGCATCAGTATATCCATCCCAAAATGCCACTTTTAACCCAGGACGGCCTAAGCTTGATATGCAAGCAGGCTTTGAGTCACTTATGTAGGACTAAAACCTCTAGGATGCCAGCAGGAGCTTGGTAGCCTTCTAGGGGTGAGTATAAAGCTTGTTAGAACAGATTGATCTGAACACACATGCTTTCTAAGAAAGATGTTTGCAGTTCAGTGATAGGGTGTAATGTAATAGCTGTATGTTGAAGCAAAAAGTCATTGACTTTAGGGGATTCAGAATGCTTGTTTTTTACACCTGTTCTACCCACTGCACTTCTAACAGCACTAGAAACTGGAAGGTCAATATATCAGTAGGCAGTTCATGTTAGTCAAGGATTTCAGGAAATATTAAGTACTCTTTCTGCTTCCCCTCAGACCACCTTTTGACATTCCTAAGTGAAGAAATGAGAATGGTAACAGTTTTACTTCGTAGGTCTGAAATTTTTTTTTATGTAAAAGTTGAGTCCAGACCTACATATAACACGTTAGTAGACATCGGGGAGGATTTTTAAAGATAGAAATGGTAATTTCAAAGGTTGGGCCTTTGAAAACCTGCTCTGTCTTCAAAGTAACAAAAAAACCCTCTGATACAATGAGTGGCATGTCTGTCTAATTTGCAGTAGTGATGTCTTCAGTGGTAGGGTTTTTTCTCTTCTTAAAAAGATGGATGGCAGTTGAGTCTTGGTTTTAGGAGATATTACTCTTACAAAGTAGCAGAATTTTATGCTATAGTAATGCAAATTATTCCTATAGCATTGGATTATTTTGTGTTTAAAGGAACATCAATTTGAAAATTACTGAACTTTAAAGAATTTACTTTAAGTGAATTATAATGCTGATTTAAATATAGTTATATAAGATGAAGAGACTAAAGCTATTTTGCTAAACTGATATCTGACTAATCTTACTAAGTTTCATCAAGGTTCCATCCATGTAATTGCATCCCCTTAAATTTATAAAAGCAAGAACAAACACTGGGCTAAAAGTTGCCCTGGCTATTGGACTCGTCTGGGTTTGGTCCATGCAGCTCCCACTTACATACTTGGCATGTACCATCCTAATAAATGGGCAACCCGCGGCATGTCCTTCACGCACTTGCGGGCAACCCTCACTGGTAGCTCAAGTGAGAGAGAGGCAGGAAGTGGCCTGACACTAGGATTTTCACCTGTGACTTGCTAGTGCTGGTGGACCTGTACGCACGAGGCGCTGCCCACAACCTAATGAACAGGACACAGACACGTGGGCGCACATTAGTTGGGTGGGTTCCACATCATCAAAGACCACGCTGTGATTAGGGGTTGTGGCCAGATTCGGTGGGTGGTGGTGGATGGTGGTCCCATGTGCAGTGTGGGCTAGCGCTTAATAAAAGGGCAGGTGTCTTATTTGAAAATACCCTTGAAGGTAATTGACATGGAATAATTTTCTAAAACTTCCTAAAGAATCTAATGTGTCCAAATTATGAAACTAGTATTTATATTAAAACTAGGATTGTGGTGAATAAACATTAATCTGGTGTTAGAGGTGTACATAAAATTAGCTAAACTAGTGCCCCCTCTAAATCTTGTTTCCAGCTGAAAAATTAGTGTAGCAGCTTAATACTGGAAGGCTAATGGTATTAAAGATGACTTCTAGAATCTCTGCTGCTTGTTCCTAAAACAAAATAATTCTGTCACTCTGAATTGAAGTGATTCTTTCAGCTTTTTACTTGCGATTGATGATGCATTTGCTTTACTATCAGTCATCTTTTATTTATTTATATAATATATATATATATATTTTGATAAGATACTTTGCAGGTCTTGCAAGTTGCAGAAGACTTGTGAGTCTGAAAGTTTAGAAACTATAGCATGTAGAGAGAGCCCTTGTACCTTCCCAACTGCTATGACTCCTGTTTCCTAGAGTTCTTGTCTGTCGCATGGCTTTTCTCCTTCAAATATAGGAGAAAACCGCCTGTACTTCACTTTCATTTGATCTTGCTAGCTATTCCAGTTCTATTCATGTGGAATTTTTGGCATATATACTACTTGCTAAAATGCCATTTGAGTGGTACCAACTTAATAATTTGTGCATGCTGTGTGAAAAGCACAGTTGATAGCCAATTCTTCCCCCACATGAGGCATTAATACTTTGTATTTGCATGAGTATAACCTAGCTTCATGTAACTAACATTTACCTTCAAATTTGGGAGTTTTCACAAACATGTAGTAAGTTAAATAGAAGTTAGCAGGTGAACCTGTTTTTAGTATATGGTTAACTCAGCAATCATTAGGAAAACATCCAAAGACAGGTCAGTTCTTGGCTTCCAGTGTCTACAAAATGCCACGAGCTTTTCAGAAAAATTCAGGAGGATAAAAAGTGGTATGTTAAATGTTGTATGTATTGCTATTTTGTTGAAGGCTGGATGTGAATGAGGGGGAAAACTTTCTGCCACCTCCTTTTTATTTTTAACATTTGATATTTTTGCACTTGTTTCTGTCTTTCTACAAATGTGCTGGCAGCATTTTAGGTCTGCATTTCAAATAACTTTTTTCAAGGCATTCATTTTAGGCAGAGTAACTGAAAAACTGGTTTTCACAAAATGACTTTTTTTGCTTTGTCATTCATTTACAGTCACCGATCATGAGATGTTTCCACGAAATCTACCTCATACCTTGCTTTTGTTCGCTAATGTGCTGCAATATTGCAAATCTCAGCAGCTCTGCAGTCGTTCTTGAAAGCCTCAAGACAACAGATTGACATCTAATCAACACGTGATGACCTAGGAGTGGATCGAAATTTGAAATGCTCTTGATTCAGCAGAAGACAACGTTGCTGAGTGTATCAATATAGTTTGTAAAGGCCTCAAACAGCATCTCCTGTAGCTGCTGCTTTGTTCAGAAACACTTGCTTGACCTTCTGCTGAAAGATCCTGGCTTCTTTAATCTGGTCCTGGAAATATTAATGGAACGCAGTCATGTCTACCCAGGACGAAAGGCAGATCAATACCGAATATGCTGTATCCTTGTTGGAGCAGTTAAAATTGTTCTATGAGCAGCAGCTGCTAACTGACATAGTATTAATTGTTGAGGGCACTGAATTTCCCTGTCACAAGATGGTTCTTGCAACGTGCAGCTCTTATTTCAGGTATGTGTTTAAATCCACGTCCGTTAGTATTGTTAATACAGCTAAAGATGTGTTCTGCTGCTTTCTCAGCAGATCTGCTTTTCCATAGCTAACAGCTTAAAGTAACTCACAGTAATATCGAGATTATGTAAATGCTGGTAATTTGAAATGAATAGAAGAGTAAGCCAGCAGTGGCATATCCTAAATACAGTAACTATGAAAGTGTTAAAATGTAGGGGTTTGGGCTCTGACATAAAGCAAGCAAGTTGTGTTGTAGCGTCCTACCAGAAGATAGACAGGAATGCTTGTGATTGTCAGGCCCTTTTTTGGCATTTGGTTCTACTTAAGCAATCAAGCTCGTTATCTGTTTTAACAATGTGGATAAGATTTTTTGAGATGAGCTAGCTTAATATATTTCAGTCCTTTTGCTGACAGTGTAACCAGAAAGCACTAAGTATGGTTACTCTGCGGATACAGTGACCAATTTTCCATGCTCTTTAAAAAAGGGCATCTCTTGGTCTTCTGTGTAGGTAATTGTTTCTCAGCAAGCACATACCTCCAGTTTCAAATTGCCTACTACTTCTGCCAAGCAAAAAATGAATCTTTGTTTCCAGTTTCATAGAGGAAGCTCCCACCAGGAAAGAGGGTTAAGTTTTATGTGTTAAGCCTGCTGATTTTATTAGCAATTTCTCTCAAGCTGCTAGTTGAGTTTTATATCCAGTCACTAGTGTTCCCTAAATGTTCCGTTTAAGCTTTTTAAAAGGGGGCTTGCTACAAAGTACTCCGAAAAGAAGTTTCTTTCCAAATTGTGGAAAGAATCGCTCTCTATGTAAGGTGTTATCAGTAAGTGTAAAAATGCTTACTGCACCATGGAGGCATTTTTTTCTTGCTAGATGTAAGGTTTTTGTTTTCTGTCTAAGTCTGGGACTGATGATTGTTGTTAACCATAGAAACCCTTTTCACAAGTTCTGAACTAAAGAGTTAGACAAGCTTGGCAGGAAGAAGCATGACCATCTTCCATTTATAGTGAGATGGGACAGAGGTTCCAAAGTGTCTTTTTCATGGGGTTATGATATGGGGAGAATCACAGTTCCATAGCTGGAAACAGAAACATCTAAAGCTTGCTAGCACAAGGAACATGATACCCATTGTCCTGTCCCATTAAGGCATTATTGTAGCTGTCTGGAGGAAAGCAGTCAGAAAACCCCTGCAATTTCAATAAGTAAACTGCATGCATATATTGTCAGCTTTCTACTTCAATAAATATTGTTAAATCTGACACTTCCTATCTTGCTGGGGTTTTGAGTTCTAGCTTCACTTTTTTGTGTTTGCAAAGGTGCAGCTTTCTAAAGTTGCATTTTCTTCCTTTTCTCACCTGCTTTTTCCCCATGTTTTTTTAATCTTAATAACAGAATAACTCTTCAAACTTTGCATATACTTGAAACTTCAGTGAGTTTTAATTAACTTCACTGAAGTTAAAATTCTTGAGGTACATCTGAAGACGTTTTTAGGGTTAATGGTGGCTTTGTGAGCTCTATTTCAACACAGGCAGAATAATCCTTGGAGCTTCCCAGAGAGCTACCCCCTTTCAATTTGATGCCCCTCTCCTTAATGAGGCTGATGCCAGAAAATGACCTTGGTGAAGACGACCACACCTTGCATTCATCTGTTTACCTCCGTTTCTATCCTGGTAAAAGCTATCTGGACTTGCGCACATTAAGCAGCATAGGAGGCAGTAATTATTTTGGAGCAGGGCAGGTCTAAGAACTTGTGAAAGCACAGGCTGTGTCTCGGCCTCTGCTCGTTTGACTGGAAAATAATAAAATGATCGTTAATCCTAATGTGTTTTTAAAACTACCTTTAGTACCAGCTCTATAGAGGAAATCAAATTTAAAAGGATAATGGGGAGCATGGTCAGCTGGAGTTGGATGATCAGTGAATTTGGAATGTGGAAAGGGGGGGGACTTTAAATGTTGTAAAAGAGTAGCAATGATCAGTTCAGCTAGCTGGTATACTCTGGTTTGTGTGTAACTAATTTGTGTATATCATTCAAGGTCATTGTATATTGTTTTAGGGTTTTTTTAAGTATCCTAAAACAAAGATTGGAAACTAGTATTTTAAAGTTGCCATTAAGCTATGTATTTAAGCAATTAAGGCGTACAAACAACCTTAACTACCCTTTTGACACCAGAGGTACTATTCTTGTCACTTTATTTAGATTTTTATCCCAATTTAGGCTTACAATTCGATAACTTAAGTGTAACATTAACAGCTAACGAACTCAACTCTTAATCCTCACAACCCTGTGAGGTAGGTTAGACTGAGAGTTGAGTGGCCCAAGTTCACCCAGTGAGTTCACGGCTCAGATGAGTCTTGAAATCTTTAGTGTAGAGAAAGTAAGGTTGCTGTGTTGGTCCCAAACATAGACAACAGAGACAAAGTAGTACAGGGATAGCTTTTATTGGACCAACTACAGTCAACTGCCTCACTGCTTTGCTCAATCTCCAGTACGTGCTTTTTGCATATACCTCCCCGCTTTGCTCACTCTCGGTCTCCATTCTGATTCCTGACTTGCCTGATGAAGGCCCCTGTGAGGTCTGAAAGCTTGCATACCTCCACCAACTGGAGTTGGTTCAATAAGATATCACTGTACTACTTTGTCTCTGCTGAAATCTTTAATCATAGTCGTACAGTTATTACATGATAGAGGGTGAACTTAATTTATGGCATCCATCTAGCTTTCAAAAATGACATTACCGCATCTTTCTGACAAGCCTGAAGGCTTGGATCACTTTTTGGTCCTCCGAACATGGCAGGAAATAGCTTGTATAAGTATTGAATACTGTATTTTCATGTAGAAAGCATACTGAAGCTACTAAAATGACTTTTTGGGGGAGGATTCTTGGGACCTCAATCAAAACTTAGCTCTCCTTTTGTAGCAGGGGCAGTTAAATAAGGAAACAGTTTAAAATTGCAATGCTAGTCTGACTTAATGTGTTCATTGTCTCCTCAGGGCCATGTTCATGAGTGGATTAAGTGAGAGCAAACAAACACATGTCCATTTGAGGAATGTGGATGCAGCCACTTTACAAATTATAATAACTTATGCATACACGGGTAACTTGGCAATAAATGACAGTACAGTAGAACAGCTTTATGAGACTGCCTGCTTCTTACAGGTAGGAATACTATATTGTTTTTTACATAAAGTGTACAGGATAACTTACTAGTCTCCGTGCCAAAACAGCTTTCACATTTTGCCTGATATTTCAGCTAAAACAATGTCTGGATTGTCCTTCCAAGCAAAAGGAGGCAGCTTTCCAAATGCTTTTTTATCATGTTGGTTCAAAGATGTGTGGACAGATGTTGCCAAAGCAACTTCCCAAGTAGATTGGGTATAGACTGGCTAAAGGCATGGCAGAAAAACATATGTTCGATCGGTATCCTTGTGAAGCCACACATTTGAGTGATCTTACTGGAGGAGAGCCCTCTGGAAATGTTTTTTTCAGCAGTATTCTGTGGAGCAGTAACCAGGGTGTGTGCCCGTGTGCCTATATATATATAGTGCCTCTTTGCCCTGTTACTTTTTTCCCCTCTTACCACAGAGATGGCATGAGGGAACAGCCTTGGTGTATCCTTTTGTCCATTAATTCACAAATATTTGTGTATATATAATGCTTGCTTAGTTAAGAAGTGACTTATTAAAAAGTTGAAGCAGTTCCTCTTTGGACCTGAAGTGGAGTCCTAAAGAGGTGCAACAGGTGTGTGAGGTTTGTGCACAATATGTGATTCAGGCTTACTGTGCCAGTATATAACCTGCTATATGTTTTTGTATAGTCAGAGCGTCATTCAGATGATGTCATCAGGAAGAAAATAGCCATGTATATTGCCCCATTGGTTTACTGATGTTAATATAAGATAATATAAGATAATATATGAAAATAGGCGAGTGTTCTTTTTTCTGCAAGAGCTTACACATAGAGTTACATACATAACATTTGTTTCCATCATTTATTTTTAACTGTTATTACTACAACATTACTGTGGTATCCTGATAGGGTATGTGTCTCTGCAATTTTATTTTTAAATAATTGCATCACACAAGAGATGTATTAATGCCATTTTAAAATAAATTAAATAAAATTGGGATTTATTATCAATTTTGTCCTGTGAGGGAGTTAGGTTTCAGCAGAGTAGTGCTCTGAATAATACCATGAACACTTGCAATAGTTGTTTATTATTATTAGCAAGCATTTATATAGCGCCAGCAATGTACCTGGTGGCTTACAATCTGAGACGGGGTGGGGAGACGACGATGGAAAGGGAACAGAGGGAGAGACAAGGAATGTAACATTCACGAAGATGTGAGTTCCCAGGTACACGCGCTTGGCTTGGTTACATCAAGAATGATGGCTGGTTGGTCCATGTGGTGAAGATATGAGTACAGACCCCTCAGATAACAGATTGTACTGGACAGAGGATATCAGCAGGAGTTAGGTGAGGGGAGCGAGAAGTCAGGGAGGGCAGAGCGGAAGAGGTGGATCTTAAGGGGTTTGAAGGTACGAAGGGAGGGGGCGAGGCGGATGTGGGCAGGGTGGTTCTCACTGTAGTTCAAAATGTGAGATGTAGAGTTCTCTTTATGGTTTGTAATGCATTTAAATCACAACAGTAGGTATTTCAGCTGTATTTTGTGAGGTAATTTTCCTGAGTGCATTGTACAGACCCCACCTTCCACAGGGATAAAAACAATCAGCCAAATGTGTGGCTCCACAAGTATACCACTTGAAGGTTTACTTACCTGTAACCATAGTTCTTTGAGATGATATCCTTGTGGATATATACCCTCTCACTTTCCCCTGTACTGCTCAAGCACTCGCTGGTGCTGTAAGAAGAATTAAAACTGAAGGGGGCAGGGGAGGAGGTGGCGCAGCACAATATATATATAGGTATGCTCGGTTTTACACCCTAGTTGCTGCACAAGCACCGCTCCATGAGATACTGTGGCGGAAGAAAGAGTCCTGAAGAGATCTCCTCTAGAAGGCTCACCCAAATGTGTGGCCCCATGAGGATATCCTCTCGAAGAACTAAGGTTACAGGTAACCTTCATTTACTAGCATTTATTTTATAAGCATCTTAACGTTAGCGACATGAACAATAAGGGGGCAAATAATGGAACAAGTCAGGTAATTCTTTTGTTCCAGTGTTCTGTGACCACGTGTTCCCTCACATGTGCTCTCCCTCTCCCTTTTTAGCTGCACTGACAGCTAGGGTTCTGGGCCTGGTGTGTGGATCAATCTTTTCTTCTGTCTACTCTTGTACTGCTGCTACCACCTCCGCTCCTGTGTTTCCATCTCCATAAATGTCTTCTGCTGCCACCTGCTTTCAGAACTTACAGTCAGGGCAGCAGCAATGAAAGAAAATGGCAGCTTAACACACTTCCAGCAACATGAACTTTGGTGGCTGCTTTACAAAAACTCCTGTTGCTGGAAGTGGGGAATTGCTATTTTGTAAACCACCCCACCTCAGCAAGCCCTGCTGGGGGGGAGCAGAAGAGGAGGGTCTTGGTGGTCATGACATCTCCAGATTTGATAGAATTTGCCCCCCTTTAAAGAAAACCTGGTGGGAAATTGCTCCCCCTAACCTAGTTATGCCCCCCATGGGTATGACCCGTCATAAATGTAACTGTTACTCCTACAGTGTATATTCCTTTATGTCTGACTACTATGCTTATAACTGTTCTTTTTCTGTACTGCAGGTAGAAGATGTATTACAGAGATGTCGGGAATACTTAATTAAAAAAATAAATGCAGAGAACTGTGTGCGACTATTGAGTTTTGCTGATCTTTTCAGTTGTGAAGAGTTGAAAGAGAATGCAAAGAGAATGGTAGAACACAAGTTCACTGCTGTGTACCATCAGGAGGCTTTCATGCAGCTGTCACATGATCTACTGATAGATATTCTAAGTAGTGACAATTTAAATGTGGAAAAGGAGGAGACAGTTCGTGAAGCTGCTATGTTATGGCTGGAATACAACACAGAATCACGATCGCAGTATTTGTCCTCTGTTCTTAGCCAAATCAGAATTGATGCGCTTTCAGAAGTAACGCAGAGAGCTTGGTTTCAAGGCTTACCACCGAATGATAAATCAGTGGTGGTGCAAGGATTGTACAAATCTATGCCCAAGTTTTTCAAGCCAAGACTTGGTATGACTAAAGAGGAGATGATGATCTTCATCGAAGCTGCTGCTGAAAACCCTGGTAGTCTTTACTCTTCTGTTTGTTACAGCCCCCAAGCAGAAAAAGTTTACAAGCTTTGCAACCCTCCTGCTGACTTGCATAAGGTTGGAACACTTGTAACTCCTGATAATGATATTTATATAGCAGGTGGGCAAATTCCACTGAAAAATGCAAAAGCCAATCACAGTAAAACTAGCAAACTTCAAGTTGCCTTCAGAACTGTGAATTGTTTTTACTGGTTTGATGCACAGCAAAACACTTGGTTTCCAAAGACTACAATGCTGTTTGTTCGTATAAAGCCATCCTTGGTCTGCTGTGAAGGATACATCTATGCAATTGGTGGAGATAGCGTAGGTGGAGAACTCAACAGAAGAACTGTGGAAAAGTATGATACAGAAAAAGATGAATGGACTATGGTAAGCCCATTGCCTTGTGCATGGCAATGGAGTACAGCAGTTGCCGTTCATAATTGCATTTATGTAATGGCACACAACTTGATATACTGCTATTTTCCCAGGTCAGATGCTTGGGTAGAAATGGCTATGAGACAAACTAGTAGATGCTTTGCTTCAGCTGCTGCTTTTGGTGATAAAATATTTTATATTGGAGGCTTGCATATTGGCAGCAACTCTGGTATAAGACTCCCCACTAGCACTGTAGATGGGTCTTCCGTAACGGTGGAAGTCTATGATGTGAATAAAAATGAATGGAAAATGGCAGCCAATATCCCTGCTAAGCGGTATTCTGACCCTTGTGTCAGAGCTGTTGTGATCTCCAATTCGTTATGTGTTTTCATACGAGAAACTCACATGAATGAGAGAGCCAAGTATGCCACCTACCAATATGATCTGGAACTTGATCGGTGGCTTTTGCGACAGCACATATCAGAACGAGTTCTCTGGGACTTAGGGAAAGACTTCCGGTGCACTGTAGGAAAGCTGTATCCATCATGCCTTGAAGAGTCCCCGTGGAAACCTCCAACATATCTCTTTTCCCCGGATGGAGCTGATGAGTTTGAGCTGGATGGGGAGATGGTTACACTGCCACCTGTATAGCTCCCCATTCCCAAAGACTGAACTGATTCTGTAATTGGTTATCATGAGAGAAGCTCCTTAGGGAAGAACAGGGCTGAAATCAAAACATTAAACCTGTATGTTATGCCCTATTGAACGTTTTCAGCCATTAAGTATGAATCACTGAATTTTATGAGCAGATACGCTTCCATAATGAAACAATCCGTCTACTAATTGATAGAACCTATATGTATATCGTAAGCTTAAAGCATCTGCTTATTGTCTAAATTAACTTAGTCCTATGGAAAGCTTACTTCATAAAAACAGTTCCTGTTTCTAGGATGGTATGTCACAGTTGTCCTCAAAGTATCTTCCAGTTCTATTTGAGCTTGTTCTGGATATGCTACTTAAGTGCTAGTTATAGTTTGTGTGGCCTAACTAATGGAATGTGCTGCACTTAACACTAAATATTCATGTTGGTATAGTAATGCCATGTAAAACAAAAGAGAAACAAATCCCATGGATCTACCTGTGGTAGGAAGGGTAGATTTTCCATTTTATGGCGACATGCAGGGCAAAATGACTGCAGGCTCAGTCAAGCTGTATTATTAGGTGCATGTATTCTATTTTCACTAACTTATACCTGTCTATTTAGAATACAGGTCTTCCAAGCAGCTGGTAGTTTACCAGGTGTGAACTTAAGTTGCTGGGCTTGCAATAGGAATTGCCAGCCCCTCCTAGTGCGGGTCTGTGTGGAGCTTTGATCAGTAAATGTCTCCACGTTCTGTATTACAGTAACATTGGCTCATGCATATTACTTTCTGCTGCTGATGTATTTTTTTCCAATGTAAAACAAAGTTTTAGTGTGGATTAACCAGGTCTTTATTTTTTGTTAATTTAATAACAAGCATTACTGTAGTGTGATTGTGTATAGATATCCCTTAGCTATCAGGTTTTCTTTTTTTGGTTTTTTTTTTTAACTTTCTTGGGCAGGGGTGGGGAGAGCAAACTGTTCAGGAATATTCTGTACTCTGTGTGCAGGAGAGCAGATGACTAGTGCTGCTCTGGCATTAATCCCAGGAACCACTAGCAGTAGCGGGGCGCCGCCAATCTAACATGAGCACAGGTGCTTCATGACAAATCTTACTAGCATGTTCAGCTGCATCATGTTCTGGCACTGTATTTTGAATGATAATTTATTAAAAAAGACTGAATCTAAACATTTGTGTTTTGTGGTGCTAAAGGGTAAAACCATGACTTTCTGTATGTCTTCAGTAACTGGCTTGGAGAGCGGGAAGGCAACTAGGTTACATGCACTTAGTTACTGGAGCATTCATTCAAAACAAAAGCCCCAACAACTCTAAAACTAAGTGAAAGGTACTAGAGTGCTTCTTAAGAGAACCCACCTGGAAGTTAGTGAACATGTTTTTAAATATACAAAAAAGACATTGGTAAAAGTTGTAGTATCTCTCTTCTCCTCCCCCCCCCCCCCTCCCCCAAACTTTCTTTGCAATAGATCCCATCACCAGATAATACTAATGGGGAGGCTAGCACACTACTGTTAAAAGAACACTTTAATTTGCAAATCTTATTATATTATTTACCTCACCCCAACCACCAAATATTTCACTTGGTAAGCCAGTAATAATGGGCAGCTGCCCAATACCAAACCAGTGTGGGTTCTAGATACCAGTTTGTTTCCTAGAAATTATGAAGTGAAAATACACATTGAGCTATACTTTTTAGGGATGGGCGAACGCGGTTCGGAGTTCGGCCCGAACTCAAACTGTTTGGATGACTGAACACGAACGCGAACAATCTGAATGGCGAAATGGCCAAACAGTTCGGATGAGTTTGGGTGGCAAAAAAAGGTTCTCTGGAAGGTCAAACATGACAGGGAGGTGTCAGTCACTGAGGAGCAGACTTCCAGGCACCAGGGGTGGAGAGAGGTTTGCAAGAAACAAAACTAATTATCTGCCCCCCCCCCAACACCTTCTGAGCTAGTCACTATTCCTGAACAGCAGGCGTTGAGTAGGATTTTTAGATTGCTTTAAGTTTCATTTCAGTTTTGTACTGAAATGAAACTTAAACCTTGAACTGAAACCTTGTGTTATGCATTTCACTGTACAGACTCATTGAGTATGTATGTATTTCACTACAGACTCCTCTTCTGTTTGTGATTTCCCCCCCCCATCCCATATATATGGGATGTGTATATATATATCCATATGGATGGGGGGATGGATGGATAGATGTAGAGAGTTGTAGGAGTTAGCTTAGTGAGAGAGAGAGCATTAGTGATTTAGTTTTTAGTGTTAGGAGTAGGCCTGTGTACTTATTAGATAATCCATTTAGTTCATAGCATTTAGAATAGTTAATAGTTAGATTTAGTGTAGATATATATATATATATAATAGATTAAAAAATATATAAAAAAAACCAATATAAAACCCCCCAAAAGACAAAAACCACCCATAACATTTCCCGAACGGCCAAACCGAACGCCCTGTTCAGATGACCGAACAGCGATCTGTTCGCCCATCCCTAATACTTTTAAATGTGCAAACTACAAATTCATTTATTATGGAGGTGACAGTAGCTGTAGTGAACCATGGGTGATAGTCTTAGTACATCTTCATAAAGAATTGCTCTTATGAAAGTCTTTTTGTCAAACACAAAAAAATCCAGGCACATTCCTAGTATATAGTTGCTTCACTCAATCATTTAAATTGGTCTTTTTGGAAAGGCTTTTCTATTACGTGTCTAATTTTTGGTGGGACACAAGACTGAATCTGGAACAAACTTTACTCTTTGCACCTGCAAACCAGTATTTCAAGCTCCTGCATGCTACTCTTAAATGTTTATACCAAGGCTTGTAGAGAAAATAATTTCTGATCTGTTTCTGTTCATCCCTGCTGTCTTGTGAGACTGGGTGACTGGGCATCTAAATGGCAGATGAGATTTAATGTGGACAAGTGCAAAGTGATGCACATAGGGGAAAACAATTCAAACTCTACATACACAGTGCTGGGTTCTGAATTAGGAGTTATTACTTAAGAAAAGGACCTTGGAATCATTGTGGACAATACACTGAAATCCTCAACTCCGTGCTGTAGCCATCAAAAAGCAAACAGGAGGTTAGGAATAATTTCTAATGGGATAGAGAATAAAAATGAAAATATTATGCCATTATATGTCTAAAGTGCAACACACCTTGAATATTGTGCACAGTTCTGGTTGTCCCATCTCAAAGATGTCATTGAAATAGAAAAGGTACTGAGAAGGGCAACAAAAACAAGGGGCTTGGAACAGCTCCCCTATGAAGAGAGGCTGGATTTGGGTCTGAGAGGATATGATAGAAGCTTATAAAATCATGAGTGGTGTGGAACATGTTAATAGGGAATAGTTATTTACCCTCTCAAATAGGACTAGGTTACTCCATAAAATTAATAGGCAGCAGATTTAAAACAAAATATTTTTTCACTCAATGCACAACTAAGTTGTGGAATTTGTTGCCAGAGGATGTGGTCAAGGCTAGTAGTATAACTGGGTTTAAGAAAGGATTGGACAAGTTTCTGGAGGATAGATAGGACCATTAGCAGCTATTAGTGAGGTAGGTTTGAGGAATGTGACTTCTTACTGAGAGGAGCTAGGAGTAAACATCAGGGAATAGATTGCCTCAGTAACCTGTTGGGTACTTTAAGCAACTGAGATTGGCCACTGTCAAAGACAAGATGCTGGGCTTGATGGATCATTGGTCTGACCCAGTATGGCACTTGCATTCTAGGAGAGAATATAACTTGCAATACCTGTGACCTCAGGGAAGCAGCCCAAACAACAAGGTGATAAGAATGAAGATAATGGAGGCATTGGATGTCTTCAACCAGACCTGCTCCAAGGGCACAACCCCACATCCAGCACTGCCTGCGTCCATTTTAAGTTGACCTAGCAGCTGCTGTAGCCCACAGTCCACCTGCACAGTGCCCTCTCCTCTACACCATAGAGTTGTAGGCGGATCATCCAATCTGAGCTGCCAACTGCAACTCCATGGTGTTGCCCAATGCAACCCCTGGCCAAGAGCAGAGCTGCTCCTGTCCACCGAGCAGATAGGCTGAAGCTCTGCCTTGGGCTTTGTTGTCCTGCAATGCTAGTGACACTCCAGAATGTTTTGGAGTGCCACTGGCAGATGGACAACCTGCTCTGCCTCCATTCTGCCTGCACATCTAGTGGCCCACCTTTAACAGATGGGCCACCCAGAGGTGCAGCAGAGCAGAGGCAGGGCTGCTGTCTTGTCTGAAAACAACCATTGTAGGACTAATCTTAGTTGTGAGACCAAGCAAGTAGAGATGGTTCTTGCCTTGCTTAAGCAGCTGGTTGACACTGGATGTGCTTTAAGGTGGTTCTAATGGAAAGATGTTAGTTAAACTGCACCCTGTTTGTGTGCTCCCATTTTGATGCTACAAATGGATTTTCATGGTAGGACAGAATGTCTAACAACAAAATAGGGGCCCCAAATTTCATAATCCTAGGTGTCCTGTAGCTCAAAACCTCACTGACATACTTAGTGTCTCCTTTTTGGAAACCAGGCTTCATTGGCTTGACAAGTGCTAGCTTAAGTCTTGCTCTGGAATATATGGAAAGGAATTCATAAGTTCAATTTTCATTTGACTGGAAAAAGCTGCTTTGGGGGGAAATGAGGAATTGCCTATGAAAGCAAATTTAGATACTTGTCTATTCCCTCTACCCATTTAACCTGTCAGATAAAGTGTATTATGAAACTTCAGTCTATTAATCAAATCTTGACTGTACTAATCCATTTTCTGATTGTATGGTTGACAACTTTCAGTCCTTCTTTCAAATTTTATCACTGCAAGACATCCCACACACTTAATGGGGAATAGTTTCTGCTTCAACTCTTTCTAAAGATGTCACTACTCACTGCAACTTCCCCCAGGGTGGGGAAAGATGACATGCCCTCTTTTGCTAGTAGTAAATAGTCTGTTTTGCAATTGCCAGTTTTTTCAGTGAGCCTAATTTCCACTACACACACAACATGCAGAGGAAGATAGTCTTGGCTCCCAATTGGTTTATAGATAAGGGATTAAGCAGCATACAAAGGATCTGAGAGTAGTAGTGCTGTTTTACTGTTTTGGGGTGAAATTCACTTGCTACTGTGGCTGTACTTGCAAAACAAGGTTGAGTGTTTCCTTAAGAAATTTAATATTTGGGTATGGTTCTCAAGATGGCAAATGGATTTGGGGATGGTGCTGTGTAGTGAAGGGACTGAAGCCTCTTAGAGAATCTTTTAAAAAGCACAGAACAGACTTTTTGGCAAAGTCACTGTGCTGATGTCTAGTTTAGGCACACAATTAGAAATGTAGGAATGTACAAAATGGTTTGGGGGAATTGGCTGAGGTGACTTGTTTAGATTCTAAAGCAGATGGGGAAGCAGCTCCGATGAATTTTTGCCACTTTCCATTAACAATGCAACCAGAGTAATCATGTGCTTGAAAGATACTAAGAGTTGACATGTATTTTTCTGGATAAGATGTCATTTTACACCCTCCAATGGACAATTCAGCAGTTTTTCTGCTTAACCACTTAGCATATTTAGACCTGAAGATTTTAAACTTTTGTTTCATTCAGGACTATCTCCAGAAATCTTGTTTTAGTTAGAGGACAATGCAGGTTCAACAAGACAGAAAATTATAAAACCATGCATTCTGCACACTGGGAATCAGTATCTCAGGCAAGACAAGAACAGAAGAATTTTATTCCCCATCAATGGTTATTAGAACAAAATATACAGTAGAATCACCAGTATCATGTGATTAGCTAGATGGTATTTACTTCCATGTGTTAACAAAATACTTTGTCTAAAGTTACAAAACAGTAGCAGAATAGACTGAATCTGTCCTTGATTGGGTGACTCACATTTAATTAGACCTAAAACATAACGGCTTCCAGTTTCAAGAGTTAACTTTGAAGAATGTTTAAGCAGTACCTCATGAATGCTGTAAGACAAATTGTATAGAATTGTCATCTGCCAGTTTTTGTACGACTCAAATCCACAATTTTCCTAGCTTGAAATACATGCAAAAGATCACTAAAAATTCTAAACTCAAATACTAGTCTCATACAGGATTAAAATATTTTCCATAGTAAAAGGCATCCATCAATACAAATGCAAGTTTTACAAAACAATCAGACTTAAGCACACACATGCTTCAGATTTGGGAGTTTTGCAAGGGGCATCTTTAGCCATAACAAAGATCCGGTATCACAACCCCATAGCACATGTTTGGCTGTTATGTGTAAGCACCATAACAATCCCAACACCAATTTGGCCACCCACTGAACACACGATGGGAACACCATTGCATTACAAGGACAATTCGCGTTTTCTGGCTGAACACATGTCCAACCATTGTGTCTAATGGTATCACGTGGTATGTTAGCAGGCACAAAACGGAACGAGGGGGCAGCGCTTGCGTGCTGAGATCAGGTAGTGAGCAAAACACCAATTTGCCCCAAGGTGGGCTGTCTAAGCAGCACCACATGGTGAACTCTGGGTTAAAAGTGTTTATATCAAGGTCAAAACACCTTCAGACACCTGTTGACGTTATGTCTAAAGATACCCAGGGAGTTTGCTTCCCTTTCTAAGCAATGAATCATCAAAATTTATATGTATATTTTCGTGATTTAACTTTCCAAAGTCTCTTTAGAACTGAGCAAGTTTAAAACCTTAAGATTGAAACTGTAATCGGAATTCCATGAACACTGTGGTGTGTCTCTGACAAAATGCTACCAATAGTTACGGGCAATCATCAATGTTCATGTAATTTTGATAAGAATGCATTTTTAGTATTAAGGTACTTGATCTTTTAGAAGAAAAGCGATGTAAAAGCTTAAGTCTTGAGGTAATAGCTGCCACTTGACTATCGTGGAAACAAAACCCCTTAGGAATGAATGGAACACAAAGGAATGATAGCTACATTAAAATTAAACACACTCCTATTGCCTCCTATGGGGGGAAAACAGCTCAACTGGACAATAAACTAGTTTCACAAATAAGTTCCAGCATGGTAATTTTCTATTTTATACTGATGCTAATTTCAGTTTCACAAATTTAGAGGTTTAATGATTTAAACACTTATTAAAGTTACATTAACTACCAAACTTATCCAGTACAAATCCCATTAACTGATAGCAGCTGTAACTGTTAAGGTCTTTAACACAGCTTTTTGAGTAGACAGACATGCGTTGGTTAGAAATAAATATATCGAGCCTAACAAAAAAGTAACCACCAGATGCAGCATTACATGAATAATGATCAAGCAGTGTTATCTTCATTTTTAAAAACTGCATTGACATCTTCACTTATACAATCAAATACTGCTAATAATCATGTCTGCCAAAACCAGAAGCTTTGGTTAGATAAAATATTAAAATTATAAAAGTTTTACAACAAAAACTGGGTGAAATACAGTGGAACAATAATTCCAAAATGGTGGTTATTTAAAGTGTCATAGTATTAAGTTCTCTCCAGATGTGCAAAAAGTGAAAGGGTTAGACAAAGGATTGATGAAACAGTGAATGAGCCCTTGCGGGTAAAGAGATTTTTATTAGATGCCATACTCAAAACTTGTGCCTCTATTCTGCATGTGGCTCCTAAGCCCCATGGATTGATAGATTCTGAAGGATGATCTAGCCATGGGATACCACAAGTAGCTCTAAACCCTTATGTTTCACCTTCCTCAAACTTACAGGAGGTGGGCAGGGGAGAGAGAGAGAGAGAGTGTAGATGTGCTAGGGGGTTTAGACTATCACGAATGGAATGACAGCCATTGCATTACAATGACTAAGTTGTTGCTGAGCTGTAATGATCATGTCAGGGTCATGCCTCCCCTGCAACAACTAGCTCTGTTATTTGGTGCAGTGGTAAACTATGGCTTAGTCATG
Source organism: Sphenodon punctatus (assembly GCA_003113815.1). NCBI lineage: Eukaryota > Metazoa > Chordata > Lepidosauria > Sphenodontia > Sphenodontidae > Sphenodon > Sphenodon punctatus. The sequence goes on along the minus strand of QEPC01000763.1, from coordinate 1,546,904 downwards.
GTGGACAGGCTCGTACTGTTCATAATGCAGTTTTAAAATAGGAAGCTGTTCTAAGCCTTACTAGAGAGTAGATAAGTAGAGGGGGGAGGCTTATTCAAGTCCTTAATATCAATTTGGACAATTTAATTTTTGGTGGCCTTATGCTCTATTTCCTGGCAAAACAATTCAGGACACAAGGAAGAACAACACATACTAATGATCCCTTCCTTCTATGTTGTGTTGGAAAACTTGATTTAAATGTACTCCTTTGCTAGCAGGAGGCTTAGCAAGGCTCGATAACGAGCAGCAGCATCAAGCTTCTACCTCCCATTTCATCCTTGTTCAGTGAGGAAGGCCATCAGCATCACCTGTTGCAGAGCACTAGAAAAATACTTTAGTGGTACAATCTGCACCTCTTCTACCCACCCACCTCCCCGGCTTGTAGAGTTAGGGGCAAAGAGTGAATCTATTGGAACATTTGCCCTAGTCCACTGCCGCCAATTTTGGATATACTGCAAATCCTAAAATACATGTTGCTAGAGGGGAGCACCTAAACCTAAGCCATCCCCCCAAATAGCACAAGACACCAGACCTGATAAATGTGTAAGTGGGGAAGCAAAAAGAGACAAAAGCCAAGAGGCATCAACAAGAAGGGGGTTGGGAGGATGACACAACATAAAAATACAAACTAGGGGCAACTGAGGAGATACTGCCTAAATATACCATCTATCCGTACATCCTAGGTCTGATCATACAACTGCCACCTCAAATACTTAGCCTAAGTTTCTTGACTACCAGATGTTGTCTTCATTGCTACTTAGTCCTAGAGGGCACAGGTTACCATAAATGGAGACATTCAATGCTACTACCGGCAACAGGTCAACAGAGACTAGCAATTGTTCCTCAAGTATCTCCCAACAGCAGACTCCTATTTTCCAGCCTCGTCTCCTTGGCACATTGAATTGGAATGCTCAGGAAACGAATGGGGAAAAAAATATTTCTGATTCTTGTACACTTAACCTGGATTTACCAGAGAGGTATTAGGAGTTCCCTGATCTTCAGGGAAATCCAAGAATCTATTATGAAAAACAGGACACACTGAGCTGAGCAATATTCAATATTACACAAAAGCTAAGGAACAGAATTCACATACATAGTATAAAAGCAACATGGCTTACAAATATCGGTAACCAAAAGTTGTTGCATTTCTATAGAAGATGGATTCCCTGTAGCAAGGCATGACAGCCAAGCACTAAAAGACTGTACAAGCTGCGTGGAGATAAGAAAGCTTTTCAGTATCGTCTACCATATGCCAAACTGAGTTTTAGCCATGACCTTTTTATTTGTAATTTAACATTTTAAAAAACCTATGGGTTAGCATTTTTAAAAAAAAAATATATATGTATATTTAATAAACTGGGATCAACAAACTTGAAAGTGCAATTCTATTAGAACCAAAAAGTTGCATTTAAAATCAGTGGGTGCGACAGACTTCCAGTAGCTGTTCAGATACAGTGATGTGAACTTAAATTCTTTATTTAAAGATTATTAAACATATCAGACCTCCTGACTTTTAAGTCAACAATAAAGTTAAAGCATGGATAGGGTGAAATGCTACTGAAATTTCAAGTGGAGCCAGTTAGGGGATTAACTACAAATATCCTGTTTCAATATAAATCTGGAAATTAGCATATAGAAAATACATAAGCAGGTATCCTCTTGGGGTCTTATCCAGCACATATCATTGAGAAATACAGAAAAGATGCAAGTCTAAGGAACTTGAAGGGCTCCAGCTTTTGGATATGCTCACTTACACTGTTCACAATACAGGATTAGGACACACGAGGCACGACAAGCAGCATTTTCCTTTAAATGTTATAAATAGGCTGCTTAGACAACTGCAATAGTAGAATGACTTTCCTAATGGAAAAGCAAAAAGGGTATTCCCTGAGTATACAAGGGGGGAAAGCCTCATCTATCTGGTCACCATTCATGTAGCCCCCTCCTTGCAACAAATGTTTTCAAAAATTTTGGTTATTGTATTAATTTATTCATTTTAATATATACTGTATACACAATCATACAGGTAATTGCAATTATAAATGCAGAAACTCTTTTAGTGGGCCATTTCTGCCTTCTTTGGGTTTGGAGAATCAATTATTTTGTTGAAGTTTTCCCTAAAGGAGAAACTTCTTTAACACTCCTCCTCCACCCCCAAGCAAAACGTGTTTTGGCATGCCTTCCACTTTCTGGTGCTGGAAATACTGGATGGGTGTATTTTTATAATTTGGAAGGTGCAAAGCAGTGAGAGGACTTTAAACTCAGAAAGGTAGAGTTCCTAGACATTCATTTGAGGATAAAGTGGAAAAATAGCTTCCAAAATACTAATGACACTCCAGTTAAAAGCAGTGTCAAATAAGTAAAAGGATCATGAAACACACCTACATGGAGAATGCTTGTACAATACCAACAAAAAGCACTTTCCACTTGGCAGATGCAGTTTCCTATGGTAAGTACAGTTATAGGTCACAGCAAATACATTTTGATCCTATGGAATAAGCGAGGATAACCTCAAGAAGAAACTGAATTTTACAACCATCACATAGGTAGGCATAGAAAGGAATAAGATACACAGGTAGATTGAGGTAACTGTGGGAAAGCAAAGCAATTTCAACTGAGAACTGTGTTGAATATAGCTTGGAACGGAAAGTAAGCTGCACAAAGGCCCTTTTTACACAGGCCTCTCCCACTCATGAACACACAGAAATCTGCATGTTCATGAGTGAGAGAGGCCCGTGTTAAGGACACGGCATGGGTGCGCGCAGTGAGTGCACGCTCCCACTTCCCCCCCATGCATAGAGCAACCGGGGAAAACAGAGGTTGCTCCGTGCGTGGGGATGAGTGGAGGGTGAGTGGGGATGCCGGTGCGGCTATGTGCATGCCCCGCCCACCCACTGCGCACACACCGGCATGCCCACGCACCCCCCACCTTGCGGCACCGTCTAAAAAACGGCCTAAGAGTTCAACCAGGCTTGCACTCTTAATTTCAAAGCTGTATCTCCAGATCCAACCTATGGGAATTGTAAAATATAGCTACTTTACAAACACATCTATACCCTCCAAGAAAATGTACAAACCTGAAATCAAGCCCATCACTACGACATGCAATAAGCAGGATTTGCTTGTCTTGATAGAGGCTCAGATTTCCAACAATAGTAGTCATTTTAAATGCAACTGATGTTCTGTGGTACAGCTTTAAATACCATTCTTCATCCTTTCATTTTCTGGAGACACCAGCATGCTCCTCTTATCAAACCTGAAGAGAAGCCATTCAATTTCTGTCTGTAAACAAGTACAATGTTTTGGTTCTCCAGAGCCAAGAAATATCCATCGCCTACAATCTGGGACAACAATATGTACAGCAGAAGAGACTGATAGCATCACTGTGCAAAGCCAGTGTCCAGGCAATGCAGTTAGTCCCCAAGGCCTTGCGTCGACTGAGTGAAAGTGGAAAGCCATGAGGACATGGCTGATTTTGCACTTGTGAAGGCTCCTCCTACTGAATGACCTGTGTTATAAATGAGACAAACAAAGAGAAATTACGCAAAGTAAATTACAAAGAAAAAGCAAGAGGTCTCTTATGTAAATGTCCAATTTTATTTTAGACAGTAGGTGCTCCTTAACCCCTCAATTTACTTGTTTATTATATTTAAATGGTATAACCTGCTCTATCCCAAGGGCTCAGGACAGGTAGCATCATAAAAACAAATATTCAATAAGAATATAAAAACAAAGAACTAAAAAGGGGGGGGGGGGGGGAAGAGAAGAAAAGTGCCAGATGCTATATAAATAATCTAAACTTATTTAAAACCCTCCAAATGCCTGACCAAATAAAGTTTTGTGTTTCTTTTAAAAGATGCTCAGGCTCTGGCTACATTCACACCAGGTTTCTCCTGCCTCTACTCTTTGTTGCGGGAGCTTTCATGCCCACATTTTCACTGTTCCCACATTCCCTCCCTGCTTCTAAAGTTACTGTGGTACAGCGGTGACTGCTAATAGGTGTCCCATTATTATGTGCGGTTTTTTGTTTTTTCATTCTCTACTGAGAAAGAGAGAGAACTGCAGATCAATTTAATTTAGAACGACCTATTCTCAGACTTTTGCCAATGCGACTACTAGCCAGCTTTGTATTGTCTTGCTTCAGATGGTGAAGTCAAAATGCAGCTATTGTGTTCAAATGCAAAAGATAATAGTTCAGTACTTCTGACAAGGATGTCTTAGTGGTCAAAGTACTTATTGGACATGAGAAATCTTTCGCAAGAGACCTCGGTACATCAGAGTCCTGTCAGTTACTAACTTCAGTAGAAGCTGGAACATGCCCTTAGTTTGTCTAGAGCAAATTTCCCATTGACGGCAATGGGAGCTGGATTGTGTCCTTAGAAATAAAGGTTACTTGCCAGTAACTTTTTTCGTTGAGAGGGCTCCATGGATTCTCACTCATGGGATCGCATGGTAGCATTCAGGTAATCTGAAAGGAGCTTGTTTCTAAGAGCAGTTCCAGTCTGAGGGCTCATTCACATGTGCAGAAAAGTGTAATTAGAAGATCAGGAGAGGGAATGCGCATGCAAATCAGGTGTGGCTTTGATCACGTCAGAATACCCAGAGGTGGGTGATTGAAGTATTCATGCACGTTTACAAAGGCGATTGACCGAGCTGTGAAATCCAGCTGTCAATCACTTTTGTAAATGTGCATAAAAGCTTCAGTGACTCACCTCTAGGCATTCCAACATAATCAAAGCTGTGCCTGATTTGCATACGCATGTGAATGAGTCCTGACTTCCAGTAGATTTTTCTGGAAGCTCTGAGCTCCTGGCCTTCCTCTCAACTCCATAGGGGCTATCGCAAGATCTGGAGGTATAAGGAGGATGGAGTTGAGCCCAGTTTCTTCCAACCCAGCTGGATGAAATGGTTTCCAGCTGAGGGGAAGGCAGGTGGGTAGTGAGAATCCATGGAGCCCTCTTGAAGAACAAAGCTTTTGATAAGTAACTTTTATTATTTCTTCAAGTGGCTCCGTGATTCTCACTCATGGGAGTATAAGAGCAGTCCCATGAGCCATTTGGTGGGGGAGGGGGCTGGATTATGTCAGGACAGAGGCAAGAACAGCTCTCCAAAGGAAGTGTCCCTTCTGGCTGCCAGGTCAAGGGCATAGTGTTTAGAGAAAGTTTCAGAGGAGGCCTAAGGAAGCTCTGCAGATGTCCTGGATGGGTATATGGCAAAATGTGGTCAGGGTGGCAGTCACAGTCCTAGTTGAATGTGCTTGTAGTCCCTCTGGTGGTTGTTTATCAGCCAATTGGTAAGTGAGATGCATAGAGATATGAACTTGGATAGCTGTTCGGAGGAGAGCGGAGTTCCCATGATCTTTCCCCCTGTGGAAAAACAAAGAGCAAGTCTGTTTTCCTGAATGGTTCTTTTCTGTCCAGGTAAAAAGCCAATGTTCTATGAACATCTAGTGTATGTAGCACCCTTTCTCGATTGCATGTGTGCAGCCTTGGGAAGACAGGGAGCAAAATAGTTTGGTTAATGTGGAAAGGAGATATATGACTAGGCTGGAAAGCTGGGTCTGTTCTCAAGTCTACTTTGTCCCTGTGGATGAGATAGGGAGGGGGAGCCAGTAATGCTGCTATCTCAATAACTCTTCTAAGCAGACATGATGGCTATGAGAAACATGGTAAGGTGTTGGAGTGATGTTCTGCCTAGAAATTCAAATGGTGGTTTCATTAGCCTGGCAAGAACCAGGGAGAGAGAGGTTCCACTGTTGGATCGGGGAAGGGGGGTAGAGATTTTTAAGGCCCTTGTAGAATGTCCTTATGTTGTTGGAGAACAGAGATTGTTCTTGGACTTGTAAGAGGTTTGCCAACAGAGCTGCAAGGTGCACCATAACCGAGGAGAGTGAGAGGTTATTATTGTTAAGGTGCAGAAAGTGAGCATGGAAAGCGGTGGGTATTAATATTCTTGGTTTGACACCAAACCTTGAAACACTTCCATTTAGGCTCATACATTGTTCTTGTCGACTGTTTCCTAGTGTTCAGGATAAATTGTGCTCTATCTGCAGCAGATAAACATGTAAAGGCTCTACAGGACGATAAACCGGGCTGTCAAGTGGAGGGATTGGAGATCCTGGTGAAGGACATCTCCATTCTGTTGGATGATAGGGTCATTGCAGGGGGAGGATCCATCTCTCTCTCTCACCATTCTGCAGTGTGTCGTGAACCATGTTTATCTCGGTCATTCTGGTGCTATTAAACTGAGGTGTGCCCCCTCTCTGTGTGCCTTGAATATCATCTTTGGGATAAGCAGAAAGGGGGGGGGGAGATGCATAGATGCCATCTTTAGACCAGGTTATCACAAAGGCATCCAATATAGACCTTGGTGTCATACTGGAATTGGACAGTCTCCGCACAGCAGAAGACAGTACTGAGTCTCCGGTGCAAGTCCCGGTAGAGGGTGCTGGGGAGGTGGGCTGTGCCTGTATTCCTCCCTTGGAGCAGGACTTAAGTTCCTAGTCAAGCTGGGGGACACGCTGTTACTTGGCGGTGGCCCTTCTTCTTTGTAGGCATTGGGGCTAGAATACCCTCTGGCAGGTCCGGAGTGTAAGGCAGGATTGGTGGAGCTGCCTCTTCAAGACTGGTGTTTCTCAGTTCTCCTTCCTGTAAAATGAGTCATTGTTGCCTCTGGGGGCGGGGATCCCCAGGATCTGAACCACATCTTCCAAGGGTGGGGGAGAGCATGTACCCTGAGCAGGTTTAGAATACATAGTGACATCGCCCTGCATGGGCCTAGGCTGCTTGGCCTGTTTGGCTTTAGACTTTTGATGAGGTTAGTTCTAAGTGGATCCTCATCGCCCCCCCCCTTCAAGTGCATGCCTTGTAACGAGATCCTGCAGTCTCATCCTCCTGTCTTGGAGGGCTCTTGCCAAGAGACTCTCACAGGCTTTATAGCCTTTTCGGACATTATTATTATTATTATAAGCATTTATATAGTGCCAGCGATGTACCTGGTGCTTTACAAAAAATAAGATAGACACGGTCCCTGCCCGAGAGCTTACAATCTAAAGACCGGGGGAGGGGAGACAGGAAAGGAGGAACAGAGGGAGACAAGGGAAGCGACATTCATGAGGATGCGAGAACTCAGGTACACGTTTTTGGCTTGGTTACAGTACAGTGGGAGTTTGCAGATAATAGGTGGGGGATAATCCTGGGTGGGGATGATTAGCAGGAGTTAGGAAGGGCGGAGCGGAAGCGGTGGGTTTTGAGGAGGGACTTGAAGGTGTGGAGGGTGGGAACAAGGCGGATGAGGGCAGGGAGGGAGTTCCAGGTGTGCAGGGCAGCAAGAGAGAAGGGACGAAGGCGGTTGGGGGGGTCGCTCTCTGAGGCATAGCAAGCATTTGTCATGGTAATCTAAGAGGGGAACAGCACTGGAGCACTTGAAGCCGGCTTCTTCGCGGCAGGTGCTGCCATAGTAGCTTTCCAAAAGTGGGAAAATCTTTCTAACTAGCTAACTACAAGAAGTATCTAATATAAATAGGAGCTGGGGGGACACAATTATTCCTGGCAGTGGCCCCTCTATGGCTGTTTTTACACAGACGCCCCCCCTCCCCAAGGTTGGGGGATGAGTGTTCGGCAGGTGTGCGCGCATGTAAACGCCACAGGCGGCGGATGTTTTTGCGTGCGCTCCCGCTGCACACTCACCAACATCTGCCGCACACCGACCCACACTCACCTCCACCCCTGGTGCCCTCTAACAGAACGGAGGATGCACTGTGGGTGTAGATGGGTGTTGGTAAACGGGCACACACCCACCTACACCCGCCGTGCCACCACACCCACCCCAGTCTGTGTAAAAAAGGCCTATATAGAACTGCTAAAAACAGACATTTGTTTTTTGTCTTTTTTTTAAACAGAGAGCCAGTGGGAATTAGAAATGAAGTGGGAGGGTAAGGGCTCCGCCCCTCCTCCCCATTATACCTTCAGATCTCACAACAGCTCCTCTGTAGGCGAGAGGGAGGAGGGGCAGGAGCCCAGAGCTTCCAGAAAAATCTACTGAAAGCCAGACTGGAACTGCTCTTAAAGAGACAAGTTCCTTCTGAATCGCCTGATTATCATATGATAATCTTAATAATCTTTTATTTTTATATGGCGCCTCCCTGCGATAGCACTCGGAGCACTTTACATATAACAATTTAACACAACTTTCAATCCTCACAACCCTGTGAGAGGTAGGTTACGCTGAGAGAATACTATGACTGGCCCAAGGTCCCCCAGTGAGTTTTTGGCTAAGGCGAGACTAGAACCGAGGTCCCCCCCACTCCCAATTTCTGTGGTGACACATTTCTGTGGTGGGTGGTGTGTGTGTGCGCGTGCGCATAGGTGTGTGTGTAAACTTTGCAAAGCATTTCAGGATGAACGTTCACAAGGAAACATAAAATATTAAGAAATCAGATCTATATGCCATTTGCAATATCTAGACATCTACCTACTGAACGAATGAACACTTTGAATGAATTAGCTTCTTACCTACAGCTTTTCCCGTCTGCACAACATTCCGGCTCGTAGTGGCCATGGCATTGCCAAGCTTCTTGCCACGTTCACTGTTCTGAACAGAGCTAAGCAAGGGAAATGCATTAATCAACTGACTTCTTGCTAATTCAAGAGACAAAATGAAATTTAAAAATTAAACTAATAATCATCTCATCTGCAACAAGAGATTCAGTTGCTAAGTTCCGCCGGCAGCTTTTCCTCATTCCACCACAGACTGATTACATACAGAAATAAAAGAGTTTAAACTTGGTGAGTAGAGATTAGGAGAGACCAAGACTTGACCTTGCCAATACATAAAACTAAAACAGCTGGTGCCTCTTCAGGTAAGTGTCTGAAATAATTCTGTAATTACTAGTTTAATTTGGATAAACATGCATATTTTGCTGCAGAGATATGGAAGAGTTAAATGTTTCCTTTTATCAGTACACTTTTAAAACCATGAATATTAGAATTTAATCAAGTGCTAATATTAGGGGAAAGTGGAACTAGAGGTGGGCTATGTGAATGCCATGACGCTTCTACCGAGGGGTGTGGGGAACAAGCATGGGAGAGGGTGGAGTGGTGGTGGGAATGCCACAACTCCCAATGAGGGAACCGTGAGTATGTGGAAGAGGGGGCTCTTTTGAGTGTGAGATGTTGGAAATGAAGGAATGAATTCTGTCCTTAACCCTTTTCTTTTGACTTAAAAACTGCACTTGCCGCGTATTGGGGTCCATACGACCCCTATGGGAAAAACCTATTATAGGTGGGGTCTATTAATCCCCCAAATATAGTCTGTGTCCCGAAACCTTCAAACAAAGCCCTGGGAGCGCGCACGCACACACACAGAAACACATGAAAGAGTCTGTTTTATGAGGATTGTTTTCACTCCCCAAATTCGCCCCAAAGGCAAATTCTCTCATGCAAATTACTGGCTGTGCCTTATAGTAAAACTTTACTAAGCACAGTTAAGTACACTTAGCACCTTTATAGCCTGCTATTTGCATTTCTTTTGTTGTTGCCTAGGATGCTTGAGGGCTTGTTTGCATTTCTTTGTTTTCCTAAGATTTTTGTCTCCACAAACTGACCCCAGAAGGGAAACATAATACTTGGCTGAAGAAATGAAATCTAACATTCCCAGACTTCTTGTCTCCACAAACTTACCCCAGAAGGGAAACTTAAACTTAGCCTGAAGAAATGAAACCTAACATTACCTGAACAGCTGAGAAATGACACAGAAAAGGTTTGTGTAAAACCAAATAGGAAAACTCCATTGACACCTTGTGTGCGTTTGCACCCTGGCACTTATTTGGCCACTGGAGACAAACGATACGAGATATCTGGCTGAAATTTGAGTATGTTATGGCCAGAGGAACCAGTGACAATGTGCTGCAAGCTCAAAGTTGTAGATCCAATACCTAGCATATTTTCATGGTTTTCTTCAGCCACGATACAAAGGCACAAAATAATAGCAGTGAAGGGGTTAATTTTCATTGCTGCTGCCAGCCTGAAGTGGCCTTGAGTTCCATGTCCCCTTCCTATCTGAATGGTCCTTGAAAACTGTTTATTTTGGTTTATTTTAAGCTGGGGTCGATTTAACCCGTTGAAATGCGGTGGCTTGGGGTCCAGTTGACCCCAATAGGCAAACTCTATGGAAACCTGGGGTCAGTTTGAAAAATGCCACTTTTTTGTTTATAGGGGACAAACGGTAAGAGGTATTACGCTGAAATTTTAGTATGTTATGCCCAGAGGTGCCGGTGACAATGTCCTAAAAGCTCAAACTTGAAGAGCTACTAATTAACATATTTTAATGTTTTTTGTACTCGCTGGGTCAGTTTAACCCCAAAACGGATGGTAAGGGTTTTAATTACCCTTTGTCTCTTTCAAGGACAGACACATTGACTGAGGGAAAAAATTGATCTGTATTTGTGAGGACACAAAAATAGAAAGAAACTAGGCTGGACTAGTAAAAGCCAGGTTGCGTTTGGAAAGAATGCAGGTTTTTACATGTAAGTTAAGCAAAGTGGATCAGTTACTGGGATGCAAACAGTGACTGTTACTCATTTTAGGATAACCACTTTTCACTTAAGCGTCCCAATCCTCAGCTGGTGTAAATCTTCATTGCTCAGTCTATTTAAATATATGCAGATTTAAACTTGGCCCAAAACAGTAAAAATAAATGTCTGGGCCAAAAAAGTAAGAAGTACTTCCAATGATGCAACTATTCGAATTCTCAACCTTCACAAATAATTATTTACAAGTGTGTTAACTGTAGCTGTGACTCTTATTGCATTATGAAAAAATAAAATGCAATACTGGTTTACACCCATGCAATGTTTCCCCCTAGCTTGAGCAAATGATCTGTCATTGGATGCAGTTAGATCAGGAACCTATGTTCACTGCACCAAAACAAAATCCTAAATTCTGCAATCTGTGAAGGTAAATTCTGTAAGTTCATTGCAAACATAATAATTTGCATAATTATACAGTTTATTTATGCAAATTTCCTTCCCAGAATGGACTCACCCAGCAACACCCTTCCTTCACCCCAAAATCTATACTACCTCAGCAACACTGAAAGAAAAAAATCCACATACACCTCATCTGCAAAAACCAGCAATAAAAACCGGCAATAAACACCACCACCTCCCGAAAAGTTCTCAGAACAAAACACAGGCAGCCCTCTCACCATATGCCTCCACAACACCCCCTTTCTTGCCACAAAGACTGCCTCCTCCCCGTACGCCTCAGCAAAAAACCCCATCCCATCTCATCTCACTGAGACTGTCCCTACATCCTTCAGCCTTCCATAGCCTAGTAGCACAGAGAAATGGAGACATGCTGCTGATCAGGGATATACAGGAACTGTCTCTCTGCACCAGGGGAGTGATGGACTACAACCTCTATGCAGCCTGCTGGGCTAAGATGAACCCTCCCTTTTAGTAAACAGCAAGAATGGCTGGAAAGGGTAGCAGAAGGGAGAGCCATTGGATGGAAGCCACACGAGATGGTAACCCACTTTGGGCAGCATTAACCCACTTTGGGCAACGTTAACACGCGATGCAGTGAATCGTATGGCCAGAAGCCATACGATTGTTCACCTCACCCCAGGGTGGGGCAGGCAGCCAGCTGACACGTAATACATCCGCTAGAGAAGGCCGGGGATGCAGCGTGTACTAACATTACCCAAAGTGGGATAAGAACATAAGAAGTGCCATACTGGGACAGACCAATGGTCCATCTAGACCAGCATCCTGTCTCTGACAGTGGCCAATCACGGTGGCTTGGGAGAAGCACCCAACAGGTCACAATGGGGGATCCATTCCCTGCTGTTTTCCCCCAGCTCCTATCATGTTCCCTGATCCTGTCTGGCTAATAGCTGCTAATGGACCTATCTTCCAGAAACTTGTCCAAACCTTTTATAAACTCAGCTATAGTACTGGCCCTTACCACAGCCTCTGGCAGTAGATTCCACAACCCAATTATACGCTGAGTGAAAAAATATTTTCTTTTATTTGTTTTAAACTTGCCACCCATGAGTTTCATGGAGTGTCCCCTAGTTCTAGTACTAGCTGAGAGGGTAAATAACTGCTCCTTGTTTATTAGTTCCACACCACTCATGATTTTATAGACCTCTATCATATCTCCTCTCAGTCGTCTCTTCTCCAAACTGAAGAGCCCCAACCTACCAAGCCTCTCCTCATACAGGAGCCCTTCCATGCCCTTGATCATTTTTGTTGCCCTTCTCTGTACCTTTTCTAGTTCAGCTATGTCTTTTTTGAGATGGGGCGACCAGAACTGCACACAATATTCGAGGTGCGGTCGCACCATTGATTTGTATAGAGGCATTATGACATCCTCAGTTTTATTCTCTATCCCCTTCCGAATAATTCCTAACATTCTGTTTGCTTTTTTGACTGCTGCTGCGCACTGCGCTGTGGATTTCATTGTATTGTCCACAACCACCCCCAGATCCTTTTCCTGAGTGGTAACTCCTAGCTTAGTACCCAGCATTGTGTACGCATAGTTTGGATTATTTTTCCCTACGTGCATCACTTTGCACTTGTCCACATTAAATCTCATTTGCCATTTAGATGCCCAGGCACCCAGTGTCGTAAGATCCTGTTGCAGTTCCTCACAGTCTGCTCGTGTTTTAACTACCTTGAATAACTTGGTGTCGTCTGCAAATTTGATCACCTCACTCTTAACACCCTTTTCCAAATCATTAATGAATACATTAAACAGCACCGGTCCCAATACAGATCCCTGAGGCACACCACTTTTTACATCTCTCCATTGTGAAAACTGACCATTTAGTCCTACCCTTTGCTTTCTATCTTTTAACCAGTTTCTGATCCATAGTAAGACACTACCTCCTATCCCATGACTTTTTAATTTTCTCAAGAGTCTCTCATGAGGGACCTTATCAAATGCTTTCTGGAAATCCAGGTACACTATATCTACTGGGTCTCCCTTGTCCACATGCTTATTTACACCCTCAAAGAATTCCAACAGGTTAGTGAGGCATGACTTACCTTTACTAAATCTGTTTACTCTTCCTTATTAAGCCATGTTTGTTACATGCCCTGTAATTCTTTCCTTAAGGATGGTTTCCACTGTTTTGCCCGGCACAGATATCAAGCTTACTGGTCTGTAGTTTCCAGGATCGCCTCTGGATCCCTTTTTAAATATCGGGGTTACATTTGCCACCCTCCAGTTCTCGGGTACAGTGGCAGATTTTAGTGACAGGTTACAAATTGCTAACAGTAGGTCTGCGATTTCATATTTGAGTTCCTTTAGAACTCTGGGGTGAATGCCATCTGGCCCTGGTGACTTGTTAGCATTCAGTTTGTCAATTTGCCCTAGAACATCCTCCAACGTCACATTGATTTGTAACAGCTCTTCCAATTCCTCGCCCACAAAGCACGGATTTGGCGTAGGTACCTCCCCCAAATCCTCCGCAGCGAAGACAGACGCAAATAACTCATTCAGCTTCTCTACAATGTCCTTATCCTCCCTGAGCGCCCCTTTTAATCCCTTGTCATCTAATGGCCCAACTGACTCCCTAGTAGGCTTCTTAATTCTGATGTATTTGAAAAAGTTTTTGTTGATTGTTTTCGCCTGTTTAGCAAGCCTTCCTTCAAAATCTCTCTTGGTCTGCCTTATTATGCCTGGCTGTCTCTGCCCCTGAGGGTTACAAGGGCCTACATCCCCATCACCACTAACACCTGGCTCCTCCTGCCTCTACAGGTAGCTATTTAAGGGCTTGCCCCTCTGGGTTGTGTGGGCTGTCTCTGCCCCTGAGGGTTACGAGGGCCTACATCCCCATCACCACTAACGCCTGGCCCCTCCTGCCTCTACAGGTAGCTATTTAAGGGCTGGCCCCTGAGGGTGTCAGCCCGAAGGGCAACACTCAAAGTGCGCCGGCCGTTTATGGGGGCCGTTCGTGTGGACAGACATGGCAGTGGCAGCCAGGACCCCTTATATAACCCCAGGACCTCCAGGCCTGGCGCGGCCAAAAGTGGCCTACTGCCCGGCCCAGGAAAAGCTGCTGCATTCCACCTCGCAATAGCTTACCTGGGTGCCGCTGATGCTACTCCGGACGCTGACGCTGGAGCCGGACCAACCTGCCGCCTCCCGGAACTGTGCTGCCCGGCCCCACCGGTACCAACTCCCTCCTCCCCCAGCCGGAGGAGGGGGGCAGGGCCAGGGCACATGGCCAGGACTTCCGGGCCTAGCATGGCCAAAAGCGGCCCACCACCCACCGGTGCCGCGGCTAGGGGATGGCCCTCAGGTGTGGCCCTTAGCAGGACGGGCGGGGGGGAGATGGGGATGCTTTTTTGCTGTTTTAGGGGGGATTAGGGTGGGGATGGAGTGTTTCCTTTTTGAGGGAGGGGGACAAGGGGACTGGGTTAGGGAGGGAAGGGCTGACCCCCTCGATGTGAGGGAGGGTGCAGCCCTTTGAGAGGGAGGGATCCTTCAGTGGCAGAAGAGGATAGGGGGGTGTTTTGGGGGATGGGGATCTCCCTCAGGGGGCTGGTGGGATGGCCTCTGGGGGAGGGGTCAGTGGAGCCGATCGGAGGGTGGGGTCTGCAGCCATAGGGGTCGTTTTGGGCCAGGGGAATTTATGGTTCTTCTGGGAGGCGGGTTCAACCTGTGAGATGGGACAGATGGTGTGTTTGTCCCGCTCACATGCCCCCAGGCAGGTGGTGAGGTGATCGGGGTTCAGAGGGCCCCTGGTCTTGGCTTGATGCTGATAAACGCGAGGTCGGTGGCTAACAAGCCAACTGCGGTCCGGGAGTTGATCCAGGACCATGCAGCTGGCCTCGCGTGTGTCACGGAAACCTGACTGGACAATGAATCAGGGCCTATATTGGCTGATCTTGTTCCGGCTGGGTACCATGTGCAGCATCAGCCGCAACTGGAGCGATGGGTGTGTGTGTGTAGCCATTATTATTAAGGATACCTGGTCTGTGAGGAGATTCCCTGTGCGATCTATCAAGGGTGTAGAGTGTCTCCATCTGGGGTTGGATTTGCCTGGAGACAGAGAGGGGATACTGCTGATATACCGTGCACCCACCTGTACGGCAGCCTCCCTGCACACACTGACTGAGCTGGTGTTGGTGGTGATCTTGCGGTCCTCCAGGACGATAGTTCTGGGGGACTTCAATATCTATGCTGATACCAGTCTTGGAGGGGCGGAGTGTGAGTTCATGGCAACCATTGGCCTGTCTCAGAGATTAGTGGGCCCCACATATGTTGGAGGACATACCCTGGACATGATATTTTGCACAGGTCTTGAGGCGGACGAACTGTTGATAACTCCCCCACCAACAATGCCCTTGTCCTGGATGGATCATTATCTCCTCCGGGCAGATATCCTGGCACATGTCGGCCCCCGGGAGGGTGTGGAACCAGTTAGGTTGGTTCACCCCCAAAGGCTTATGGAACCTGAGAGGTTCCAGAAAGCTCTAGGGAATGTTTCCTCTGACTTCGATGGCCACTCGCTCGATGACCTCGTGTCCAGGTGGAATACAGTGCTAATGGAGGCCATCGACTGTGTGGCTCCCAAGCATCCACTCCCAAATTGCCAACAACGCAGCTCTCCGTGGTATACCAGGGAGCTGCGGTGGATGAAGCAGGAAGGGCGGCAGTCAGAGCGATGGTGGCGTCATTCACGTACTGAAGTTGACTGGTTGCAGCATAGAGTCTGGTTACGTACCTATGCCGTTGCAGCATGGACAGCAAAGAAGGTTTTCTTTGCTGCCCTCACTGCGTCTGCTAAGTCCCGCCCGGCTAAGCTGTTCTGGGTGGTTAGGGGGCTGGTCAGTCCAGCCTCCCTCCACCTGGACTTAGAACCATCGAATGCTTGCTGTGATTTGTTTGCAGACTTTTTGCAGATAAAATCGCTCAAATTCATCACAGTTTTGACGCAACCTTTTCAGCAGGGAACGGATCAGAGGCAGTAGAAGCCCCTTCTTGTTTTGTTTTATGGGATGAGTTTCGGGTGATGTCGCCCTCAGATGCGGGGGATGCTCTTGGGACTCTTCGAGCCACCGATTGTGAACTAGATCCATCCCCGTCCTGGCTGGTTAAGGCTAGCCGGGAGACATTGGGGCTGTTGCTGGCGGGGATAATCAACGCCTCCCTTGGGGAGGGCAGGGTGCCGGGCTGTCTCAAGAGGAGGCAGTGGTGTGGCCCCTGCTCAAGAAACCATCTTTGGAAGTTGATGTCCTTGCCAGTTATTGGCCAGTCTCTAACCTTTCCTTTTTAGGGAAGGTTATTGAACGTGTGGTGGCTCAGCAGTTTCAGGGGCATTTGGACCAGGTTAACTTTCTCAATCCCTCGCAGTCGGGCTTTCGTCCGGGTTATGGCACGGAGACTGCGCTTGTGGCCTTGGCTGACGACCTCTCCCGTGAGTTGGACCAGGGTTGTTCGACCCTGCTGATCCTATTAGATCTCTTGGCTGCATTTGATACTGTTGATCACAGGGGCGGTGGGCCTCCTAGGACGGATGGGGCAATGCCCCACCTGGCCCCCCCAGGCCTCCCCCAGCTGGCGGCAGTTTAAAAAAAAATCAATCAATAAAAAAATCAGCCGCATCAGCATCGCGGTGAATGTGTGGAGCGATCTCGAAGAACCTTGTTTAGAGAGGAAGAAGCTTTCTGAGGTTTCTGCCTCTCTAAACAAAGTTCTTCGAGGTGACTCCGCACATTCTCACCGCGTGTGCACACAACCGGTGCAAAAGGGAGGTACTCTTTCATTGCAGGGGCCAGGCAGGGGGAAAAGTTCATATGGGGGTGCCCAATAGAGGCGCCCCTGGTATGAACTAAGAGCTGCTGACGCGCACCTTGCTCTTAGCCTCCCCAAATCCCTTCCTCCCTCCAGTCCCTCCCTGGATCTGATGGAAGGATGCACAAGTGGTGGTATTGAGGAGAGGAGCCGGCGGCCCCACCATGGTGAGTGAATTGCGGGGCCCGGAGTGGGGCGAGTGCGGGCACACGGGAGGAGCAGGGGGGGTACATGGGGGGCAAGCGCGGGCACACGGGGGGAGGGGGTGGGTTAGA
>QEPC01000763.1:1510656-1529552 GCA_003113815.1 Sphenodon punctatus | reverse complement strand
CCCCCGACTGAAATGCGGGTCCGTGATACACGGATTTCCTGCAGAATCCCCCTCCCCCAGCAGAATCTCTTGCCTCGCTTCCCCCAGTGCAGGTTTTCCAGCCTGTGCTGCTAGGGAGATGCGGGGCAGTAGATTCCACGGGGGATGAGGAAACCCTTGGAGCTTTGCTTCCCCTCCTGTCACCCCTAGGCTGTGTCAGGTGGGAGGGGCTGCCAGGGTTCACCTCCTCCCCCTCTTCCCAGCCTGGGAAATTAACGATGCTGAGAAGGGGAGGTCTGGCAGCCCCCACCCCCAACGCAGCTGGGGGGGGGGGGAAGGAAGCCCTGCGTTG
This sequence comes from Sphenodon punctatus, assembly GCA_003113815.1. Classification (NCBI taxonomy): domain Eukaryota; kingdom Metazoa; phylum Chordata; class Lepidosauria; order Sphenodontia; family Sphenodontidae; genus Sphenodon; species Sphenodon punctatus. The sequence goes on along the minus strand of QEPC01000763.1, from coordinate 1,529,221 downwards.
CATCGGGGGGGGGGAAGAAGAGGCAAGCCCTGGCAGCTCCCACCCCCACTCCCAATGCAGCCCAGCAGAATTGGGTCCCTAGTAACCCAGGCTACCACGGAAATTTTAAAAAGAATATGTGCGAGAATCGGGACCCTGAGTATAGTACAGTCCATCCTCAAGGCAGAAAAGACAGGCAAGATTATAAGGAAGTCTCCTTTGTCTAGCATTATAGTCCTTTGCAACCTATATACAGCTATTAAGAGGAATGAGAAACAGAATCCTGCAACATCCCACACAATGCATTTGTAATTCCATATAGGAAGGAAAAAGCCACAGTACATGTTGTGCTTGTCCACATAACTTTAAAAGGATAGTTTTTCTTACCTGGAATTTACCTCTGCAAGGGCTGGATGCTTGTTGCTGTTCCAAACTCTGTAGTTGTGTGTATTCTTCCAAGCTGCTACAAAGGTTGTTCCAAAGTCTGATAACATCTTTTCATTGTCTGATGAAACAGAGGTAAATGAGCACTTTCTGAGAATGTGTTAGAAATAGGGAAAGTGTTTGAGGGGAGAGAGGGGTCTGAGATTTTAAAATGTATTACTTCCCAGCATACGAGAAAGCAAAACAGGAATAAGTTTTACTGAGACACACTGAACTTAGACCTCAAAATTAAGATTAATAAAGCAAGTTTTACCATGGCTAACGATTGTAAAATTGTATTCATGATTTTAAAAAGTGATCATACTGTGATGGGATTGGTACCTGTCTGCCCCACTCTAGGCTAGCTATGACTCAGTTTCCCCACTTACAGCACCTACTGGATCNTGGGAGAGGTTGTTAGGGAGTATGGAGTGAGATGTCATCAATATGCTGATGACACCCAGCTATATCTCTCATTTTCCTCTGACTCAGGCCTGGCAGTCTCGGTGCTTACCCGGTGTTTGTCCGCTGTGGGGGATTTGATGGGGGCGAGCCACCTGAGGCTTAATCCTGACAAGCCAGAGGGGATGGTTGTGGGGAGGGCCAAGGGAGTGGTGGCCCCCATCACTGATGGGGTCTGCCCTCCCCTGGTTTCTCAGGTCTGGAGGTGCTCCTGGACCCACAGCTCCGCCTGGATGCCCAGGTGGCGGTTGTGGTGAAGGGAGCATTTTGCCAGTTACACCTGGTGCGTCGGCTTAGGCCATATGTCTTGGACTCAGATCTGGCCACAGCCATCCATGATTTTATTACATCGAGACTGAATTACTGCAACACGCTCTACGTGGAGCTACCCTTGGTATTGGATTGGAAGCTGCAGCTGGTGCAGAATGCAGCGGCCCGTCTCTCAACGGGGATGGGCCAACGTGAGCATATCACATTGGTGCTTCGCTTTATGCACTGGCTGCCAGTAGGCTTCCGGGCCCAATTCAAGGTGTTGGTGCTGACCTTTAAAGCCCTGAACGGCTTGGGCCCCGCCCCACCTAACTGCAGGACCGCCTCACTCTCCGGGTCCTGGAGCAACCCCTGTAGTTTGGCTGGGGGCGCCCTCCTCGAGGTCCCCTGGGTTTCCCGGGTGTCCGCTATGAGGAGGGCGTTCTCCGTGGCTGCGTTGCGGCCATGGAACTCCCTACCGTCGGAGATCCGCTTGGCTGCTGGCCTCCCCTCTTTCCGCAGACAATGTAAGACCTGGCTGTTCCACCAGGTCTTTCCCGAGAGAGATGGGGTGGGTGGGGTGGCTTAGGGTAGGGGGGATGGGGTTTTATATTGTTTTTTAATTGAATTATTATTTATTTTAATGTTTTAAAATGTTTTTAATATGCTGTGAGCCGCCCCGAGATGTCTGAGGCAGGAGGGGGCAGCATAAATTTTTTAATATAAATAAATAAAAATAAATTAACACTTTACATTTACGGTGCCAGTGTTTATGCTCTTTCGTATTATTTTCATTGGGACTAGCTTTCCATTTCTTAAAGGATGCCTTTTTGGCTCTAATAGCCTCCTTCACCTCCCCATTTAACCACAGTGGAAAATGTTTGGTCTTCCTGCTTCCTTTTTTAACTTGCGGGATGCATTTAATGTGAGCTTCCAGAAGGCTGCTTTTAAACAGTCTCCACGCCTCTTGCAAACTTGTAGCCCTTGCAACTGGGCTTTTTAGTTTCTTTTTAACTAGTTTCCTCATTTTGTCAGTCTCCCTTTTTAAAGTTAAATGCTACTGCTGTACTTTTGTTTATCTTTCTCCCTACAGAAATTATGTCAAATGTGATCATATTATGATCGCTATTGCCTAGTGACTCCACCACAGTTACTCCTTGCACCAGGTCCTGTGTGCCACTCAGGATTAGATCTAGAATAGCTCCTCCTCTTGTTGGTTCCAGAACCAGCTGTTCTAGGAAGCAGTCATTTAGGGCATTCAGAAATTTGACCTCCACGTTCCGCCCCGAGGAAACATTCCCCCAATCAATATTAGGGTAATTGAAATCACCCATTATTATTATGTTGCCGACTTTAGAAGCGTGTCTAATTTCTTTTAGCATTGCTTTATCAGTCTCTCCGTTCTGCTCAGGGGGATGATATTATAGCCCTACTGCTATACTTTTTCTTTTTATACCTGGAATTTCTATCCATAGAGATTCTAGGGAACAGTTTGCATCCTTTAAAATTTTAATTGTACTTTAAGCAACTCTAAATCCCCATCGTTAACATTTAACTTTAACAGACTGCCTCTCGTGTGGCCTGTTCCCGTACTGCCCTGCCGCGAGGGGCGTGTGCTCCTCCAGGCCCCCTTTCTCCCTGATTAGCTGTTGGGTGGGTGGGAAGAGCACGTGCGCTCCTCCAGGGCCCCCTCCCCATAGCAGCTGTTGGGCAGGCAGGGACAGAACATGTGCTCCTCTACCTCCCGCCCCCCAATCAGCTGTCTAGAGGCAGTAGGCCTGATCCTGAAACACAGCAGGAGTCTGGGCATCCAGTTTCAAGACCTTTTTCCCATGGTGAGGCAGGTCATGTGGCCTGTTCTCCACGCTGACCCAAAGTGTGGTGGCTGCAACTGACCGTGGGAACAGGATTAGGCCTGCCCTGTCTTGTGTGGCTCTTACCTCTAGTCTTCAAGCAGAGTGTCAAGCCACTCCCAGTTTCAAAATCAATTAAAGGGCCAATCAGCAGGGAGATCAGGTGATTCCATGAAAAGCAGCACAAATTACAGTCATTCAGAGGAGGGCAACAAAAATATTAAAGAGTCTGGAAAACAAGTCTTATGAGGAAGATTTGAAGGAATTGGGTATGTTTAACCTAGAAAAGAGAATTGGTCACCTACCTCGGTGAATTCTTTTCTTCCTCTGCTAGGCAGACAGTCCTCCGGCTGGGTAGCTCTTCCCTTTGACCAGCAGGAGGCAGAAGAAATCAGAAGACCTTTCACGCATGCTCCTTCTTTGCTACCCCCTATCTTCTCCAGGAGTACCAAAGCGGAGGAACGGCAGCAATTTGAAACACAACCACCACGAAAAACTGCTCTAGGTCCACTGATCCATAAACTTAACGTTTGGGACGAAAAACATCCGACCAACTCTAACCCCTGTGTACTAAATGGAAAATACTCACAGGGAACTCCTAATCTAAACTCAATGTACAACTTCAGCTGCATTCCTTTCTGTTCTCTGGGTGGGTCCGGAGGACTGTCTGCCTAGCAGAGGAAGAAAAGAATTCACTGAGGTAGGTGACCAATTCTCTTTTCTCCCCCTGCTGCAGACAGTCCTCCGGCTGGGATATACCCAAGCCCCAGACGCTCTTTTACGGGAGGGAAGAACCAGCCCCAGGCGAATCCAGCACCGCCTGAAGGACTCTCCTTCCAAAAGCTGCACCAGTCGACTGGTAAGCATCTATCTTGTAGTGCCTCACGAAAGTGTGAAGCGAAGACCAAGGAGCCACCCTGCAGATTTCCTCATAAGACGCTCTCGCCTTAAAGGCATATGAAGTAGCGGCTCCCCTCACAGAGTGAGGCCAAATATGCAGTGGCGGAACCTAACCCTTGGCTTTATATGCTTCAATGATAGCATGCTTTACCCATTTTGAAATTAGTACTTTAGAAGCCTTAGTGCCTTTTAGGCTAGCTTGTAAGTTAACAAAGAGTGCTGTTGTGAGTACGAGCCAAATAAATTTTAAGTGCACGGAGCACGTCTAGAGTGTGCCAGTTTCTCCTTCGGGTGTACAGGATTGGGACAAAAGGAGGGAAGGATAACCTCCTGCGATCTATGAAAAACGTGTTACATTTTGGCAAGAAGGCCTGATCGAGCCTGAGGGTGACGGACTGTTTTTGGAAAATGCAGAAGTTCTGCTCCACTGATAGAGCCCCCAGCTCAGACATACTTCTTGCCGACGTGACCGCAATGAGAGAGGCCACCTTCAGAGACATCATATATAATGACACCGGTGACAAGGGCTCGAATGGAGACCTTGTCAAGGCGTCAATAACCAGGTTTAGTTCCCACGATGGACATCTGTGCACCACAGGAGGGGAAAGGTGCTTTGCAGCCTTCAGGAACTGACGGATAGGTCTGTGGGAAGCGATGTCTATCCTAGACAGAGTGGAAAACACAGAATTTAAGGCTGAGACCTGCCTGGCTAATGTGTTATATTTTAGCCCTTTGTCCAATCCTCCCTGCAGAAATTCAAGGTCCTGGGGGATAGATGCTCTGCGAGGGTCCAGACCTCTCTCTAGGGCCCAGAGGGAACATCCCACCCCACCCCCAGGTTGCCCTGTAGGATCTTCTGGTAGCTGGACGTCTGGCTGCTAAAAGAGTTTTGACCAATCCCCGGAACAACCCTTCCTATGAAGGGCTAGCTAAGCTTTCAATTTCCATGCTGTCAAACTTAGTCCGGAGGCGTTCTCGTGAAACAGGGGACCCTGGGAAAGCAGCTCCAGAATTGGAGGGAGAGGTTTTTCCACTCTCATCTCCATGAGGTCCGAGAACCAAGGGCATTTCGGCCACCATGGGGTCACCAGAATGATCTGGGGCCTCTCTCATTTGATCTTTGCCACGGTCCTTGCCAGCAAAGGAAAAGTGTACATCAGGCCGGGAGGCCATGACTGGTTCAGAGCGTCCAGAGCTGTGGCCCCCCCCAGCCCCCTTTATTGCCATGAACTGCTTTACCTGAGCATTTTCCCTGGTGGCAAACAGATCCATGACTGGTATGCCAAACACCTCTGTTATTTGCTGAAAAACTCCCTTGTTCAGGGACCACTCGTACGGGTCCAGGTCCTTCCTGCTAAGCCAATCTGCCTGACAGCTGTCCTCTTCCCCTTATATGCAGGGCCTTCAGGGAGGCCCTGTGCTGCTTTCCCACCGCTGCTGCGAGGGAGAGTACAGCAACCTCAGCCGCATCCTCCCTGAGTTGGCGGGGGAACCGAGTAGCACAGCCTTGCTGCCGCAGCACAAGACTATGGAGGACAGAGGAGACAGCCCGCTCTGTTTTTCCCCTGCCGGGCTTCTCCTTGCTCTCGGGCTGCTGCGCGAGAGCCGGCCTGGGTGCTGTCCTCACTCTGGACTGGCTCCGTCAGTACAGAGAAAACCCCTGCGGTCCCGTCAAACTGAAAAGGATTTTTCAGCTTAGCTAACTCCTTTCTCTTCTCTCTGTACCAGAGCTCGCAGAAGCTGATCCTGCCGGTCCGAGGCAGAAGATGAAACTGCAGAAGATAGGGGGTAGCAAAGAAGGAGCATGCGTGAAAGGTCTTCTGATTTCTTCTGCCTCCTGCTGGTCAAGGGGAAGAGCTACCCAGCTGGAGGACTGTCTGCAGCAGGGGGAGAAAAGAAGATTAAAAAAGGGAGACCCAATAGCAGTCTTTAATCACCTAAAGGGCTGCTACAAAGAAGATGGCAAGGAACTGTTCTCTATTTCCACAGAAGGCAATACTAGAAATCATGGGCTCAAATTAAAAGAAGACAACAAATGGAATAAACTGCCCAGGGAGATTGTAGGCCTTCCATCACTCGAAGTTTTCAAGAAAAGGCTGGACAGTAGTCTGTTAGGGATGTTGTTTGTAGCTGTAGACAACCTACATCAAAGCAGGGGGTTGGACTACATGACCCTCAATGTCTCTTCCAACTCTACGATGTCAAAATATCACATCCACCCAGCCTCAAAAAGCAATTAAAAATTACAACTTCAATCTCCCCATAAGGTCAAGTTTGAGTTTTTTCAAGAACCTTAAACTGAAAATGCATAAACAAAATTAACCAAGTGATACGTATTTGAGGCTATATCAATCTAAATACTGTACTTACTGTGAAAACCTTAGTTTTACATCAGAAACGGAGTACTGACCCTGGAATGGGTGGCTGAAAGGGAAAAAAACAAAGTTAACGTTTCCGTTTTAGTAAATTATCTCATGAGGAATGTCACTAAGTTTTGTTCTTGACCAGTTGCATATGGGCCCAGGTTGGATGTACTTTTTTCACAATTCCCTCACCTTCAGCAACTTGGGTGAGGCAGGCAGCAAGGCGAGAGCTTCCCACAGCTGTGTTTATAAAGCTGCAAGCAGGGATAGGTGGAGGCAGCCTTCCTCCTGAGCACTGACCTCCTCCCATCAGGGGCCAGCCAGTGCTGTGTGAGCCCTGCAGAAGTAGAGGAGGTGGGTGGAGGCAAGTGGGGAGTTCTTCTGCCTGCCTGCTGCAGCACTCATTGGTGGCAGGTTGGTCCCTGTAGCTTGGGGGCTCAGAACAGTAACCTTGACCTGCCTCTTCTAGGTCTCCCTCTCTGCTGCCAGGTGCAGTAATTTCCAGGTCCAAGATTGCTGGCTATGGCTCATAGTAGGAGGGAGGAATAGAGGTAGCAGAGCAATTGGGACAACAAAAGCATTTGCTGGGGAAGGGATGCACCGACAGGCCAGGCATGTCGTCTCTCTCTTCCCTGGTCTTCAGATAGGGGGGAGGGAGGCAGGTCATACAAAACATGGAAGAGGTCAGTCTCTGAGTGGATCAGAGTCAGGGACCCGTGTTCACTCTGTTTTCCCCATTGCTGCCTATGGGGGAAACACCAGGAACATTATTATTATTTATATAGCACCAGCGATGTACCTGGCACTGTACAATATGTAGTTATAGACAAGTCCCTACCCCAGAGGGCTTACAATCGAAGAGAGACAAGGGAGGGGGAGAGGTGAATATCAGGAGAGACAGGAGTACATTCATGAGGTTGGGAAAATGCAGGTGCACATGCTTTTTAACTTAGTTACAGAGAAGAGAACATGGTTTCCTGATCATAGCTGTGGCTCAGACTAGCCTGCCCTGGTGTATGTACTTCCACGTGAACAACCAAATGTCAGTATGGTATCTGCCAGCCTTGTAGAATGTCTGGAGAGGCAATCACTTGGGTATATTGATATCCTGAACTATATTCTAGCTAGGTTGGCCTTGGACAGTCCCCTGCAAGTTCAGGTTGGACTTACTTTTTAAGCCCATGCAGGCTCCTACATTGTCTGACTCAGTATGGCAGTTTTTATGTTCCTAAAAACTGTTAGCTGAAGTGCTTCTCTTGGTGACAAGATAGGGCACAGAGAGAGGCACACTCTTCGGTAGAAGGAGTCCAACCTACCCAGACCTTCACAGATTCAAGTGAGCTGCATTGAGGACCAGAAGCCAATGCAATAAGGACATTTTTATTTATGCAGTGCCCCTCCAACCAGATGGTGCATGGAGCACTTGTTACAACATTTAAAATACAACAAAAACACTAAAAGTTAAAATCCATATAAAATCAATTTAAAAGGGAAGGAACATGTGCATGAAGGGGAACCAGCAGTGGATCCTCTAAAAAGCACCAGAAAAACAAAAAAGATTTCAGGCGCTTTTTGAAGGTGAGGAGGGAGGACCTAAGACGAATATCTGGAGGGTGGGAGTTCTACACTGAGGGGCCCATCACAGCAAAGGCACAATGCCCAAACAGCAGGTGACAACTGAGTGCAGATAGCCAGTAGGATGAGGCTCCAGGAGCAGATCTCAAATACAGACAGGGTCTATGCTGCTCAGGGCCTTAAAAACCAGCAGCACAATTTTAAATTCAATCCACCAATCTACAAGGCAGCCAAAGCAAAGGACACAGCAGGCGTAACATGATTACGGCTTCCCAGACCAATAAGCAGCTGCAGAGTCACATTCTGAACAAGCTGTAAGCGATGAAGCAGTACTACTGGAAGTCTACAGAAGAGGGAATTCCAAAAATCAAGCTTCGTGGTCACCAGGGCATGGATCGCTGTGGCAAAGTCTGCTTGAGATCAGCATGAGTGTCGTTTATGCAGATTGTGCAGCTGGAAAAAACATTTTTGAACCATGTCCAATACTTGAGTTTTCATGGACAGAGAGTGGTCAAAAATGACGCCCACATTCCTTACTTGGCCCACTACCTCCACCTGGACCTCTGCAATATGCAGGGCCCCAAGTAAGGGAAGGGCATCTTCGTATTGTTGGATGCACTCCCCACCAGCCTCGCTCCAGCCTTCCCTGGATGGAGCATTAGCATACTGATGACACTCAACCCCATGCTTAGCCATAACATCCCCAAAGGGTTGCATGTATACACTGAACAACATGGGCAACAGTACTGAACCTTGGGGAATGCCACATGTCTAGTCTCTGGGGACGATGCATAACAATCCATCACCACCAACTGACTCTGCTCTTCTAAGTCTGACTCAAACCACCAACTAGCAGTTCCAGTCACACCAGCAACAGAAGACACAGATCTAATGAGCTTGAACAACTTATACCAGGCAAGGTTCTAGTTTCAGTTCTACCTGAAATTGCAGAATCGTCTTCAAGGGAACTAGTAGAGTATAGTCGCCCCCACCCCCCCCGACTGAAATGCGGGTCCGTGATACACGGATTTCCTGCAGAATCCCCCTCCCCCAGCAGAATCTCTTGCCTCGCTTCCCCCAGTGCAGGTTTTCCAGCCTGTGCTGCTAGGGAGATGCGGGGCAGTAGATTCCACGGGGGATGAGGAAACCCTTGGAGCTTTGCTTCCCCTCCTGTCACCCCTAGGCTGTGTCAGGTGGGAGGGGCTGCCAGGGTTCACCTCCTCCCCCTCTTCCCAGCCTGGGAAATTAACGCACATAGCAACAGCTGCTTCATTCAGTGCACTCCCCATGCTGCTTCTCCTAGCCACTTCTTGGCCCCTCCCAACAGGGCCTCCCAGAGCGACGCAGCCAGATGATGCCATTCGGTTGCATCGTTCTGGGAGACCCTTTTGGGAGGGGCCAGGAAGTGGACAGGAGAAGCTGCACGGGGAGCGTGCTGAATGAAGCTGCTGCCGTCGCTGCCACCACTGCCCTAGGTGCATTTATTTACCATGCTGAGAAGGGGAGGTCTGGCAGCCCCCACCCCCAACGCAGCTGGGGGGGGGGGGGAAGGAAGCCCTGCGTTGCATCGGGGGGGGGGAAGAAGAGGCAAGCCCTGGCAGCTCCCACCCCCACTCCCAATGCAGCCCAGCAGAATTGGGTCCCTAGTAACCCAGGCTACCACGGAAATTTAAAAAAGAATATGTGCGAGAATCGGGACCCTGAGTATAGTACAGTCCATCCTCAAGGCAGAAAAGACAGGCAAGATTATAAGGAAGTCTCCTTTGTCTAGCATTATAGTCCTTTGCAACCTATATACAGCTATTAAGAGGAATGAGAAACAGAATCCTGCAACATCCCACACAATGCATTTGTAATTCCATATAGGAAGGAAAAAGCCACAGTACATGTTGTGCTTGTCCCCATAACTTTAAAAGGATAGTTTTTCTTACCTGGAATTTACCTCTGCAAGGGCTGGATGCTTGTTGCTGTTCCAAACTCTGTAGTTGTGTGTATTCTTCCAAGCTGCTACAAAGGTTGTTCCAAAGTCTGATAACATCTTTTCATTGTCTGATGAAACAGAGGTAAATGAGCACTTTCTGAGAATGTGTTAGAAATAGGGAAAGTGTTTGAGGGGAGAGAGGGGTCTGAGATTTTAAAATGTATTACTTCCCAGCATACGAGAAAGCAAAACGGGAATAAGTTTTACTGAGACACACTGAACTTAGACCTCAAAATTAAGATTAATAAAGCAAGTTTTACCATGGCTAACGATTGTAAAATTGTATTCATGATTTTAAAAAGTGATCATACTGTGATGGGATTGGTACCTGTCTGCCCCACTCTAGGCTAGCTATGACTCAGTTTCCCCACTTACAGCACCTACTGGATGTGCTCTCTCCAGAACTGTTCCAGCCCTTAAGAGGTTAACTGTCACCTTTTCCTCGGAGTTTCCCAAAGCACAGAAATACACACAGGATTGTCTGGGTTTGGAAGCCCAGAATTTCCTTTCTCAGTGTTAACAGCAGTCCATTTCTGTTTCAAAGTTCCTTGACTCTCAGTTCTGATGTTACCAGAGCTGGCCATTAGCTTCTTGCTCGATTGCAGTTCAAGATGGTAGAAGGAATATCCTCCTTTTATCTGGTGATAGCTCTTTAAATATTTCTCAGTTCTTCTCGAGTTTTCTCGCTTAGGGAAGCCACGGCTGCTAGATAGCGACACCTTCTCTTTGCAATTCTTAACACCTATTATCTTGGGCTAACTGTCCCAGGCTGTCTGTCTTCCTTTCAGTCTTGGTTTTTGGATTTATCCTTGTTACATAGCAGACAAGAGAATTGGTCACCTACCTCGGTGAATTCTTTTATCTCCTGCTCTCCGGATACTCCTCCGTTCGGGTAGCTTCCTATTTGGACCTCCAGGAGGCAGCACTCAAAGTGTCTTTTGAGCATGTGCACGGAGCTACCCTCTCGTTCCTCAGGCCGTTCCATAGTCGAGGACCGACTACTTCTACTGGATACCAGCATGAAAAAGAAAACTACCACCAAAGAGTCATAAGCGTAACTCGAAACTTCAAGCACTGAAAGAACTTTAACCCTGACCTGGTCTGCACAGGGGCTAGTTCCCCCAACTATGACCTAGGCCTTTTTCCTTTTAACCTAAAGTGAATTATATACACCTGTATCCTCCCCTTAACCAGTGCTGTTTAGCAGGGAGGGTCGGAAGTGTATCCGGAGAGCAGGAGAGAAAAGAATTCACAGAGGTAGGTGACCAATTCTCTTTTCTCCCCCTGCTCCTGGATACTCCTCCATTCGGTATATACCCGAGCAGAACAGTCCTCTAAGGGTGGGTACAAACAGCGCCGGAATTCTCCAGCACCGCCTGTAGTACCCTCCTACCAAATGCAGTCTCCGCTGATTACTAAACATCCACCTTGTAATGTTTTACAAAAGTATGTATGGATGGATGACCAGGTGGGTGCCCTACACCCTGCCTCGTAAAAAGCTCGAACCTTGAAAGCGTAAGAGGTGGCAGCCCCTCTGACCGAGTGGGCCAAATTTGAGTAGGGGGAACCTTTCCCTTTGCCCTATAAGCTTCAACTATACATTGTTTAACCCATTTTGCAATCAGAGTCTTTGATGTCTTTTGACCACTGTAACCCGGTCTAATATTAACAAATAATGCTGTGGATTTCCTGAAACTCTGAGTTCTATTGAGGTAAATTTCAGTGCTCTACGCACATCCAACTTATGCAACATCTTTTCTTTGGGATGAACTGGCTTGGGACAGAACAAAGGTAAAACCAGGTTCTGGGCTTTATGGAACATAGTGTTTACCTTGGGAAGGAATGCTGGATCTAGAGATAAGGTGACTGACTGTTTCTGGAAGGAACAAAAATTTTCCTCCATAGAAAGAGTTCCTAACTCCGACACCTGTCTGGCCAAGGTGACAGCTATCAGAAAGGCAACCTTAATGGATAGTATGTAGGGGGACACCCTACAGAGAGGTTCGAAATGAGCTCTCATGAGGGCATCTAATACCAAATTTAGATTCTAAGATGGTATCTACGTACTACCCAGGGGGAAATCACCCTGGATGCACGGATAAACTGCCTAACGTGCCTATGTGCCGAGATAGGTTTGTTGGAAAGAGCCCTCAAGACCGAATCAAGGGCAGCAACCCCGCTTGGAGGAACTCAAGGATCTCCGGAATCTCCGCCCTACAAGGGTTCTGCCCTTTTGTCTTTGACCAATTAGTGAAAGCTCGCCATGTGGTCCTATAAGCTCTTGTCGTGGCTGGTCTCCTAGATAACAGTAAGGTGGAGAGGACTGCTTCCGAGTATCCTCTTTTCCTTAAGGCTGAGCGCTCAACTTCCATGAAGTCAGCTTCAGGACCTGTAGATTGTTGTAAGTACTGGCCCCTGCCTGAGGAGGGTGGGATAAATCGGTAATGTTATATGGGATCGTTGGCTTAGAGCTATTAGGTCCAAGAAGCAGGGTCGTCTGGGCCACCATGCAGTTATTAGTATTTTGCGGGTCTTCTCCTTGTAAATCTTTACTATTGTTCTCGTTATTAGAGGGAAGGGGGGGGAAGCGTACAGTAGACCCGGTGGCCATGGCTGATTTAGGGCATCTACCACCACTGCGCCCTGACATGGAGTCTTGCTCCTGAACAGGGGCACCTGGTTGTTTTCCGGGGATGCAAACAGATCCATTATGGGACGGCCGAACTGCTGAGTAATCAATGTGAAGGCTTTCTTGTCGAGGGTCTACTTGTGGGGGTCTATCATGCGTCTGCTGAGCCAGTCCGCCTGTGTATTGTCCAGTTCCCTGAGATGCAGAGCCTTTAGGGATAGCAAGTGAATCTGTGCCCATGTGAAAAGCTTGGTCACTTCAAGATACAAGGAATGGGAACGAGACCCTCCTTGATGATTCATATATGCCTTTGCAGTAGTGTTGTCCGTGTAAACCAAGACATGGCGGTTCTGAAGGAATGGAGCCAGTTGTATCAGTGCTAGCCAAATTGTCTTCAGTTCCAGGAAGTTTATGCTTCTGGCAGAGTCTCTGTTGTTCTAAAGACCCTGGACTGATACTGGCCCAGAGTGAGCGCCTCATCCCTTTAGACTGGCATCCATCATGATTGTTGTCCAGTTGGGCTCTGACAGGGGAGTGCCGCTTTCAAAGGTCGCTGGGTTTAGCCACCAGGACATTGAGGGCCGAGGTCTGGCGGGATGGTTACCCATGGATTGAGCCCTAGTGTGAGCTCTCACTGCATAGGTCGCAGCCACTGCTGCAAGCTTCTGAGGTGGAAGCGACCCCGCTGTACCTTCTGCGTGCATGATATGAGAAGTCCCAAAGGTTGGGCCAGGGTTTTTAACCTCATGCGCTTTTTTGCCTGTAATATCTGGATCAGCGAACAAATCTTCTGTTGCCGGCTTAAGGGGATGCGAGCAACGCCTAAGAAAGTATCTAGGACAACCCCCAGATGCTCCAGGGTTTGGGTTGGAATCAAGGAGCTCTTTTCCCTGTTCATGATAAAACTGTGACTGGTTAGATAGTGGATGACCCTGTCCCTGTCTGCCAGAACCCTGGCCTCTGTCTGGGCTCTGATGAGGATGTCATCCAGACAGGAATAATTGTGAATTCCCTCTCTGCGGAGATTCGCTATGATGGGGATCAGGAGTTTCGTGAAGGTCCATGGAGCTGATGACAGGCCAAAGGGCAGGGCCCTGAACTGCCAGTGGGTCTGCTGGTAACAGAACCTGAGGTATTTCCTGTGGGCCTGCGTGATTGGAACATAAAGATAGGCATTCCTCAGGTCTAGAGATACCATCCACTCCCCCTGGCTTAGGCTCTGGGAAATGGATCTGACCGTCTCCATTTTGAATTTTTGTCACCTCACTGATTTGTTGAGCGATTTCAAGTCCAGCACTGCTCTCCAATGCCCTGACTTTTTTGATACCAGGAATAAAACTGAGTAAAGACCCAGGCCGCATTCGTTGTCTGGGACCCTTTCTGCGGCTAGAATGGAGTGGAGCCGTTGAATTTCGAGGAGCATTGCTTGATGTTTTTTGGGGTTGTTGGAATGGGGGGCAGGAGGCGGGGAAGAGGGGAGACTAAAAACCTTTCCCTGGGGTTTCAGATGAGCTCTATGGAGTAGCCTTTGTTGACGATGCTCAGAGCCCACTTGTCTGAGACGGAGCTTTACCAAGCTCCAGCAAAACCCATTAGCCTGCCGCCCACCCCTGTATCCTTGAGACAGTCATGAGTTCTGTTTAGGCTGGGAGAATCCCGGCCCCTTAGGCTTTTGCCTGTCAAACCTGTTGTGTCTTTGGCCCCTGGGTCGAAAGGAAAAACTCTGGGATTAATCTTTGTTGCGTAGCGGTTGGAATTTTGTAACCCCCCCGGAACTACCCCCGAACCTAAGAGACGACCCCCGAAAGGGCTTCCTCTTAGAAATAAACTACTGGAAGGTTTTTGTTTTGGCCTTGTCGGTGGCATCAGCTAGCACTTTATCCATCGACGTACCAAACAATTTAGACCCTTTATAAGGTCCTGCTACCAGTAGGTTTTTCGCTATGGTATCCCCATGCCAAGATCTTAACCAGATCCTCCTCCTAGCTGCCACGCAGCATGCCACTGAGCAGGCTGACCATGTCATGGCATCCATGGTAGAATCCGCCAAGAGAGAAGTGGCCAGGAGGATGCGGGAGGAGANTTCAGGGAGGCCCTGTGCTGCTTTCCCACCGCTGCTGCGAGGGAGAGTACAGCAACCTCAGCCGCATCCTCCCTGAGTTGGCGGGGGAACCGAGTAGCACAGCCTTGCTGCCGCAGCACAAGACTATGGAGGACAGAGGAGACAGCCCGCTCTGTTTTTCCCCTGCCGGGCTTCTCCTTGCTCTCGGGCTGCTGCGCGAGAGCCGGCCTGGGTGCTGTCCTCACTCTGGACTGGCTCCGTCAGTACAGAGAAAACCCCTGCGGTCCCGTCAAACTGAAAAGGATTTTTCAGCTTAGCTAACTCCTTTCTCTTCTCTCTGTACCAGAGCTCGCAGAAGCTGATCCTGCCGGTCCGAGGCAGAAGATAGGGGGTAGCAAAGAAGGAGCATGCGTGAAAGGTCTTCTGATTTCTTCTGCCTCCTGCTGGTCAAGGGGAAGAGCTACCCAGCTGGAGGACTGTCTGCAGCAGGGGGAGAAAAGAAGATTAAAAAAGGGAGACCCAATAGCAGTCTTTAATCAACTAAAGGGCTGCTACAAAGAAGATGGCAAGGAACTGTTCTCTATTTCCACAGAAGGCAATACTAGAAATCATGGGCTCAAATTAAAAGAAGACAACAAATGGAATAAACTGCCCAGGGAGATTGTAGGCCTTCCATCACTCGAAGTTTTCAAGAAAAGGCTGGACAGTAGTCTGTTAGGGATGTTGTTTGTAGCTGTAGACAACCTACATCAAAGCAGGGGGTTGGACTACATGACCCTCAATGTCTCTTCCAACTCTACGATGTCAAAATATCACATCCACCCAGCCTCAAAAAGCAATTAAAAATTACAACTTCAATCTCCCCATAAGGTCAAGTTTGAGTTTTTTCAAGAACCTTAAACTGAAAATGCATAAACAAAATTAACCAAGTGATACGTATTTGAGGCTATATCAATCTAAATACTGTACTTACTGTGAAAACCTTAGTTTTACATCAGAAACGGAGTACTGACCCTGGAATGGGTGGCTGAAAGGGAAAAAAACAAAGTTAACGTTTCCGTTTTAGTAAATTATCTCATGAGGAATGTCACTAAGTTTTGTTCTTGACCAGTTGCATATGGGCCCAGGTTGGATGTACTTTTTTCACAATTCCCTCACCTTCAGCAACTTGGGTGAGGCAGGCAGCAAGGCGAGAGCTTCCCACAGCTGTGTTTATAAAGCTGCAAGCAGGGATAGGTGGAGGCAGCCTTCCTCCTGAGCACTGACCTCCTCCCATCAGGGGCCAGCCAGTGCTGTGTGAGCCCTGCAGAAGTAGAGGAGGTGGGTGGAGGCAAGTGGGGAGTTCTTCTGCCTGCCTGCTGCAGCACTCATTGGTGGCAGGTTGGTCCCTGTAGCTTGGGGGCTCAGAACAGTAACCTTGACCTGCCTCTTCTAGGTCTCCCTCTCTGCTGCCAGGTGCATTAATTTCCAGGTCCAAGATTGCTGGCTATGGCTCATAGTAGGAGGGAGGAATAGAGGTAGCAGAGCAATTGGGACAACAAAAGCATTTGTTGGGGAAGGGATGCACCGACAGGCCAGGCATGTCGTCTCTCTCTTCCCTGGTCTTCAGATAGGGGGGAGGGAGACAGGTCATACAAAACATGGAAGAGGTCAGTCTCTGAGTGGATCAGAGTCAGGGACCCGTGTTCACTCTGTTTTCCCCATTGCTGCCTATGGGGGAAACACCAGGAACGTTATTATTATTTATATAGCACCAGCGATGTACCTGGCACTGTACAATATGTAGTTATAGACAAGTCCCTACCCCAAAGGGCTTACAATCGAAGAGAGACAAGGGAGGGGGAGAGGTGAATATCAGGAGAGACAGGAGTACATTCATGAGGTTGGGAAAATGCAGGTGCACATGCTTTTTAACTTAGTTACAGAGAAGAGAACATGGTTTCCTGATCATAGCTGTGGCTCAGACTAGCCTGCCCTGGTGTATGTACTTCCACGTGAACAACCAAATGTCAGTATGGTATCTGCCAGCCTTGTAGAATGTCTGGAGAGGCAATCACTTGGGTATATTGATATCCTGAACTATATTCTAGCTAGGTTGGCCTTGGACAGTCCCCTGCAAGTTCAGGTTGGACTTACTTTTTAAGCCCATGCAGGCTCCTACATTGTCTGACTCAGTATGGCAGTTTTTATGTTCCTAAAAACTGTTAGCTGAAGTGCTTCTCTTGGTGACAAGATAGGGCACAGAGAGAGGCACACTCTTCGGTAGAAGGAGTCCAACCTACCCAGACCTTCACAGATTCAAGTGAGCTGCATTGAGGACCAGAAGCCAATGCAATAAGGACATTTTTATTTATGCAGTGCCCCTCCAACCAGATGGTGCATGGAGCACTTGTTACAACATTTAAAATACAACAAAAACACTAAAAGTTAAAATCCATATAAAATCAATTTAAAAGGGAAGGAACATGTGCATGAAGGGGAACCAGCAGTGGATCCTCTAAAAAGCACCAGAAAAACAAAAAAGATTTCAGGCGCTTTTTGAAGGTGAGGAGGGAGGACCTAAGACGAATATCTGGAGGGTGGGAGTTCTACACTGAGGGGCCCATCACAGCAAAGGCACAATGCCCAAACAGCAGGTGACAACTGAGTGCAGATAGCCAGTAGGATGAGGCTCCAGGAGCAGATCTCAAATACAGACAGGGTCTATGCTGCTCAGGGCCTTAAAAACCAGCAGCACAATTTTAAATTCAATCCACCAATCTACAAGGCAGCCAAAGCAAAGGACACAGCAGGCGTAACATGATTACGGCTTCCCAGACCAATAAGCAGCTGCAGAGTCACATTCTGAACAAGCTGTAAGCGATGAAGCAGTACTACTGGAAGTCTACAGAAGAGGGAATTCCAAAAATCAAGCTTCGTGGTCACCAGGGCATGGATCGCTGTGGCAAAGTCTGCTTGAGATCAGCATGAGTGTCGTTTATGCAGATTGTGCAGCTGGAAAAAACATTTTTGAACCATGTCCAATACTTGAGTTTTCATGGACAGAGAGTGGTCAAAAATGACGCCCACATTCCTTACTTGGCCCACTACCTCCACCTGGACCTCTGCAATATGCAGGGCCCCAAGTAAGGGAAGGGCATCTTCGTATTGTTGGATGCACTCCCCACCAGCCTCGCTCCAGCCTTCCCTGGATGGAGCATTAGCATACTGATGACACTCAACCCCATGCTTAGCCATAACATCCCCAAAGGGTTGCATGTATACACTGAACAACATGGGCAACAGTACTGAACCTTGGGGAATGCCACATGTCTAGTCTCTGGGGACGATGCATAACAATCCATCACCACCAACTGACTCTGCTCTTCTAAGTCTGACTCAAACCACCAACTAGCAGTTCCAGTCACACCAGCAACAGAAGACACAGATCTAATGAGCTTGAACAACTTATACCAGGCAAGGTTCTAGTTTCAGTTCTACCTGAAATTGCAGAATCGTCTTCAAGGGAACTAGTAGAGTATAGTCGCCCCCACCCCCCCCGACTGAAATGCGGGTCCGTGATACACGGATTTCCTGCAGAATCCCCCTCCCCCAGCAGAATCTCTTGCCTCGCTTCCCCCAGTGCAGGTTTTCCAGCCTGTGCTGCTAGGGAGATGCGGGGCAGTAGATTCCACGGGGGATGAGGAAACCCTTGGAGCTTTGCTTCCCCTCCTGTCACCCCTAGGCTGTGTCAGGTGGGAGGGGCTGCCAGGGTTCACCTCCTCCCCCTCTTCCCAGCCTGGGAAATTAACGCACATAGCAACAGCTGCTTCATTCAGTGCACTCCCCATGCTGCTTCTCCTAGCCACTTCTTGGCCCCTCCCAACAGGGCCTCCCAGAGCGACGCAGCCAGATGATGCCATTCGGTTGCATCGTTCTGGGAGACCCTTTTGGGAGGGGCCAGGAAGTGGACAGGAGAAGCTGCACGGGGAGCGTGCTGAATGAAGCTGCTGCCGTCGCTGCCACCACTGCCCTAGGTGCATTTATTTACCATGCTGAGAAGGGGAGGTCTGGCAGCCCCCACCCCCAACGCAGCTGGGGGGGGGGGGG
>QEPC01000763.1:1498733-1510221 GCA_003113815.1 Sphenodon punctatus | reverse complement strand
GGTTGGATCCTTAGGAAAGCAATCCCCTTCTGTGGGGAAAACTGTTTGTCTAGCTAGGGATGCCACGGCGGCATCCACCTTTGGGTTCTTAAATAGAGGATCCTTTTTTCTAGAGAAAGCATAAAGGGAATCCTGAATTCTATTCATCATCCTGTGGGCTTTGTCGGGAGTTTTCCACTCCTCAATTACTAATCTCTCAAATGCTTTGTCTAGCGGTACCCCCTGATCCTTGCCATGTACGCTGGGAATGTATTCCCTTTCCTCTTCCTCCTGGGAGTCAGAGGAGTCTCCTCTTTTGTGTTTCTCTTGTAACTGGAGGGATTTTATTATCTGTGCCAGGAGCTCCTCTCTGTGGTGGAGAGAAAACTGCCTGTCCTTGTCCCCTGGGTCAGCCTTTGTTGCCAGACACTCTCCCTCCTCAATATCTGAGGTGTCCCCTATGAAGTCCTCCTCCTCTGAGGAAGCACTAAGTTGCATCTGGGATTGGGCCCTGAGGTGTTTGGGCCTCTCCTCCGTGGAGCTTTTCTCTGAAGAGACAGGGGAAGCTAAAAGGTGGGCCACAGCGCCCGCTTGTGGAGGTTTGGATTTTCGCGCTCCTTTATTCACTGTTTTGAGGGGGGGGCAGGGGGAGGTTGGTTTTGGCGGGAACCCTCTCTCTCTTCCCCCTGGAGTCCCCTTTTTTGGTCTGTTAAGCACAAAGCCTGTCAAGTGACTCCAGAATTTTTCCCATATTAGCAGACAGAGATGCTATAGAGGCATCCTGATGACTAGGTACTTGCGTGTCCTGCGTGACTGTTTCCTCTGGTGCGCTGACCTCCATTATGCGTGCTTCGCGCTCCCGCGGGAGGGCAAGCTTCAGCTGCCAGTTCTGGGGGTTCCGTCTGAACTGCCTCACATGCTGCGTGATCAGTTCTAAGGCGGGGGATAGCCGGCTAGTGTTGCGTCCTTTCTCCCGCTCAGCTTCCCTGCTTCCAGGTGCTTGCAAGGGAGCTGGCCTGAATCTTGCCGCTGTTCCCTGAACGGGTCTGAGAACGCTTGCCCTCTGGCCCCGCCGAGGAGCCGTTTATGCTCCTGCCTCCAGTTTAAAGAGCAGCTCGACGAAGAAGAAAATAATCTCTCTCACGCCCCTCAAGGAGCGCTCTGAACAAGTCTCCTGTCGGTCCGAGGCAGAGATTAGACTGAGGAACGAGAGAGTAGCTCAGCAAGCATGCGCAAAATAAACTTTGAGGCTGCCTCCTGGAGGTCCAAACAGGGAGCTACCCGAACGGAGGAGTATCCGGGAGCAGGGGGAGAAAATGTATTTATTCACATTCCATAAGGTTTTCATACAATCTTTCATATCATGGTTACATTCCTTTCTTAATATTGAAACTGGAAAACAACATGGCCTAGCCCTGCTGCAGGGCTTTATACAAAAGGCAGGGAATAATGACTAAAAGGAGGGCAATATCACCACACACATTGACCATGTTCCAGCCTTGTTGTATTGGGCTACTTTACACTGTAAACATCAGTTTCAGTGTAGATGTACCAACGCATGCATCAATCAGGAATTGTTGGACACGCAAGTTTTCCGGCAAAGATCCGCACTTCCACCCTTCTCATGAGATAGAAGCCGTGCGTTATTTGGAGTCCCAGACTTCCCCACAGCACCGACAGGTGCATATTAACAAATGTGAGAAAGCGGTCTTGATCTCCTTTCTTTAAGGCCCTTGTCATTTAAGGTGAAAAATAGTTTGGTGTGGTTTGTTGTTCACATCCCCTATGCTGCTTGTTCTGTTCTATTCAAATAGAGTGATTTCCTGTATTTTTAAATATAATGTTAAAGGGAGGTTATCGCAGTAAACCTCCTGATTGATGCATGCTTTGATATTGTGCTGAACGCGCATGTCTGCCGGCAAAGATCCGCACTTCCACCCTTCTCACAAGACTGAAGCTGTGCATTGAGTCCTGGACTTCCCCGCTGCATAATGAACATGAGAAAGCATCCAGAATATTTCAAGTTTTGACATAGGAACACTGCAAGGTGGATTTGGTTGATGTTAACTATTCTCAGTTAATAGCTAATAGTTAAAGAAGAGTAAACCCATTACACAGGGTCAATACTGGGCTCAGAGAAGGCTTTCAAAATGATTTAGACACAGCTATTTAAGTTCTGTAGAAAGTCCCTAGGTACACTCTAAACGATAAGAGAATGGGCAAGAATACTCTCTGTAGCTTTCCAGTACTTTCATTTACAAGGACAAAGTCAACTTGTATAGCCAAGAGATAGATAAAGGAAGTCATCAAGAGCTTCTTATCAAGCAAATTATCAAGAGCTTGCAGCATAAAATAAGCAAGGAAATTAATGCAAACGTATAGGTATGGGGTTTTTGTTTTTTTTTTAAAAAAAAGGTCAAGAAAATACATGATATTGGCATGGGAGTATGTGTGTGTGTGTGTGTAAAATTTATTTTTTTATCTTAATTTGAACCAGATTCAAAATAAAATAGTGTAATTTCTCCCGTGTCCAATTTCACTTCACCCCTGGCTTATAACATAGCATTTGAGTTTACCTGGCTGCAGAGTCGCTGCAAGAAGAGTCTGGAGATAAGCACCAAGCTGAGCCCTGATCCATTCATCTCCTCCTTCCCAGCCGGTGCCATCCAGGAACACATCGTCCCTGTTCTCAGTTACATGCTTCACCAGATAGTCAGCAAACCTCAGGTCAGAAGTGGTGGGGTTTAGGACTTTCCTGAGTTCCGGATCATGGATCTGAACAACAGCTTCTTCTATCTGTTTGAAATAATCCCAAAATGAAATCTACACCAAATGAAAACCTCGATACACATAATCTGTGCTGTTTTGTGAATTTATCCGTACCCTTTTACAAACATAACCAAATGACAAGAAGATAATATATAATGCACTCTTCTCAGAGCATGAGCTATTTATTGGTCAACTTCAGTCTGAACTTGACCTTCAAGGAACATTGCAAAGTCTTTTATTTAATGAGACCGAGGGGCAGGGAGAAGAAGGGTTACGAGTTTGTTTCTGGGAACATAAAAACCAGCTCTCTTATTGCTTTGACTTATTGACTGGCTGGTTAATCTGTTACTTGTGTGCGATTATTTACTACCCTAGGTAAACCCATCACTGTCAAAATTAACATTTTTGTTAGGGTGCCGAGAACTTCCTGGTATGGGAGCTGCTTATAATCTTTTAGATGTAAGGCAAAGATATCTCTGAGAGAAAAAAAAAACACTATTTCTCCATTAAAAAACACTTGCTTCCAAGGGAACAGCCACAGACATTTGTAATTACCAAAATGAAAAAAAAGGGCCAAATGGAGATTTTTATTTTTATTTTTTTAAAAAAGAAGAAAAGTCCACAAAAAATGTAAACACTGGGCATGAAGAATTATAGAGTCTACACAGAGGACAGCAGTTGGTCCAATAAAAGATATCATTCGAACTACTTTGGGCAAAAACAGACATGACTCTAACCACCCTTTAACCACCCTTGGTGGTCATTTATGCATGTTTCAGGGCTGCATAGGGCACCAATACAGCCCTGCAACATGCATAAATAACCACCAAGGGTGGTTAAAGGGTGGTTAGCATCATGTCTGTTTTCACCCTTTGTCTCCCCCTCTGTCACTTGGAACCAACAAGGCAACCACATTCTATCTCTGGATTATAGAATAGTGAGAGGTAGAAAAGGTTTATTAAATGATAATAATCATCTTTACTTTTATATAGTGCCCCCGGCCCCCGCCATGACACTCAGAGCGCTTTACGTATCGCTAACACAACTTCTTAATCTTTAAATTTTTAACTAAATTTTAAAAAATTTTAATATAAAAATTATAAATGTAGTCTCCCAGCAAAATCAGATTGACATCTCCCAGGCTTTTGGCGAGGGAGACGGGAAGTGGCGGGGTGGGTGGGTGTCTTGTGTTTTGTTTTTGGGGGGTTGGTGGGGTTTCAGTCTGGCCCTGTGTGTGTATTTTAATGAATTTTAATTATTTATATTTTATATTGTTTTATTATTCTGTATTTCTACTTCTTGTTGTACACTGCCCTGAGCTGCCATGTGGCAGGAGGGGGCAGGTTAGAAGTATTGAAATAAATAAAATAATAGATAGGTAATTGAATACATTTAAGAAATCTTGATTGGGGTTCTAATTTAACCATAAAGTAGAGTACCGCTTCATTACGCCCAATGGGTGTTTTTATACATGATGGCACCATGTAACGCCACGCTTTGATCCTGCATGGGGTGAGAACCCTCATCCCAGGCAGGATCCAACCCGGCGGCCTGGGGAGGGGGTGGGGAGACATGTGGAAGTAGTCCACACAGCCCTGCGTTGCTGAGCACAGCCTGCCCTCCTTCCTGACCGGGGGAGGGGCGGGATGTGGCAGCCTATGAGGCCCTCATAGGCCACTGCACCCGCCCACAAAAGCTCCAGCCCCAGACCACAGCTAGGTAGAGTGGACCATAACTTGTGACAGCCCGCTCTACCCCAGTCTGGGGATGGCTTCCCCAGACCGTGGCAGGGCTTAGCCTGCGCTGTGACTTGTCAGGGAGCCCAAGTCACAGCATGAGCTTAATTCGGCCATGGTCCGGGAAGAGCCCTGATGCCACCCACAGAAACATTTGGCAGGTGGGATCAAATGGGATGGCATCGCTGGTGGCCACATGGATTAAAGCATAGCCACCCATGGTGGCCTCACGTTTAAAAACACCCAATGAAGCTATGAAATACTTTCACTTTTAAAAACAAGAACAACCCTGCCCCCTAACCTGCAGTTTTCTTCAAACCTATTCTCATTTAGAAGAAATTGTCCCAATAGGTTAACTGAATTAGTTCTCAGGTAAGGTAATATGCAGGGACCCATGTTTGTAGTGTTTTCCCCATTGCTGCCAATGAGGAAAACGAAGTGAATACAGGTCCCTGGAAAACGTCAATATGGAAATGTTAAGTACGTTAAAAAATGTAATACCATTTACTTAGTTTGAAAAAGTTTAAAGGAGAGGATTCCTACTTCAACGATTGCATCACTTAGATGTTTCTGCTGACGGAAGAGGATGTTGGTGGCTCCCGCAACAAAGCCACGGACAGTTACATCCGAGAGAAGGTGATGCTGCTGCAGGGCCATGTACGGCAAACAAAGATATCCCTAGGATATGAAAGAAGTTTAATGATGTTATAAATAAGTCAGAAGAGTTTGGACAAATAAACCAAAAACCAATAGATCTAATTGTATTAGCCTTTACAATCTCTCTTAATAAAACCCCCCCAAAAAGCAAGAGCGGTAGAAAGGCAGCTTCACCTCTAGTGAAGAACTTCCATTGCCACTCTTCACTATGTTCCCAGTCATATAGCCTTAGGAGTCAGATGTTGCCGTGTTATATTAAATTAGCGCTATAAGCAACCAACATGACACAGAAATTGAGCATATATGGTAATAGGATATAAAGGCTTTCCTTCCATGGTCATTGGTTCAAATCCAGCTTGATTTCGTAGTAATTAACATCAAGAAAATGGACACCGTGAAACAAGTTTTGTGATCCAAGTCTAGTTATTGTGACTTTGGAATGTCCCACAGAAAGCCTAAGGAGTGAGCACCTGGAGAGACTGAGCTCTCCTCTCATCTACAGTAGTGATTTACTCTTGCAGGACTGGTTTTGTTTCACTGGCAGAAAAGATTAGAGAAACCTGCAGTCTGTCTGTGACATTAGTGGATTTCACAAAGTGAGCAGGAAAAGAGGTAATGCTACCTATGCTCTTAAACCACTTTGGGTGAAACAAACAAGACGTTAGCCCATGTTATCCCAGAAGTCACCTGCTCATCTGGTAGGTCACCACCAGATGTTTGCTCACTACGGCTTCAGGATGGGCGGCCAGCTGCTACAGGACACATGGGCTGGCGGTGCTTAGTGACACAACCTGGGCGAAGGTCGGGCTAATTGTCTCTCTCAAGTCTATTCAAGCCCTGCCCAGCCCCACCACAAGGTGAAGTCAGAAGACTGAGCCTGAAGGAGCACCCTCACTCCAGCCACCAAACTACCTGGCGGGGCACCTCCATCAGCTGTTTGGTGCATGCGCCCGGGTCAGGTGAGGGCATGCTTCCACACCCCACACACCCCTGATATCAGCTGTTTTGTGGCAGGTCTTCCTGGGAGTCTAATCCTGCTGCACAGTGGGGGTCTGGCCATTCTCTCCTGTATGGACAGCTCCTCAGCCAACCCATGTCATGGAGGGACCTGTGATGGCAGCCCCCATGCCCAGATTACCAGAGGGGCACTGCTCATGCGAATTGTCCTTCCCGCCAACCTGAAGAGTGGTGGCTGCAGTGGCCCTCCCTAGGGTGGCCCGAGGAGCCAGCTTGCCACTGTCTTGTTTGTTTTGACCCTTTGTTCTTATGATACTAATTAATTATTATTATAAAAATGTCTTATCCCACCACCTCTTGCCAAGGCAGTTCGGGGCGGCGTACAATATAAAAGCATAAAATACACATCACTTTAAAACGAACAACAATAAAACCATTGATTCCCTCCCCCTAACCCTATCCCATCGCTCCCCCCTACCCATCTCCCTCACCAAACGCCTGGTGGAAAAGCCAAGTTTTACACTGACGCCTGAAGGAGAGAAAGTCCCGGGCTAAACGAACCTCTGCCGGGAGGGTGAAGCAACTGAGAAAGCCCTCTCCAATGTGGCCCACCACTGAATACGGGGGACCTCCAAAAGGGCAACCCCGGCTGACTGCAATGTCCGTTCCAGAACCCAGGGGGTGAGGCAGTCCTGCAGGTAGGTGGGGCCCAGGACATATAGGTCTTTAACGGTGAACATCAACACCATGAATCAGGCCTGGTAGGCAACAGACAGCCAGTGCAGAGAACGGAGCACCGGTGTTATGTGCTCTCAGCGGTCTGTACCCATCAGGAGATGGGCCACCGCATTCCGCACCAGCTGCAGCCTCCGCACTGTCACCTTGGGTAGCCCCACGTAGAGTGCGTTACAGTAATCAAACCTCGAGGTGATGAAGGCGTGGATGGTAGTGGCAAAGTCGCAGTCTGAGACCTAAGGCCATAACCGTTGCACCAGTTGTAATTTGGCAAATGCACTCCTCACCACAGCTGCCACCTGGGCATCCAGGCAGAGCTGTGAATCGAGGAGCACCCCCAGACTGCGAACTTGAGGAACCAAGATGAGGTGCACCCCATCAACGTGGGGACCTCCACTCCCTCAGCCCTCCCCACCAGCATCACCTCCATCTTGTTGGCATTCAACTTCAGGCGGCTCGCCTTCATCCAGTCCCTCACAGCTGTCAGACATTGCATAAGCAACGAGAATCATACCTGTTATAGGCATTTCATATTGGGCACCCAAAAGCTGAGGCACTCAAAACCACTAGTCACTTCTGAAAACGTAGGCCATACAACATTGGTATTTATTTACTAGTTATAATTATTACACCTTATAATTATTTACCTTAGTAAAGATAGCTAACGGCATGCCGTACTGGTCCTCTTCCAAACCAGATACCAGTCCTGGAACAAGCATCACATGTCCTGTGTTAGCCTGGGGTTGCACGGTAATTGGAAGGCTTTCTGAGTTTGTACATTCTTCTGAAAGAATTTCAGTCTGTTCTGTCACAATTTCATGTTCCACTTCTTTCACAGTGGGATCCTCTAAAATGCCAGGATCCAGCGTCTCCCAATCACTTTCAGAGGACTCTGGAGAAGTGTGGGAAGGAGGCCTGAAATGCTGTCCTGCATCACTGGAGGTCTGTGCTCCATTACAATTATTCTGAGACTGGGATAAAGGCACACCTACTTTCTGAGTCTCCACTACATGGCTTCCCAACAGCTTTTTGCCTTCCTCACCCATTCCTGAGTTTGTATTTGACATATCATCAAGAGCAGACCCAGAAACATAGATGTCTGAAGGGGATGCAACTTGCTGCACGCCAGTATCTTCTGATATGCTCTTCCGTGGTCTGTACTGCGAGCAGTCTGTAAGACCATGTTCTATCATACCTGGAAGACACAGACATATATAAATATTATCTCACTAGAAATTTTATTGATTTTTCATAGGAGAAAATTAATTTCAGCAGATTAATATTTACTTAAATGCTCTTACATATTTTACAAAGACACAATAAAATTCAATATTCTTAGGATACCTTCGATCAAAATAGGATACGACTCTTCCTTGAAAAGTAAGTTAAAACTCCCTTACTCTTGACACCAACATCAAGCCAGTTATGGAACACGGGTACTGGTATCTAGAAACTACAGTAAAAGTCATTTCACAAATACTGCACAGTATACCAGTGTGTTCGTCTTAAAATTTGTATGTAGATTTTTATGCAAGTTAGCTGTGGCCCTTGTTCTCTAAGCAAGTTAGGCACACAGCCCACAGGGTTGCAAAAGTTTGGCGTCTCTACCATATTGCTGTAAATGTCAGGATGTGTGCAAAAAAAGAAGATAGCTCAAACCTGCTGTTCCTTACCAGGAAAGAGTGATAAGACAGTCATTAATGCTCCCACCAGTCTATTTACTGGAGATATATAAAACAGGACCTGCAAAAGAAACCAACAGCAGCTTAAAGTAGGAGGAGGGTGAAGGAAGAAAGAAAATTAAGCTGTAAGCCAGCCACTGTCTGTCCTACGTCCAAAATGTCACTTCATGGGGAACTGGACTTTGATAAACACATTTCATATAAAACATATTGATATAATATTTTTGTTTAAATTAAAGTATTTCCAGTCAAAACATGATAAATACTATGAATGGACAGTTCACTCTGACAAATGTAACTGTGCTTGAGCAGGGGTTGCAAATTAACTAGCTGCATCATGAATAAATAATTAGCTACAAGAATGACCTATGTGGTCTGGGAATTCACTGGTGGTCATTTGTTGCTGTACGGAGGAGATTTCATTGGCCCCTCCCATCTAGCCCCCAGGTCTGATAGGCCTGATTGTCAGGCCTAACTTAAAAACAGACTATAGGAAGGAAGCAGCTCTTCTTCCACATGTGGCCTAACCAGAGTTAGACTTCAGGTTTAGCATATTGTACATTTGAGGTTAGTGCTTGCTGTAATTATTCTAATACTTTTTTCTTCCTGTACCAAGTCTGGAACATTTAGGCCAGTGACCAGGGTGGCTTTTAGTACAGAAATCTAAGTGGCTGGAAGCTGGAGCTAGCGTCTCAAAACAGCAGTAGATGGGAGTCTACTGGAGGGACCCCTCCAGTTATTTGAGAACTCTGAACACTCAGTGAGCAAGCAGTATGGGAGTATCTCTTCCTTCAACAATGACCACAATTTCATTTCCTGCCTCTACAGGTTTAGAAAAGGACTCCATACCTTTCTGAGCTTTAAACCAGACTTGTGAGTTTGAATCTTTTAAGCATATCTGGGGGAACCTTTTCAGTTCACTCTTTCTGTGCATCTTGCTGCGGTGCAAGACTATACAAAAAACAAAAACAACCCAACAACAAACCACGCACCCCATACATAAATTCCTACATTTACTTGAAGTTTGGTACATGAAGAGTGCGGGGCTGTAAATGAAGAAGTGAAAGTGGCATCTCTAACTTAAAAGCGTTGTATTTTTGAAAGCATTAGAATGAACTTTTAATTCGCCCTTTATTTAGGGTTATACTGTAGTTCTAGTTATGAGCTACTACTATCCTCAACTTAGCAAGACAGTTCCAAAACAGTTTTTCATCAATCTAAATGAAAGTTTCTCTTTTAAGTTTAGAGCTCAAAATATTCATAACTAGATTTGAGAAAAGTCTAGGCCAAGGTGACAATGGAAGACAAAGCCTCATAACAATACAGTATCTACCACAAAATGTAGGAATGAATTAACCTTTTCTGGTATAGTCTTATACTGAAGCTAAAATTACAATGAGGCAGTCTGACTATTTTGGATATAAATTCAACATGGGAAAGGTACACTGTGGGACACGAAATCACTGATCCTGCAAAATGGGGGCATGAGTGCAGAAGACTTCACTCATTCAGGGCCCAAATGAAGTCAACGAAAGTTCACAAAGGCACAACAGTCCATGCTATGGCTTCTAACTGTAGGACTACGAATGAAGTACGAAAAAACCACAGTCAGTAACAATCATGCTCTCACACAAAAGTTACATAAATATCACCTACCCACATAGCATCCCTGATTTGTCAAAGACAAGGCAAACTCTAAGCCCTAGTCTGAGCATCTTCCAAAAGCAGCGTAAGACCTATTTATTCAGTTAGGCATTTAACAGGCAGGAACAGATCCTATGGGACTGGTGTGGGGGACGGTATTATGTGTTTTATGGATTTTATTTTGTATTTTATCTTTTTATGCTAGCCGTCCTGAGTCTTACGGGATAAGACGGGATAAAAAACTAAATACATACATACATAGTAATATCTTTGTAATACGTCTTAATACAGTAACTTCATTAGTGACAATAGTCCCAATCCTACTAATTTCAATGAGACTTACTCATGATTAAGTATGATTAGGATTGGAACCAATGTCTGCAACGCTGACTCCATTCATATCAATGGCAAAACTACCACTGGTTTTAATGTAGTGAGGATCGCACCTTAATGAAATTAGTATTTCACCGTATTTTTTATCCCACTAGACATCAGAGGCATGGATAGTGTGTCTGTCTTTAAAACTGCCTGAACCCTTCCACTGTAAGTGTTGCTGACAGCTGCTTACAAAATTCCTTAAATGTTTCACCAACAAGCTTTCTGTATTACAAATTTCAGCATTACAGAAATCAGAATCTGTTGTTGCACTCAATGGGCATTTTCACACAAGAAACTCTCCACCGACTCTACATGCTGCAGGGCTGCAACATTGTCCTATGGGTGACCTGTAACATGTATAGTGGGTGGGTAGTAAGTGGAGAGTGTTTTGTGTGAAAGTGCCCAATGCTGTGCAAGAGGAATTGTATGCAAGCATATACAAAACAGTACAGAATGCCACAATATGATACACAGGAGGTATTTTGGACCTTGTCACTACTAGTGAAGTGTCCCAATATCAACTTAAATCAAATTTAACATTTTTTAAATCTAGTTACACTTGTGCAAAACCCTTAAATATAAACTTAAATTCTAACATGTGCCTAAGTGGATTTGCCTTGTGTTCAAATTTAAATCTGTTTAAATTTCTATATAAGCAAAAGCTGAAACTATTTTGGTACAACTACCTTTCAGATTTGCGCTGATTTAAATAGACTAATTTAACTAATTTAGGTCATTTTCACATGGTGCTGCCGGATGGGGGCGATGGATGTATGCCAGCGGTGGGTGGAGGTGGGTGTGCTCCTGTTCCCACGGGCACACACCCATCTCTACCCACGGAGTCTCCTCCGTTTTGTCAAATGGTTCCGTAGGTGGGTGATGGGTGGAGATGGGTGTGTGCTGGGAGTGTGCACGCACCCCCACCCACCGTCCAGTGTTTCCACATGGGAG
>QEPC01000763.1:1451362-1498523 GCA_003113815.1 Sphenodon punctatus | reverse complement strand
TTTTTTTTTTTTTTTGGTGGGGGGGGGTGATGGATTGTTTTTTTGTGTGGGTAAAACTTCCTGGACTTTAATGAATAATTTTGTAGTTATTCTCAAGAGACAAACTTCAGAATAATTTTGTTCAAGGTGCGGAGCCTATGGCTGTTTTTGCATGGACAGCCCCCTCCCCCCCCACTGGGTGTGCGGTGGGGGACGTCCATGTGCATGGTGCTGCGATGGGTTGGGGGGGATGGGTGTCCGCTTGTGGAAACACCAGGGGTGGTGGGCTCCGTGGGTGTCTGCCCGTGGGAAGGGGAGCACACCCACCTCCACCCACTGTGGCCACACACCCATTCCCCCACCCACAGCAGCCCATTTGAAAAGGGGCGAAGTCTAGTTGCTTTTCCTTGACAACTGCTGATAATGTAAAAAATTAAGGAGTACCTATGAAAAAAGCTGTACTGTATGTGTATATAAATCTACTTTAGTGCTGTGCTCTGCTCTTCAAAGGCTTGCTGTAATTAGGCTCATTATCATTTTATATGAAATTACAGTGTTTGTATATCCCACAATAATGTTTCCATTTCAATACTTGCTCCCAGCCTACAAACCTTACCTTTTTCTCTAGAAGAATCAATTTAAAAAGGATTAAGACCTTCAAAAGCAGAAGAAGAAGAAGAAGAAAAAAAGAGTTAAGCTGGTGAGGAAGAGCAACCTTAAAAATCAATTCAAATTTATATTACCACTAATTACTTCACTGCTGTCAAAAGTACTAGATAGGTCTGGCCAACGAGATGAATGTTGCATAATGTGTGTTCTAACAGTTTACCGATTTTAAATGGAACATTCATTTGAAGCATTACTGCAGTGACACATGACATGATAGATAGGGAAGAGGTTATTCAGATGACATATTTACTCATCTTGTGAAGTTTATTAATAGCCCTGAATTCAGAAAGAATTCATCTAATAAGAAACCCACATAAGTTTTTTTTTTAGTGTGGAACTATACAGAAGTGCTTTTCCACAGAGATGTGGAATGGAATGCCAGGAACCTGTCCATCAAGATGGCTTTGATCCCTGAAAGTCAAGATGTATCCACAGAGGGCCTGATTCTCACCAGTTCTGCTTCCTTTTCACCCCTCACATGCAACACAAAGGAGCAGAGACCACTCCGTTGGAAATTCTCCTAACACAGGAGTAATCCTCAGCCAGTGTTGAGCTGGTTACTCTGCCTCCATCTTCACAACGCTTAACATAAAGGTGGGGTGAATAGGAATAAGCAAGAGGTGGAGTCAAAGCGTTCCCACAGATGGCATGCAAAGCCTTGAAGATAACAGCGGCCTACTGCTGGGAGTGGGAGGAGAATCAAAGAGGTGATTACAGATTTCTAACAAATCCCACACAAAGAGAACAATTGGTTCCCAAACATAGGTAAGAGTGTGCATTGAGAGTGTATGCACAAACACATACAAAAATATAGCTCTCAGCAGTGCACTATGTAGTCTGCCTTTCTACCACATCTGACTGCTATAGTTTGTAAACATTCTCATGAAGAAGATACATACCTTGTGCCTAAAATGAAGGACAAGATCTCGGGGAGACAGACCTATAACATGGAGATGAAATTCTTAGTGCAATGTAATGAGAGGTACCAACTCCTTCCTGCCTATCATTTTTCTTCTGTGAAAGGATGTATGATGTAGTTTGACAATGGGCATTAAAAAACACAATAACCAAGCTGTGAGCCTGGGAGCGTGCGTGTTGCACTCACCCACATGTTGCGAGTGCCAAACCTAGCAACCAAATAGGACTGAAGGGGGGAGGAAATGCCCAAAGAAACAGCAGGGAAGTGGGGGAGCCAGGCTTTTCCACTTTCCTCTTCTTCCCTCACACACTCTAGCAACACAGGGAGCTGGGCTCCCTCTCTTACGAGCCCTGTACACTCACTTCAAGGCAGAGAGGGAGAGGCAGGGGTGGAAATGCTGCAGCGAGAGAGAGCTCTCCCATACAAACTCAATTTGAGTCGATTTGTCAATCAATTCACACCTAAGCCAGCCCCAACCCTGCTGTCTAGCCAACTACATCATAGCACAGCAGCAGCTACAACTCATTCCTTACCCCATTCCAAACGCACACCAACTCCTCTGCAACCTAGTTGACAGCACACCACCACATGGGAGCGCATTAGCCCACACGGTGGGTTCAACATCCTCTGAATCAACGCTGTAGGTGGCAAGTGTTCACTGCATGGTGGCCACGTGTTAGGTGGTCAAAATTGCCCAACAGACGACCATGAGAAAACCTACTCGTAGGAGTTATCGTGTCATTTGTTAACACCTAATGATCCATAATTTGCATGGAAGAGCAGCTGTCAATTGATTAATGTAACTAAGACCATCTTAAAATTTGAACAGTTATTTAAAGGAAAGTGTATTTAGATCAAAGAAATCCAATGTAGTGCAAAAGGATGTTCAGTCCCATTTTTCCAACTACTTTCAATCAAGACATTTTTAGGATACCTCCAAAAAATGTTAGCAGATATATGACAGGCTATAAGAAAGCACTTGCCACACCCAAGAAACATAAATGCTTACTGTCTTTAGAATTCCTTATCAATGGTACTTAACCATGCTTAAAATTAAATGTCTCCATGGTATATTGAACAAGAATGGTATATCGGGTTTGATTAGCATGTGCTAGAGGAAGGGTGGGGAGATGAAAGGATTTAACATATATGGTAGACATATACCAAAATCACAGACTGGTTCCAAACAGTTTGAGAAGTGTTCAGAAGGGAATCATTTGGCTGATATAGGTTATCACTCCTTTAGAAAAAGTTACTTACCAAGATAAACTTGTGACCCTTCCAAAGTGGTTCCTCCCAACGAGCTATTCATATGCTCATAAAGTTCCTGTAAACGTTTTAAAATATTTGAAACACCAATGATATACAGACACAACATGTGTTCAGCAACACCTGTTCTCAGCAGCTACATTGAGGCCAAAAAAGTTAAAAGGGAATTTACTTCACAAAGGTCAGACGAAATTTTACTATGAATTCTTGGTACATGTCTCAGCAAGCTGTTCCTTTTTCTGACCTACAGTATACAGTTTCATACAATCACTTAAAAGAGCAGAATGACAGCATGGTCTATGACAATGACTTACATCTAAAATCACAATAATTACATAATATTTTATATCACAATATATGTCTTCACACAGACAGCTAGCCCACCTCGCCCTCAGGCAGGCTGTCCATTTAAAGGTGCCTCACCAGATGTTCAGGCAGAGCAGAAGAGGGCAGGCTGTCCCTGCTCTGGGGCAGCGCTCTGGAACATCCAAAAGCACTGCCAATGGAGTGAGCAGCCAAACCCCCAGCCAGAGGTGGGACTGCTGTCCGTCTGCTCAGCAGACAGCCACTGCAACCCCGGTCTCGGCTGGGGGCTGTCCTGGCAATGACAGAGTTGCAGGTGATCTTCCTGCAACTCTACGGTGCGAAGGAGGGGGATGCCGCTTGGACAGACCGTGGGCCATGGCAGTCACCGGGTCCATTTAAAACAGATCCAAGCAGGGCTGCAAGTGGGCAGACTTGGGGGTGCACCCCAGACTTACTCCAGGGGAAGCACCCCCGCATCCATGTGGAAACACCCAATGTCTGCAGCTATGCACCAGGTGTCTGATTGTGTGTTATGTGCATATTAAAAAGTTACCTTGAGAATTGAAATCTGTGAGAAATCCTTTTCTTCAAAATAGGCATGTGTAATGAGCTGCAGCTTCGCTTGGAGTAACCCATACAAGGGCTTGAAGAAAGAAAGAAAGAAAGAAAGAAAAAAAAACATGTTACGCAAGAAAGAAAAGGCAACTGAAGAAAAGACAATCAACTAGTTTTCAGTTCAAGCGCTCTCTTTGTCCTTTTCTTCCAATACACATTGATACCTTACCAATGGTATGATTACAACAAAAGCTCTCCATAATTTCTAGCTAATAGTGTCCATCCTTCAGCATGCTCACACGTGTGCATTTGTTTTTCCACCAAGAGAGTTCTAATGTGGTAATTACTTCAACTTGTGTTTTTAGTACAGTTTCCTATTACTAAATATTCTGCTGGAAGAATGATGTAGGAACAGGAAAATTCTGGTTATTCTACCATTTATTCATGCAGCTGAATTAATTTTTTTCATAAATTCTCCAACTCTCTTTCTAAATTTTATATATAATAGCATATATAGTATAATATTTGTATTATATTACAAAGCGGGCTATAATATTTGTTATGGCCCACTGCAACCCAGTTCGGGTCCCACACAGCCGGCCACCATAGCTTCCTGTCATGTCCTCACTCTCCGTGCTCTGGAGCGGTTGGTCGGCCGGGAGCACCCACCTTGAGGTCCCCCATGTGGCCCAAAGGGCCACTATGGAGAGGGTGTTCTTGGAGAGGACGTTCTAAATTTATAGTCGCATGACACGTCTACAAAGATCAACTTTATACTATAATACAGGCTCTACATCAACTGACAGCTACTGTGTTCTGAAGACACGCCATGTTCTGCATAACACACTGCATCAGCTGCTGGCAAAAAAGCTTCATCTCAGACTTGTCCACTCACAGCTTCCTCTGTCTGACACCTAGCAATTAGTATATAAAGAAGCACTTAATAAAAAAGTATCACCATGTGGAAGTATTTTTAGGCTCCTTGGGATGGTTATTAAAATTCAAATCGATCATATCAAGACTCTGGATAAAAGTCATGTACTTACAGTTGTTCTTACAACAGGACACCAGCGTAAGAAGTTACAATAAAATTTAGGTGGCATAGGCTTCTAAATACAGCTGTGATTTTAATACTGATTTTGATAACTGTCATTTTTAGCAAGGGTTTCTATTAAGAAGAATTGGTCAAACTAGTTTACTATGTATTTTGCTTGTTTTAAAGAGAATTAAAAAGGTAGTCAATCACATTCTTACCAGCTGACTTAGGACACAGACACTCTTCTGTACAGTTTCTCGAGTGACATCTGCTTGCCGTACTTTCAACGCCTAAAAATGGAAGTATTACAATATTTTAAAAGTGTGCATTAAAGAGTCTCATTTCTGGGATTTTTTTTAAAGCTACTTGCCACGAAACCTTTAGTCATAATAAAGAAACCGAAAAGGCACTCTTCGTACCGACACTGTACCGTGCCGATTGTGCTGTGCTTAGCATTGTAGGCACTGAAAACATGTAGAATCATGTTTCATATCAGGATAGTGTGCATGATAGCCCCGTTATCACAGATGCGGGTGCCACTGAAACGAACGGGGCTAGTATGCGCACTATCCAACCGGTCGATTGAACCGATGTTTAGCTTAACACACGACTAGACCGGTTGACATCAGTGGGGCTAAACACGTACTTAGGTTTAAGCACACGCTTAACTGCTGCTTTTCAGGATTAAGGCCAGAGCATTCAGCAACTTGTGAAGCAGTATGTTGTACAACAATATAAATGGTCAAAAGACTTGAGCCTTGAACTCTTTGTGCAGATGTTGCAAATACTGCTAAGGTGATACAGGGTGTTAAACAAGAAGGTGGTCCACTTCGGCCCGCGAGCCACTGGCATGTTTGTTGAGGCCCCACCAGATGTTCGCATGGGATTGCTCCCGGCTGTGATCTCAGAGACCTCCTACCGTCTGCCCAATCAGGTCAAAGTGGGCTATAATATTTGTTATGGCCCACTGTGATCCGGGCCAGGTCCCACATGGCCAGCCACCATAACGTGCTTTCATGTCCTCACTCTCCATTCTCTAGAGCGACCCCTGCGGTCGGCCAGGAGTGCCCTTCTTGAGGTCCCCCGTGTGGCCCGGAGGGCCACTATGGAGAGGGCATTCTCAGTGGCTGCACCTTGGCTGTGGAATTCCCTCCTGGCAGAGGCCCGGAAGGCCCCGGACCTCCCTCCATTCTGGCATATGACTAAAACCTGGCTGTTCCGCCAGGCTTTTGGCAGGGGAGATGGGGTTTAGGGTGGGGGGGTTGTGGGTTAGAGAGGGAGATCTGTTTTTTTGCTCTCTCTTTTATTGTGCTGTTTTAGCTGTTGTTCTATTGTTTGTAAGTGTAAGCCGCCCCGAGCTTCCTGGAGCAGGAGGGGCGGGGTAATTAAATCTTGTCAATAAATTAATTAAGTAAATAAAATGTTAGGGGGCAAAGCGCTGGGCTCAGCATGGTGGCAGGGACAATTTGCCACACATTTATGCAGCCCCCCGCCCTCCCCAGTGGCTGGAACATTTGTTGGCCGGCTGGACCCAGTGGTGACCGTGTTGCCGGTAGGTTACAGACGTGTGTCAGGTTGTGATGGCAGTGCTCTGACGTCACTACTGTTAACACCCTGCCTCCAGTGCTAAACTTTGTTTAAAAGACCAATAGATGATGTAGGGAACAAACAAGAATTCTTTGTGCAAGGCACTTTGACAAGAGAGAGGATCACACTCATCCTTCTGACATAGCATTCATCTAGAGGGAACTGCCTGTAAAGCTTTCGCCTGGCAATAGTTTGATTGCTTTTCACTGAAGCATTTTCTTCCAGTTGGCTGCAAAGAGGCAACAGCATCACCTGTGGAGTCAGCTGCTTTCTCAGCCAGAACAAATGTTTCCAGCATTCAGCAGCCAAGCTACAAAGGGTGGGAGCAGAAGTCATACAACTAAATGATTCACTTGTGTTATACAAAAACAGCCAGAGTGTGGATTACAGCCCACGTATCTATCAAAACCCCAGATGGGTAGTGTTGAAATTGTTGCTACATAAAGTACATATTGCTTTATGTTCCTCTTGTTCCAAAACACTTCAATTTAAAATCTATTTATTCTCCTAATTGGTTGGTAAACAGCAGAAACAAGTCAGATTTGCAATAAAATTGTGAGTAAAAAAACCTAACTGTATAGTTAAATACCGAAGCCAGGATTCACAAGTCACTTACTCTGAAGTAGTCCCATCGAAGCTTGGAGGGACTAATCCAGAATAAGTGGTTTATAGATCAGAGCCAGACACAAACCACAAGATATTACAATAAAGTTTATCACAAAAATAGAAATAAACTCAAATTACAATCTATACAAAAACAGGTTTGCTTTAAAAGCTATTTCAAACAACAACAACAAACAATGATGGGGACAATAATATATAGTATGTAATTTGGGACTTCTGAAAGTATGAAGATTCAACCAAGAACTCTTCCTAAGAGATGTTCAAAACTGTGACATGCCATTGGAAAGGTTAATTTGAAAGAAAACTGGAAAGGAAGTAAAGGAAAAATTTCAGATAATTATTACATACATTTACAAATATACCCACTGCCCTAGTATCTAAGAATATTGGGATAAGGCAAAGACCAACACAGTTTCTCAAAAACTGGGATCATACATGCTGCAACTCCCTTTCCATGTATGCAATCCTTGAGATCCCAATTAAGCTGGCGACTAGGCAACTCTAGATGTGCGTTTAAGAGAGAGCCTGAACAAAAGCGGATTTTGGTCCACTCTCTCTCTCTCTCTCTCACACAAAGATCACTAGTCTCATTTCTGGTCAAAATTCTATACGTGAAAGGTATAACTTGTATGACTCCTTGATAAAAACAGAGAGCCTCCAAAAGTCTTCCACGGGCATCTTCTGGAAGAACGCAAACCTGTTCCCAGGGTAAGTATACTCCCCAAACTTTTGTTTGCGAGGTTAGAAGATTTCACCTGTTTACTTTTGGTTTGGGCTTTTAGGTGGGGATGGGGGGTTGAGGGGGGACAAAATACTTGCCAGGCATGATCTCAGGAACATGGGGCCTTTTTGGCAGCTGACATATACCAGGGTGATCCCAATGGTGGAAGGAAAAGGAAGGCAATTTCTTCAGCTCCAAAAGGTACCAGCTCTGTAGATTCTCAAGTATTTTAAAGAGTAAAAGGGACCATTGTGATTATCTGATATATCTGCTGCACAACACAGAACCTAGTATTTTACCAAGTAATTCTATCAAGCCCGTTTTTTATTTTACACTTTCCCAAGTATAATTACCTTAGCTTCAATCTGCCTGTAGCAAGAAACGCCATATACTGTGGTTCGATCTCCGCATCTTGGTGGCAAATGGAAGAATACAGTATCTAAGAGGAGAGGGAAAGATGCATCATTCACTAACAAAACATGTCAAGATTTATCATCTTTAGCAATGCTGTCATCCTTTTCACTCTCATTTACAAGGCTGTCCTCAGTGCAAATTGCATTACCAGAGGAGCTTAATTTTATGAGAAAACTAGGGTTCATGGTACAGTACTTCAGAAGGTAATGTGCTTAGTTAAAATTGTGGCCAATATGGTTCTGTTGATCAAAATTCGCAAATTTCTTTCTTTGTGTAAAGATGCCAGGTAAGAATTAGGACAATCAAAAAGGGGCAAAAAAAAAAAAAAAATTGGTTTAAGAAAATCTAGAATTATTTCAACTGTAGCCTTATTGTAAGTAATTACAAAATGGACCACAAACTTGCTAATTGCTAGTTTATTGTTAGTCTTTAACAACAAAATGCACAGTAGGAGGACTCTGCTCTGCAGTTCATAACAATTAGGCTTTGCAGTGAAACCAGACTTAAATTTATTTTATTTAAATTTATATGCCTCCCTTCCCAGGGGCTCAGGGTGGCTTACAAATCATAAAAACATTGAAATAAATAACAACAGCAACACCCAACCCTAGCACAACCCCACCCAATATCACCACCCCATTCCCGAACCCCAAAAGCATCCCCGCCCACCCAATTCTTTTTCAAATAAAAAAGTCTTACATCACCTCTGGAAGACGTTCAGGCTCAGATGAACCTCTGGGGGAAGGGAATTTGAAACTAATTGGGCATCAACCGAGAACGCCTCCCTGCAAGCCCTTGTCATACGAACAAGACTAACCGATGGTACCCACAGGGAGGCACTCCAGGCCAATCGCAGGGGTCACAGCGGGGCATGGAAAGACAGGCAGTCTTTCAGATATGTGGGGCCCAGTCAGTTTAGGGCTTTAAAGGTCAAAAGCAGGACCTTGAATTGTGCCAGGAAAGCTATAGGGAGCCAGTGCAGACTACGGAGCACTGGTGTAATGTGCTTCCTGTGCCTCGTCCCCGAAAGGAGACAAGTTGCCACATTCTTCACCAGCTGCAGCTTCTGAACAGTCATCAAGGGCAGCCCCATGTAGAACACATTGCAATAATCTAGCCTTGAGGTGACAAAGCATGGCTGATAGTGGCCAAATCCGAATCAGCAAGAAAAGGCCAGAGTCTCCTCACCAGATGGAGTTGGTGAAAAGTGCTAATGGCCACCGCCACAATCAGACAATCCAGGCGTCCATTGTGGACAATACACTGAAATCCTCAGCTCAGTGTGTGGCAGTTGCCAAAAAAGCAAACAGAATATTAGGAATTATTTGTAAGGGGATAGAAAATAAAACAGAGGATGTCGTAATACCTCTATATAAATCTATGGTGCACAATACACCTTGAGTATTGTGTGCAGTTCTGGTCACCCCATCTTAAAAAAGATACAGAAGAAAAATAAAAGGTAAAGGAGGACAAAATAAGTGATAAAGGGTATGGGGCTCCCCTACAAAAAAAGGCTAAATATGTTAGGGCTCTTCAGCTTGGAGAAGAGACGATTGAGAAGGGATATGACAGAAGTTTATAAAATCACACACTCTCTATGCCACAGCCCCTGGGGGAGGGGGAAGTGCACCAGGCTGACCTTTGCAATTGATATGTCCCTGGCATGAGCACTGCGGAACCCGGGATCCCAGCGCTCTCAGCTAGTTCTTGTGACTTGCAAAGGTTGTGTCCCCCACTGACAATGCTTAGGAGCATGACTGGCTGCTCCAGTTCAGTGACTGCCCATTGCCATGGAGTCATTTGGCTTGCCCCGCATGGAGTACTCCAGATTACTTGGCACTGCTCTGAGAGTGGCCATGAGTGGGTGCTCCATGGCTTACAGTAGCGTGCATCCCTCCTCTCCACCTTCAGACAAGGGGTTGGACGTATGGCTCCTGGGTGGCCATGTGGGGTAGCATCTTGTTTAAAAACACCCAAATACTACTAGAGGACACCCCATGAAACTAACATGAAGCAGATTTAAGAAGAAGAAATTATTTTTTCACTCAAACGTACAATTAAGTTGTGGAATTTGTTACCAGAAGATGTGGCCAAGGCCAGTAGTATAGCTGGGTTTTAAAAAGGACTGGACAAGTTTCTGGAGGATAGGGCCATTAGCAGCTATTGGTTTTGGGGAACGTAATGCTCAGAGTGAACAACAAGAAACGGATCACCCCATTGTGACCTGTTGGGTACTTCTTCCAAGTGACTGAGGTTGGCCGCTGTCAGAGATAGGTGCTGGGCTCGATGGACCATTGGTCTGACTCAGCATGGCATTACTTATGTTCTTATTACACAGGTGTCACCGGGGAGGGGTCAGGGATCGCAATGCAAGCACACGTGCTTATGGGTTCCCCTGCTACGTATAGCACTAACTGGGAAAGAATGCCCGTCAGGATAGTAGGGTGGTCTTTATCTCTAATCAAAGAGAACAGACCTCTATCATCATTGGGCGCACGGTAGCAGGGAAACCTAGGCAGCCCCGAGGTCCACTCTCGCACACTCTCCAGGTCCACAGGGGAGGAAGGGGGTACCATGTGGGGGGGAGTAGTGGTAGAATGGGGAAGGGTTCCCACACACTAAGGGAGACGGGACACTCACACCAAAGAGAACCCCGACGGGAGGGGGAGGGGAAGGTCACACTCCCAATCACGCTGCTCTCACTAGCCAATTGCACTACGTAGTTCAAGGGAAGATCACAGGAAAGGATTCAGGCACACAGGGCTCAGAATACACTCTCTCAGTTGCTCCAGGAAGAACTTCACACAATTCACACAGTCACAATTCACACGGTCTCTCTAATCACCAGCGCCGCTGCAAATGCGGCGCTGGGTTTTATTCTGCAAGCCCCACCCCTGTGCGCGCCCGCAATCGCTCTGAGCGACGCAACAGGGGCAGGGGAATCCTCACACTACGCTCTGTTGCCGGGGACATGGCTCCAGGCTGGTGCCCCGCTGGGGGCACTGATGGAGGTGGCAAGACGCAGGGAAGCCCCGGGGGTGGAGCCCCAGCAGGTTTGAGGCTCCAAAACCCCTGCAAGGTCCTGCGGCCGCCCACCCCGCACGGGGGTCACAACAGGAAGGAAGCTGTTTATTCAATGGGAGGGATTCATAATCCACATAAAGGTATCAGGCCCCATATATTAATAGTAAGAGTACACTATCTTGATTCAGAACTTTGAAATTACAAATGAATATTGATATTTATTAAGTGTGAGCAACCAACTAAATAAAAACAACAAAAGAAACACCGACGAGGATTCTGGCTCAGCTGGTCTGGTTGTATTGCTGCTATGCTATCTTCGAAAAAAAAATAATATATATATATCTCACTCACACACACACACACGCACGCACAAATGACATGTTGCTCTGGAAATGGCATGGCAAGCAATAATTCTTTCATGTTTTGGACTGGCCAAAGGCAGTTTCTGCCAAGGCAGAAATAACTCCTCTCACTTGCTTCTGTTTCCTGGTTTTGAATGCACTCAACAGATCACTTAATAATGCAGGAGAAGGGGGAAAATGTCAAGACCAACACCCAAGTCAGAGTAAAGCCTTTTACTGCTGCACAAATACATTATTTTTCAGCATGTCAGACTTTTGCTCCTTCACCCAAAATATAAAGTTCCTGTAAAAGATAAAGGAACAGAAACACACTCTACTTAAATTTTAACAAAAGATTTAAAAGTAGTTCATTAGAATTTTGTGTGTTTATAATTTTCTGTTCTTTGCTCCCCACTCTCCCTGTCTACTATATGTGGAATCTGACAAACTCAATATAAGAAAAAGCAAACTCACTACTGGACTTGCAAACAGCACTATGTAAAGAAACCAGAACATAAAGAGGGAAAAAAGCTATTTCCCGCTCTAATAGTTCAATCCTACATATTACTTGTAACAGAAGTAGTAAAATATTGATCCGAGTGAGCCGAGCCCAGCCTGGCTAGAACAACGGAAGGAGAAGGGGGCTGAAGTCCTCCTCTCTCCCGCGTCTCCTCAGGGAAGAGAAAATAGCAGCGTCGACCCTACGGTCTAGACTGCACGAAGGGGAGAGACTATGGTACTGGCTGCTGCTGCCACCAATATATTGTAGCAGATGCCTTGAGTATAACCAGATACTCTGTTCAGACTTGCCTTAGTTGTTAGCAGTAACACTACCACAATGCATCAGGAACTCCTGAAGAGTGCCCATTACATTGAGCTGGAAAGCTATCAGTACTGGCCTGTTCTAGTACCTTGGGAAATTCACCTGTGCACCTATGAACAGATTCCTGTGTTCCTCAAGGACAATCCTTACATCACAGAACTTATCTCCCTTCCAGGCAGTGTCTAAAAAGTTTGTTCATTTTATCTAATGAGACACTAAATATTTGGAGTCACTTTCTGGGCTTCTTCCTCTTTTTCACTTTGGGCATCTATGACATGACTTCTGTGTTACCTTCGTCGAGTGCCTCTAGGGAAGACTTTGTTATTTACTCCATCTGTCTTTTCTGTTTTCAAGTCTGTATGCTTTGCTCAGTAGGGTATAATCTTTTCTGCTGTCATCGCTCAGAGAAGACTACCCGACGATGGATGGTGTTAGATTATGCAGGGATATCTATTGGAATTCTTGGCTGATTGGTAATCTTGGCTGTTATGTATCGGGAGTATTTTATGCCTTTTACTGTAACAATTCCTGGCATCAAGTCTACCTCATCACTGTGCTTGCTATGATCTTGGCAGTATTCTTTACTCAGATTCACCCGTTACCTCACTCAACAGTGGTGCAGACTGCACTCTTTTATCTTCTTCCGTGTGTGAGGGTATGGAGTCATTCCTACCGTCTACTGGGTTTGGCTCAATGGAAGGGTTAGTGCATCTACTGTGCAGCAGTTTGCGCCATGAGTTATTGTGATGTACTTCATAGCTGTTGTAGCTTTTCTCTTCTATGTTTCCAAAGTTCCAGAAAGATATTTTCCAGAACAGTTGAACTACCTCGGCTACAGCCACCAAGTCTGGCATATCCTTGCAGTCATAATGTTATATTGGTGGCAATCAATCTACCGTGCCTATCATGCAGTACAGACACAGCAAGCCTTGCCCTGATTACAGTACACAGTTATGAAGGAAGAGTTGTCTTACTCCACCGAAGTTCTGACTATGAATGTCTTGGCCCTAGGTGCATGGAAAATTTGAAAGCAATGCACTGAGGCAGTTGATCTTCTTTACCTCGTGGACTTTCTCCACTCACTGAGATGGTATGTTAACTGGAGTTCTCAGGAAGACCACTTCATAGGTCTCTGGCAGAATAATGTTCACCTCAAGCCTAGTACATTCTGCACTCAATCAGTGAAGACCTGTGCAGGTCTTCCTCTACTGGGGTGATGTAATCAGGCCATGTAAAAACAATATAATATGGGCCATTCTATTCCTTCTTTTGACTACTAAAATATGAATGGCAG
The DNA here is from genome assembly GCA_003113815.1 of Sphenodon punctatus. NCBI lineage: Eukaryota > Metazoa > Chordata > Lepidosauria > Sphenodontia > Sphenodontidae > Sphenodon > Sphenodon punctatus. Next base: position 1,484,962 of record QEPC01000763.1, on the reverse strand, counting down.
CAGTATTCCCAATGGACATTAAATGAGTCAATAACTGAAGAAACTTGCCCTAAACAGCATGTTTTTATAAAACTCCTATTCTACATTGTCTCTTGTACCATTCACATTGCAACTGTGGTATTTAAATCGCAACTGAACTGTTTCTTTTTATAAAGTTTTTTGTCTTTTTATGAAAGATTGTAATTTAAAAACCAATTACTTCACAGCTGAGGAAAAAATCTACATCCCATCTTTTATTTGTGAGTATTTGTTAATCAATTCCTTCAGCAGCTCCATAGGCCTGATCAGACTGTTTAATTTCAGTAGTAGTTGAATCAAAGCGCTTGAGTAGAGCTTTATTATTATGTTGTCTATCAGACAAAGGGAAAGCCAGTTGTTTTGTTGAGTTTTTTTAATGAGATATTTGGGAGAAGACAGTTGAATTTGTTTTATATTTGACATCTTTGTAGTGATTTCAGTTTGGTATTAAAAAAAAACCCAAAACTGTGTTGCTTGACTTCCTACTGCTTTATATCCAGAGTAGTTGATGATGTCGATGCTAAACCTGGGCAAAACATGATTCTTTTCTGTTAGCATCTAAAACCTTCTCTGCACATGTGTGAGGGGAAAATGCCAGGTGTCAGGCAGTAGAGACTAAGGCTCTAATAGTACAATACTCTTGAAAAATCCTGCACTAAATCTCTACTAGAAATTTATCAATAAATGACTAGACTTGCAAAGCACAGACATTCCAAAGATGGTTTTTAGTATTTGTTTAGATTATCTAGTTTTAAAAAAATCAGGATAGTAATTTGGCTCAGTAGCTGCAGTATTACCTGAAGACTACCAAGATAACATAGCAAACTGGACTTCTGTGGTCAACAGACTATGTTGCCATAACTCAAAAAACATGCTTTACAACGGACTTGAGCAGAAACTGAATTTGGATGTAAAGGACATACAGATTAATGAAACTTCTGAGTTGACAGTGGTTAACTATGAGCAAACCATGTCCCTTTGACTAATAGGAACAAATTTTGCACTCTCCTATTGCAATGCATGCATGCTGCTGCTATTGCCAATTAATCCAAAAGTAGTAGTTTTATTTTGCCTTGTAATGCTAACAGTATAAACATGGAACGCCTTCAGGTATTTGTGTGCCAATAATACTGTTACCACCAAACATCCTTGTGTGCCTCCCCCCACCCCATTCCCAACACACACACCCACAACCTGTGAAGATCTCTTCCAGGGATGGAAAACCCTCTACTTGAATGTAGAAGGTATGTGAAACTGGACTGTAAATACTTGATTTTTGATTGGAAGCAAAATCATAAACGAAGATTGCGAAGCAATGACTTGTATTTACAGGTGCTAGAATGCTGCTGGTTTAATGTGAAGAAAAAAATAATGGCATCGTTTTTTAGTATATGTTTTCTACACTGCCTACTGCCATGGTGAACGATCTAACTGCATAACCTGACATCAGTGGAGAGAATGACTTTCATCAATAGGGTGGTGGTTACAGCCTCATAGGGACTATTGCAATGTAGACAGCCCTGTGATGGGCAATTGTTTTTTTTATTACACTGAAGACCTTGTTTTTAGGAACAGCTGTCCAGTGTCATTCTTTGTGATATGTCGACTGCATGTTTTCTTGATCATCTTCAACTAGCAGGCTGCTTGGAAGTATTGATAGTGGCCTTGGAGTAATCCTCTTGTCTTAATAACTTGGCCAGAAAAAAGGCATCTGAACCCCATTCATGGGACTACAGGGGAAGAGAATCTCTCGCCCATGCTGGTCTGCCTAAATGTTGTCTGACCTTACAGAAACTATAATTTAGCCTTTCCCTCAACATAGGAAGGAAAAGTGAAGAAGCAAGCTCCTCTTTGAAAGGGGATTCCTCTGCCCTTAATTGTTATATTATTGTTGGCTCCAAGCAGAGAAACATGATCAGTTTTAAAAAATTTTATTTTAAGAGACTTGTACAATGTAGTAGTTGGTAATGGAAGGAAAGGGCTTCTTTGAATTGCAAAGGTCATGTTCTTGAAGGTGTACTGGCCTACTACAGTGGGTGTGGTTCTGCTGTATAAAGCCTTTGTAAATTCTTCCCTTACTCATGCTTGTGGATAGAATCTTGTTCGCTTGTGCTGGTACTTTTATGTATTTATCGTAAAACAGGGATTAAGGAATGTAGGGCTGACAGCTCTAACCACGCAAGATTTCTTTTGAGACTGAATAGAAACCAGGTGCAAAATGACATACTAGTTTGCATTTAACAATGACACTTAAAATTGCCTCCCAAACCTCTGAGCCTTCCAATGCAAACATTGATTCCTTATTTATTTTTAACTTGCCAGTCAAGCAAGTTTAGAGTGCACTAATATCTACTACTGAAGCCTCACTGGAAACTTGCAAACATCAGCCTGCTGCAGCATACTTGCAATAACATTCAATCTGCAGTCTGTTCCGATGACCGCATCTTGATTAGTCATTAGGCGGCTAGTGTGGCTTTTATTTTTTAACAAACTCGGTGTAGCTGTTGCAGCCATATTCAACTTTAGAATAAAGAACTTCTTACTAAATCACCTTGAGCACGATCCTCAAGTGGCTGTGCTAGCCTTATTCCAGCACAAGTCCCATTTACTTCAGAGGGATTTGCGCTGGCACCAAGGGTTAGCAATGGCACTAAACAGTTGGAAGATCATACTCTTGGTGATTGAATCTAGTGCAGTTTATTCAGCTGCATGATAATGACTATCTGCTTTGGCTATCTATTATTGGATTAAGACATGCAATATGGACCCATATCTCCTACCGGCTCAATGCTGGATTGAGCAAGTAAACCATACTGGGAGCAAGAAATACTGTTGGTGGGATGAGATTTCAAAAACTCTCTGAAAAGCAGGTTTTTCCCCAGAGTTTTGAGTCACCCTCAGTGGGCTGCAGCTCCGAGAACTTAAACAGAGACTTGGATATGGTGGCTCAGGAGGATTTAGCTAAGGTTGCTAATAATAAGATTGCTCCTTGCTATGTGAGTTTTAAAACCCAGTTTCTGCTCGAACCATACCTTTATGCAATTTAAATGAGAGTAGTTGCAAGATTGCTGACACTGGCCTGCTTTCAACTCTTTGAATTAGCTGTCTTGGATGGTAGATATTTAGGTGTTCCCTATTGTGATAGAATACGTCCATGTCCACTTGGGGAAGTGGAAAATTTAGATCATGTGTTATTCTCATGCCCCAATTTGGATGAGCTGAGAAGCTGCTGGATAATCCCTCTTCTTGGAGAAAGACTATTTTCCTCAGGCGAATAAAAACTCCTTGCTGTTGGCATCAAATGATATATTGGTTAAGAAGAGCGGTTTCGCTTTTCTTTATCCTTGCCCGCAGATGCAGGCTTAGTTTAATGTACTTTTTGTGTAATAGCACAATTGTATTGCTGTGTCGTATACTTTTTATATATGTACTGTTTCGTATTTTAAAATGGCAAATAGCCGTAATAAAAACATATATACATATAGTTAATAAAATACTGTCATTTATTCCTTTCAAATGAACCCACTGGCTTGGGGTTTTTTTGTGTGGTTTTTTGACACCATGCCAGGATTTAAAATTGCAGGTCCCAGACCATGGAATGCTGTAATCCTGTAACACCCTAAGCTAGAACACCTCTCTGTCTCTCTCCTCCCATATCCAGGTAACTAAAGAGGGCCGGGTCAGCTCTTTAGGCAGCCATTAGCATCATTTGGGGACGTGGGGCTGGACAGCTTGTGTTATGTGAAGTTACCTGCCGATGGAAGGTAACTCTCGCAACGCTCTACTCCTTTCTTTAGCTTGTGAAATTATTTAATCTTCAAAACTTTAATGATATTGGGCAGGAATGTGTATACTTGGGCATTTGTGGGGAAGGTAAGGTTTTTATTATGACCTTTTTGAGGGAGTAGGGGTCTGAGCAAGGGGGTGGTTTCCACAGCCCCTTGTGAGAGAAGGGGGCTTCGGCAAGGTGGGGCAGGGAGTTTTGTCACAGCCCCTTTTACAAGCAATGGGGAGCTTATGGGGTTGGGGAAACATACCCCTAATGAGGTAGGAGAACATGGGAAGGGTCAACAAGAGAGGGTTTTCGGGTGTTTGTGTGTTTTAATATTCTATTTTGTATTTATTGTATTTTGGTATTCATTGTAAGCCAGCCTGAGTGGAGAAAGGTGGGATATAAATTGACTGTAATAGCAATAAAATAAAATAATAATAATAATAATAATTAATAATCTGAACCCTGGTTTCTCAGGGAAGCTGGTTTCCTTGAGGGCAAAGCATAAGGAAGATCAAGGAAATATATTAAAAACCTGGAACTGAAATAGCCTGGCACAGGGATTCACCAACCTTTTTATTCTATGGGTTCCCCTCCAAGACTTTGCATTGTTGATTCCCCAAACAATCCCTTCTGTCAGCTACCAGGAGAGGTTTGGTATGAGAACCGCAGACCTCCCAATGTTCTGGTTACTGCCCATGCAAAACTTCATCCACAAGCCTACAAGATTCTAAAATGCAGCTTTTCTAAATGTACATAGTGGGACAGATTTCCTTGAAGAATCTCCCTTCATTTACAAGTTTGAGGAATGTGGGTTTTCTAATGTACAATAAGCAAGTGGAAATGTAACTTCAAAGGAAACCCCGTATTAAGATTTCCACAAGATTGATACTTCGCCACACTTGACATTCAGTTTTAAGACTCAGAAAGTGGGAGAGAATTCTCTTTACAGAATTTGGTTCTTACATTACCAGTTCTGGGTGTAAATGTCAAATAAAAATTACTTGAATCGAAGTATTCAGAAGCACTATGAACCTACAGTTCCAACAGTGACATTATTTCGCCTCTAGTGGATCACATAGAAACCTCTCACGGTGCTAAGCCACTTCCAGAGATCCTACCTCACAGATGTATTATCCTCCCATGGGATTCTTACCTTCTTGGTAGTTGTGAGCTCCATCTGGCAAAGCAAGGAAAGGCAAGTATTTCCATTCCTCTGGTAAACGGTGGCTGTCATGTCCTTCTCCTGGGATTAGGGGAGGATAGGAGAATTCAACCTGAAAAGTAACAGACCTCTTATACCAAAAACACAATTCCTTTGTATTCCTGTGCCAGATTAACCCAGTGGTCCATAAAGATTCTACCTCTAGCAGCAGCCTGTACCAAACACTTGAAAGTAAGATGGAAGAGTTTCTTTTCAACCCCATTTGAATCCTTTGTTTTCATACTATGGAAGGGGATGAGCAAGAACATACAGGCTGCTATCCTCAGACTGCTTGCTCTGGTTTAGTTCCACTGATTTCCACTGACTGGAGTAAGTGACTTAAGGACACAGCCTCAGTTCACCTTCTCTGTATAATTCATTATAGGAGAATAAGTTATACTTAGGCCCTTTTCACACAAGACGCCCCCACCCATCTCCACACAGTTTTGCTGCATGGAGATGGGTGGAGGCGCCCGTGTGAATGCTGTGGGGGATGGGTGGGGGGTGCACGCTCCGACGCTACACGCACCTCCACCCATCACCCACGCACAAAGCAATGGGCTCCAATGCCCGATGCTCTGTGGGTGGAGATGGGTGTGCACCCATGGGAACGGGCACACACCCACCTCCACCCACTGCGGCCGCACACCCATCCCCCCACCCACTGCGGTCTATCTAAAAACGGCCTTAGCTATCTGGATCTTGCTCCTCTTCATTCATCCATAGGTCCTACTTGTTCCCTGATTAAGTGAAGTATCTGGATAGGCGGAGGCAGCTCCAGGGCATGGGAGTGAGACAGAAGAGCAGGAGACTTGTCCTATTAGCTGGTTCCTTGCACCAATCTCTCCTTAGCCTTCTCAGTACCCACTCTCCTAAGAATCACCATGACTTGGTCAGCAGAGGGGTTCCCAGAGGGGAAGAGAGAGAGGGTGAGATAACTCACTCATCTGGACCAGAATGGTGATAAGTGTTCAAGCTGGAAAATTACCAATTACAAGTTATTTTACATTTCCACAATAAATATTTTCAGTATTTCTATCACATTCATTGCGTATCCTAACTTTTTGTTCACAACCTGGATCTTCAGGTTGCCACAGTGGCTAGGAGCACTTTTCACCAACTCCCATCTGGTGAGGAGGCTGCAGCCTTTTCCTTCTGACTCGCATCTGGCCACTGTCATCCATACTTTCATCACCTCAAGACTAGATTACTGCAGTGCGCTCTACATCGGGCTGCCCTTGATAACTGTTTGGAAGCTGCAGCTGGTGTCGATCAAGTCGGCTCAGCTACTTTTGGGGATGAGTCACCGGGAGCACATTCCACCAGTACTCTGAAGACTGCACTGGCTGCCAGTGCCTAGTCTTCCGGGCAAAATTCAAGGTGCTGGTATTGACCTTTAAAGCCCTAAATAGTCTGGGCCCCTCATATCTGAAGGACTGCCTATCCTACCATGTTCCATTGCAACTCCTGCAGTCAGGTTGTTTGGGAGGTTTTGGGGGTGAGGGTTGAGAGAGGGTTTTTGGGGTGAATGTGGGATAGGGTGGAGTTGGAGAGTTGTGAGGGAATAGGTTGTTGAGGAAGCTGGGGTGTGTGCGGTGTTTTATATGTTTTTATATGTTGTTTTTATGTTTGCAAACTGCCCTGAGTCATTCGGGAGGGGTGGGGTAAAAATTGGAAAAATAAAATAAAATAAAGCCTCCAAGCACTGAACAAATATTTATGAAGCCATCCACTTAAGTGCTCCAGGTAACCTTCCTGGGTAACTACAGTTAAATTAACGTGCAAAGAAATGATGGGACATCTTACTTTATGTGCTAGAAAATTCTGTGCTTGGTGTATGGATTGGGGAAGACAGTGTCTTCAATAAAACAATACTAATCAATTTGCCATATATCAGCAGAGGAAGACAAATTCTTAAAGTCACATATATTTTATAAAATATATAATTGTATACAATTTATAATTAATAAATAATAACACAAGGACTTCTTTTAAAAGTAATAGAATAGACAAAGGGTGCAATCTTCATTCATCCAGGTGGGCAAGGTGGTTGCATGTACATAACTTGCATGTTGAAGTGTCACACTAGACTTAAGTAATACCAAATTGTCGCTCACATTACTGTCCATTGCCAGATCTCATCTCATTGTTATCTCCCTACAACATAGCCCCCTCTCAGACCACTCGTATATATATGCCTCAGGTGCTGAAGTGTGTTCTGTGTTTTCCATGTTATAGGCAGCAGCCCACTGGCAGCGGTTATCTGCACAAAAATACCTCTTGCTATGAATTGGGATTTGGTACAGAGCCAGGATAAAACGATGACTCACCAGGCTGAAACTTGAAATGAACCCAGGGCTACAAAAGTTTACACTTACCAGCTCACAAAGCACACTTTTCTAAGGCAGGTAGATTTTTTATATCCCTGTTTTGGTACGCAAGTTCAACACTTATGTACACAGAAGCCTCTTGCACACCGGGAGAAATGAGGATTGTACCCTAAGCATGTAGTCAATGGAAGTTATAACTTGTACATCACTCATTAAGGTGATTCTCTTCAACTGTATACATTAGAAGATCTACTATATTGCCAGATATAAACTGTTCTGCAGAAATTGCTGAACGTGCGTGTTCGAACAACTTGTCAAAATGAAGGAATGAGAATGATATAACCAAATTTTCTTTTAAGGAAGGGGGAACCTTTCAACGTAATTTGTCTTGGAAGATATTCAAGTGCTGATCAAATCAACTATCAAACTTGTAGGAGTACTTTCATGGAGTTGTAAATTTCCACTGAAGACAATGCAAAAGCAGCCATGTAGAATATTGGTTCAGTATCATATGGACGAGTAAATTCAAAATACAAAGACTAAAAGTACATTTAAAAATTTAAAGTTCTTCCCGTATCCCCACTCAGTGGGTGTTAACAAATGTGATGGTGGCCCATGAGCCACTGGCACGGTTGCTGGTGTTCTCCCACATGTTCGCCTGGGATCGCTCCGGGGAGTGTCAACAGCAAGTCCGGGCTGTGATCCCAGAGACTTCCAGGATCACAGCCCAAGTCCCGCCTGATCAGGCCAGAGCAGCCCAGGTCCACCATGGCTGCCTGTCATGGCAGGAGGGTGGGGCGCTGGGTGCAGCATGGAGGCGGAGCTGGACGCACATTTGTGTGGCTCCCCACCGTCCCGGCCACCAGCATATTTGTTGGCCGCCCCAACCCAGTTGGAACTGTGTTGGCGAAGGTTTCCCGATCCGTGACAGCGGTACTCCGCCATCACTTCTGTTAACTCACAACGTCACCCCTACTTCAGACATTACTAATCTGTAGAACATGTATATGGTGCAAGAAAAAGCACCTTCACAATTTGCAATGCCAATTTGCAATCCTCAACTCAGGTTCTATTCCTCAAACTGGTTCAGCAGTGCAAGCCCTATTTATTCCTCCGGGGCTTGTTATGGCACAAGACATTGAGGATGAGGATGTTAGTCTGTTACATACACACTCTTACACAAAGAATAACTTATTAGAAGAACTGAAAACAATGTTAGGCAAAAGTCAAGGTTTCCAATAGACTATGACCACAGCAATCTTAAGTTGTACACAATAATCACTCAGCGATTAAGACTTTGCTATAGAAAAATAAAAGTAACTATAGGCATAAGTAACAGGCAGCTGTTTTCTGGGATTTACAATTCCTTTCCACTGAGAATTTTTAAAAGTTTATCTAATTTGAACAAAATAAGCCCTAGTGATAAAATGGGGAAAATCATTTGACTTCCAGATGAAAGAGGAATAATGGAACAGCATAGCATATCTGTGAAGTAGAGCTATTATCCATAATTTGAAGAAACTAACTATGTATTCCATTATATGTCTTCTAAATTATGTGTTAGAATTACTGCATCATAAGCAGTGCTGGAGAATTAGCAATGAGGAAAGTATTTAAAACAAAATAATTTAGTTCTGTTCTAAAACTCAGACATACTGGTTGAAAATAGCTAATATTACCAAAAATACTATTGGATTGAAGTACTGGCCTCTGTTCACAGGAAAGAGACAACACTGGAACAACAACTGTAAACACACTACTATTGAGCAGTTGTTTGTTTTGATGCTACTAAGCAAATGCAAAGTCACTGCTCAGAAATTAACTCCTCTGCTCACAAGTTAGTTTTGTTAAGAGTTAGAACAGGTATAAAACTGTAAGCCATTGTTATACTGTATAGTATGATAGTTGTAATAATTAGAATAGTTATACTGCTATTCAATCTTTAATCATGTAATAGTAATTAATATAGTTAGTATAATAGTAGCATTATAATAATTTGAATAATTATACTGCTATTCAATCTTTAGTGCAACATATTTGTTCTCAAAACTTCAGTTACATAAACTGAAATCTTGAATGATCTTGAGGTCTTTCCATACACTTAACACAAATGGGAAACAGCTGGGAGTTCCTACTGCACAAGAACTAGGCCTTGAGGGTACCATTTTCCACTTCAGTTATTTTAAGACAATGCATTTTTACACTCTCCCTCCCAAATGTTGCAAGCAATAGGCAACACTACCTAGGTGCGAAAGTATGTACAGTGCTGTAAGAGGACTTCTTCGACTTTCCAAAATAAAAAGGGGAAGGTAGTTTAGGCATATGATGGGTATGATTAATAGTTCTGCTCTTGCTATTATAGTTATAATGATCACAGTTCATATTAAGGTTCCATTTACTAGTAGCTTATAAAGGAGTAGTAAAAGATGTTAGAAGCATGTTAAAAACCTGAATAACGTTTACTATAAGTGGTTGTAGCAAGTTAGCAGAAGTTGCTCTGCATAGCCATATTGCTATGTATTGTTATAGATATACACAGGCCCTTTTTAAACAGTCTGTGGCTGGGGTGTGTGGGGTGTCCGTGGGCGTGCCACTGCAGGGTGAGGCAGCAGGGGGGCAGGTGCACACTGGGCACACCCCCACCCCCACGTCTCCCCCACACATGCCCCTGCATGGAGCAACCGGTATTTTCGTTCGTTGCTTTCACCCACTGGGGGTTTGTACTGGATGAGTGGCTGGGTGGGTGGGATTTGGGGAGACCTCCAATTCCACTATGAAGGGATAGGGTACGGATGTGGGGTGTGCAAGAGAGGGTTGGTGGAGGAGACCACCAAGTGAGAGATGGGAAATGTGTGCATGGTTGGGTGGGATTAGCAGGGTAGGTGGAATCTGGGGACAGTTCCAACCCCTCTGTGAGAGGAGGGAGTATGGGCTTGGGGGAGGCAGAAATGTTGGGTGGGGAGGTACTCTCCTGGGTGAGGGATAAGAGAACGGGTGCAGGGTGAGAAGTCATGTGTGAGACACATGAAGGTGAGAGAGAATGGGGTTGTTTTCTGCCTGCCTTCCTGGACCATTATCCTCTGGGGATGCCAGGTTTGATACTACTCTCTGGCTGCACAGGCCCATAGGAGACTATTGGGTTTCTGTTGGTTATCAGCCCAGGCAGCAAAGCTGTGGTCATCTGGAGCTGGAAAGGAGAAGCAAAAAGTGGAAGGGAAAAGTGGGCAGTCTATATGGAACATGATGGGCAGGGGGAGGTATGGCAGGAGGTGGAGGAAATTTTACTAGCAGCAAAGGGAACGGGGGAGTGAGTTGATGGTGGAAACTAGTGTGCATGAGAGGCACGGGAGTAGGGACGGGGATTTATTTATTCAGCTTGATTACTGAATGCCACCAACAACTGGCTTTCAGAACTGAATCCTCATTCCACTTGACTGAAGTCAACATGATTTTTTCCATCGACTTCAGTGAAGCCAGGTTTTTAATCCACAAGTCCAATTTTAATTTTCAGAAGGCCTCTGTCTCCATGAGAAAAAACGATACCAACTGAATGACTGTAAACTGGCTTGGAAACAAGAGTTAGTTATATCAATGCAACCTCCTCACATGTGCACTCATTTCAATAGAGTCTTATGCTTAAGTAAGACTGTCCACATTGCAGGGAGGTTACATCAATTTAATGATTTCTAAAGCAATTCAGTTAAGTTGGTACACTTTTCTCATGTAGACAAGCTCTCATAGCTATTGCACTACTTACTTGGGCAGTGTAAAGGAATCCTGAAGTGGGAGAAAGTTCCACGTACATTTACTTTAACATGTCTTTATATTTTGGCAGTGTAAAGGAGACTTAGTGTTAATACAAATCTGGCTCTCAAAATCTCTAATTAAACACATCTGCAGATAGTTTTGTCCTACAAATTACATACACTGTGACATGAAGACTCTGCAAGTCATTGCTCAAAGTTCTGTCACTATTTGGGGAAGAGATCTTATTCTAGTACAGGAAAGATTCTTACCCATTTTTTTTTCTTTTACTACTTCTCCTCCTGCCTCAATTTATGAACTTAAAAGGTTCCAAGTCAACAAAAAAGTAGTTTTGCACAAAAGACTCATTCCATTGCAACTTAGGGGAGGCCTCTCTCTGTAGATCAGTCCACATCATCATATGAGACGGCATTTAAAATAAATTTTTAAATCAGAAATTTTAAAGTTTCATTCTCCTTTTCTGTGCACACCACTCCCAAAGTAGCAGAATCAAGAAAAGATGTAGACCTCTCTGGAATTAATCTGATTCACTTTTGGTAACAAATGCAATATGTGATAGAGTGAAAACGAAAATCCATGACTATCCCTATCCTTTTTAGGGAAAGTTATTGAGCAGGTGGTGGATTGTCAGCTTCAGGAGCATCTGGATCAAATCAGTTTCCTAGATCCCTTGCAGTCGGGCTTTCGTCCAGGTTATGTCACTGAGACTGCACTTGTGGCTTTGGTTGATGACCTCTCCTGAGAGCTGGACCAGGTTCATTCGACCCTATTGATCCTATTAGATCTCTTGGATGCATTTGATACCGTTGATCATGTTGGTGACTCGGTTGCAGGACCGAGCCAGAGTGGGCGCAACTGTTTTTGAATGGTGCCTTTCTTTCCTGACTGGAAGAACTCAATGTATGGTGCTGGGCGATTGTTCACCTTCTCCCCGGGGCCTCATGTGTGAAGTCAACATGGCTAAAACTGAACTCCTTATCTTCCCCCCTCATCCTTCCTCTCCTTCCTCACTGTCAATAACTATTGATGGAGTCACCATCCTGCCTGTCCCCCAAGCCCGTAGCCTAGGCTTCATCTTTGACTCACCCCTTTCTTTTAAACCCTACATTGACTCTGTTGCTAAATCCTGTCGCTTCTCCCTCCATAACATTGCTAAGATTCGCCCTTTTCTCTCTGTCTCGTCTGCCAAAACTCTTGTTCATGCTCTGGTCATCTCTCGCCTCGATTACTGTAACCTCCTTCTCACTGGCCTTCCCCGGTCTCCCCTTTCTCCCCTCATCTCTGTCCAAAACTCTGCTGCCAGGGTCATCTACCTCACCAGTCGCTTCGACCATGTACAGCCCCTCCTCTCTTCGCTTCACTGGCTTCCCCTTCCTGAACGAATCCTGCACAAGCTCCTAGTCTTCACCTATAAAGCTCTTCACAACCTTGCTCCCCTCTACCTCTCTGCACTTATCGCCCTCCATACTCCAGCCCGTGCACTTTGCTCCTCCTCTGTCCCTTCTCTCAACCTTCCACGCCTTCCCTGCTCCCCTAAGCGCCTTCGTCCCTTCTCACTTGCTGCCCCCCATGCCTGGAACTCCCTCCCTGTCCACATCCGCCTTGCCCTCTCCCTTCATACCTTCAAATCTCTCCTTAAAACTCACCTCTTTCGCTCTGCTCTGTCTGACTCTTTATCCTGCTGAGCCACTCTTCCTATACCTACGATCGGTTTACCCTTATCCTTGCAACATGGACCTGCCTGCTGTCATTCTCATCGTAACCAAGCCAAGTACGTGCACTTGAGACCTCGCATCTTCATGAATGTTAGACCCCTTGTCTCTCCCTCTGTTCCCCTTCCTAAGTCACTCCCCCAGCTCCTGTCTCTCAGATTGTAAGCCCTAGGGGCAGGGACCATGTCTATTTTATTACTTTGTAAAGTGCCAGCTACACTGCTGGCGCTATATAAATGTTTGTTAATAATAATAATAATAAGTCCCACAAGGTTCCATCTTATACCCTCTCTTGTTCAACGTGTTTATGCAGTCTTTGGGGGAGTTCGTCAGAGGGTTTGGTGTAAGGTGTCATCGATATGCTGTTGAGACCCAACCATATCTCTCCTTTTTATCGGATCCAGGCCCGGCAGTTTCGGTGTTTACCCGGTGTCTGTCAGCTGCAGGGGACTGGATGAGGGTGAGCCGCCTGAAGTTGAATCCCGACAAGACGAAGGTGATGGTTGTGGGACAAGCTGGGGGAGTGATATCCCCCGTCATTGATGGGGTCCGTTCTTCCCTGATATCTCAGGTCCATACTCTGAGGGTGCTTCTAGACCCACAGCTTTGCCTAGATATCCAGGTGGCGGCTGTGGCAAAGGGCGCATTTCACCAACTAAATCTGGTACGACAACTTAAGCTGTAGGTCTCGGACCTTGCCACAATCATCCATGCTTTTATTACCTCGACATTGGACTATTGTAATGCACTCTACATGGGGCTACCCCTGGTGAAGGTCCAGAGACTGCAGCTGGTGCAGAACGCGGGGCACGTCTCCTTAGGGGGACGAGTCGTCGTGAACATATCACTCCGGTGCTCCGCTCTCTGCACTGGCTGCCAATAGTCTTCCAGGCCCAATTAAGGATGTTGGTTTTGACCTTTAAAGACCTGAATGGCCTGGGCCCCACCTATCTGCAGAATTGCCTCACCCTCCGGATCCTGAATCAGCATCTGAGGTCAGCTGCGGGCGCCCTCCTTGAGGTCCCCTGGATGTCGACCATGCGGAGGGTGTTCTCGGTGGCTGCTCCACAGCTGTGGAACTCCCTCTTGTTGGAGGTCTGCCTGGCCTTAGATTTCTCCTCTTTTCGTAGACCGTGTTCTGCTGGGCCTTTGCCAAGGGTGACGGGTGAGTTGGTTTTTTTTGTTTGGGTTATTTTAATGGTTTTTATATTTTTATGGTGTTATTTGTTTTTACAGGCGGGGTGGGGGGGGGGGGCGGCATAAAAATCTGACTAAATAAAATAACTGATAAAGGCATGCTTTTTTGTTTACTTTAACATTTTCCTCCCACCAGAAGGGCAAACAAAGCAAAGATTAGTGCCCGTACGTAAGTTCAAAACAGTCACAGACAAAATAATGGCACACCTACAGAATAAATAGCATGATCTCTAACACCACACATGCATAGAAATAATACTGAGCTAAGAGCTACAACTACACCTTAATATTAATGTCTTGGGCCCCAAGTATCTGAAAAACTGCCTCATCCCTCATGTCCCTCCAGCCTCCGAGGTCAGCTGGGAGTACCTTCTGCCCATCAAGTTTCCACAACAAGGGCATGAGAGGTGTCCTCGATGGTTGCCCCACAATTACAGAGCTCCCTTCCCTTAGAGATTCGTCTAAGCCCAAGCTTGCTCATCTTAGGGTTAGGGTTTTTATCTCCCCTACCCTGTTATTGTTTATTGTTTTAATGTATCCCGGGGCTCTGTATTTTTGATGTATTTTAAATTGTTTTATATTTGTTTTTATGCATATTTTATTGTTGGAAGCCACCCTGAGCTGTTCGCAGGAGAGGCGGGGTATAAATTTGAAAAATAAATAAATAAAAAATAAATCTTCCAGAAGTGATGCAAGACTTTTTTTGTTTGGACCTCCCATCCCATCCAGCGCAGAGCTTATCACCGGTAGCAAGGCAGTTGGATCAGGAGCAGGAGAACCACCTCCTTCAATTTGGTGTCCTAGGCAGCCCTGCCAATGGGTGTTTTTAGACCAAGCGTCTCCCCACCCATCATCATGCATGTTGCAAGGCTGCACTGGTGCCCTATACAGTCCTGCAACATGTGAATGGATGGGGATGTGTTTGTCTAAAAACACCCAATAAGCTCTGCACTGGATCAGGGGTGGGAGAGACACACCCTACGTCGTTCAACCCCTGATCCAGCTTCCGTTGCCATTTCTCCTGCCCCTGATCCAGTCACACATCACTCTTAAAATTGGAATCCATGACCTCTGTGCCAAAATCGTAGCCTTATTCATAATCAAGGAATGTATTTTTATTTAATATTTTTTTGCTAAAAGGTGATATCTCCCATGCATAATTATTGTTATGAAATTTTACAGTCCTACTTATCTTTGGGATCTATGGCAAGTGGGATCCAAAGTTATTAAAGGAGCATGCAATGCTCAACGTAAGCCAATGGAATCTTTGAGTTACCAAAGAGGTCCTATCTCCCCTCTAAGTGCACTCTTTGTCATGAAATGTTGGATTCCTATTTACCTTTGGGCCTTCTTTCCTTCTACCAAATTTGGTTGAAATCAGCCTATAGGAACAAAAATAATTACAGGGGAGGGACAAACACACAGAGAAAGGTGACTACATAAGCCTTCTGACTTAAACATTATTAATTTTAGCTTAAAAAATACAAGAAAATTTACAGCACCAGTGTTGAAACACCTGATAAAGTAAAAAAGGATTTGTTCTCCACTATAAAACTTACTTATTTGGCCAGGCTTTTAGTGGTTTTGGGGTGCAGGGGTGGGAATGGTTTTAATTGGGATTTTATATAGCTTGCTATTTTTACCTTTTTAAAAAAATCATCATTTCTGTATATTTTTATGCTGAGAGTCACCCTGAACCTTCAAGGAAGGGCAGGACACATATCAAATAAACAAGTAAATAAATAAACGTTGTGTTACCACCACCATTGTGCATGTCTATTGCAAATATCACAGTACTTAAGAATAGTTAGACCAGACTCTCAAACTATAGATTAGGTATGGAAAACCTTAGGCCTATAGGTCAAATCTGCCCAGCAGCTGTTTTTTATTTGGACCCTTTCCCGTTCCTGGATCTGGCCTGTGGATTCCAGTCCCTACCCTCAAGCTCATGGGGACAGAGCAGAGATGAGGGCAAGCTCTCAAGGACAAACAATAGATCCATGGCATAGGTCCATGATGTGGACCTTCCCCTTCCTCAGCACACCTCTTAAGCAGGGCCAGCCTTAGCATTTGCAGAGTCCAAGGTGAAAATAAAATGTGGCACCACCCCTTTAACCTCTTCTTGCAGGGCCCTACTCACCTACCCAGTAGGCAAGGAGAGGGCGCAGGGCCCCATAGGAAGCAACCACCCTGGGGGGGTGGGGGGAGGTGAGACTTGCAGGGTCCCTCAGAAACAGTCCATTCTGAGGCTACAAGGACTGGTCTCCCTGCAAGGCCCCCTCCAACTGCAGACCCTGGCCATGGGCCCTACTGGCCCTGCCCTCAACTCTTATCATGCCCATAGAGCTTTTAGTAATTGTTAAAGGGGTCTACAGAAGGGGAAAGGTTCCCCTCCTCTGCTACAGTTTAACATATTCCAGTAACAATAGCTGAAGC
Source organism: Sphenodon punctatus (assembly GCA_003113815.1). Taxonomy (NCBI): domain Eukaryota; kingdom Metazoa; phylum Chordata; class Lepidosauria; order Sphenodontia; family Sphenodontidae; genus Sphenodon; species Sphenodon punctatus. The sequence goes on along the minus strand of QEPC01000763.1, from coordinate 1,468,528 downwards.
ATGAAGATATATCATAGTCAGTGATTGAGTCCTGAACAGTTTCCTAGCATTCTTACTACTAGCCTTATGCTCTACTTGTTAGACACACAACTTTCCATTCTAGATGTACACCTCTTTAAATCTTTCTTCATATAAATAAACCATAAAAGCGTGCAGTAAAAGGCATCACCGACATGAAAATAAGTGTCAGTCACACCAAAAAGCTCTATTTATGTGCAAACTGTCTCATACCAGCACAAAGAAATAAAAATAAATGAAAGCTATACAAAATAACCAAGGAAGTGTTACCTAGCGACTTGGGTATCAGACCTTTGTTATTTTAATTTCAACTCTGCCCCGGTAAACAGAAGTAAACCATTTATAGCTACATATAAAGTGAATATACTGAGGACTGAGCATGCACGCGCCTTAAGCGGACGTGGATAAGTGAGGCTCCCCTCCCAGGCCCGATTAAACTTGCTCTGATAGCGCCACAGGGCACCGCAGCCAGTCAGAAAGTACTGATAAATGCCGGGGGCAAATCGAAGAAAAAGGAAGACCAGCAACCAACAGAAAATTGAACGTTTTTACCTCCGAGAAAGGAACGGGGCCCAGCAGCGTTCAGCCTCCAGTGTTGTAAGGAAAATGGCGGACGCGATCAGCCAGATGGAGGGAGAGAGTGAGGCAGCAGCCAATATGGAGCTGATGGAACTAATAAGGGGCCTGAGGCAAGATCCGGGGGCCGCGGCACAAGCAAGGGAAAAACTCGCAGCAGAAGTCAATAGGTTGCAGGTGGCGACATACCTTAACATTAAAAAATTGGAGGGACTATCAAAAAGAATGGAGGCTGCAGAAAATAGAATAACGAGTATGGAAGCTCATTCGTTAGGGAATGAAGATCAAATTAGAAAAATAAAGGATAAAGTGGATTTTCTCATGGACAAAACTGAGGACCTGGAAAATCGTTCCAGGCGCTCTAATTTAAGGTTCACTGGCCTTGCAGAAGGACTAGAAAAGGGAGACCCCAGACAACTGATTAAAGATCTATCGCAAGAGCTATTCCCAGGGGACCCAGACATTCACCAGGCCAGAATAGAACGTGCACACAGAACAGGAGGGCAAACACCAAGAGAAGGAGAAAATCCACGCACTATTATTGTAAAATTCCTGGAGTTCCAGGTGAAAGAAAAAGTTCTGAGACTGGCCAGAAGCAAGCAGAACCTTGAATTTAAGGGAAAAACAATTAGAATCTTCCCAGACTATTCAGCTGCTACAGTCTTCAAAAGGAGAAAATGGGGGAAATTCTTCTCTATGTTACATGAGTATAAACTACAACCACAGCTGATGTTCCCGGCTCGAATGAGCATCTTATGGAGGGGGAAAAGGAACTTTTTCACTGACCCCGAAGAACTAGAGATTTTAAACGCAGACAAGGCTACAAGGGGTCAGGAGGAAGAACAAGTAACCGGGAGATGATTGTAGATAAATGGGTATAGAACTGTTATGATAAAACACTGGCAAAAGGGCAAAAGCCCTAAGTGAAGAAGAGAAGCTGGCGAATAGGGGGGAAAAGGAGTTTACAAAGCGAGGTACAAAATGGAGGTTAAAAGGAATATACTACCTACATTACAAAGGTGTTGATATGCTTCGCAAAGCACTTTAAAATCTTTAGGTGACATGTACATTGGAAAAAATAATCTTAAATATATGTGCAAAATACTGGGTTATACAGTAACTGTTACCACGGTATATAAATCTCTGAAGTGACTGCAGTGGCTACTGTTGTTAGGCTGCTAGGATGTAGAACGCTGGGCTGGATAGACCAGTAGTCTGACCCAGTACGGCACTTCTTATGTTCTTACTCAGGAAAAAGATTTTGATATGACTAGTTTACTGAAAGCATCAAGTTTAACGGTTAAAAATACAAAAAGATCGTTAGGAATAATTGTGATATGGATAAAAAACTAAACAGAAGATAGCATAATACCAGCATATAAATCCATGTTGACTATTACTCTGAGCAGTTCTGGTCACCATTCCTAATATAAAAAAAACTGGAAAGAGTATAAAGATCATACATATGAAACAAGTTTCACACAAGGAAAGGCTACAAAACATTATGGCTACTCAGCTTAGAAAGAGACACAACTGAAAAGGGAAATGCTAGAGGTTAAATTAAATCATGAAATGGTGGTAAAAGTATATAGGGAGTTGTTATTTATCTTTTCTCATAATACTAGAATAAGACCCCTGTTGAAGTTAACAGACAGCGGATTTAAAAGGAAATACTTTTTCCAAACATGACGGAGAATGGTTCACTTCGTACTTGTACTGCTTTTGTACACTTTCTCTGAAACATCCAGTGCTTGTTACTGTCAGAGACAGGATACTATACTACATGGATCATTGGTCTAACCCACCCACAATGTCCTTATGTTCTTGAGGACAAACAGGTATTACAAAGGTGTTCTTTTAAAAATGAGTTAACACTCATTCACCTATTTGAGTGGTGTGAGAGAGGAAGGAGAGGTCAAAGTTATTGTATAAAATTACATATATGCATATCTGTAAGGAAGTTGTATACATCAGAGGATAGTACAAAAATCTGGTGGTATATAAATCCATGGTGTACTCACCACTTGCATGCCTTGCCATTGTAAAATACATTGTAATGCTGCATTCTGTTCAAATTTTAAGTTGTAGCTGAAAAATAGGGCAGTCTTAAATGCTGTTAGGACATGGTCCTTGAGCACATAATACTTCCAGCAGCACTTAGCGCTGGTGCAAATCCATTTAAGTGACTAGTAAGTGACTAGAATTCACTTACTATTCTAAGTGAATAGAATTTACACCTCTGTTTAAAGGCTACTGTTGATCCCATCCACTTGGAGGATCAAACTGTAAATTATTATTTCAATGAGACCTACTCTTGTGTATGTGTTTATAACCAAGGCCTATACAGCTGCAAAACATTTAGCAGTCTTCACTAGTTTTGATATTAAAAGAAAGACAAGGAAAAAAAGATCTTCATTATAGAACTATACACAGTAGTATTTGGAAACTGATGATTCCTAATGTTGGCTTCAGTTAAACAACTGCAGAAATGCTAAATAAAAGATGTATTGTTATTAAAAATCAGAGACCATACTCCCTTGAAAAAAAAGTCACGTTAAAGGAAAGTGTCCCCTCTACGTATGTATCGAATTACCATTCATATAAAGAAGAAACAGCCCCCTCCCCACTTGCTCTTTGCAATGCTGTACTAAATATAAATACTCATTGCTTTGTTGACTTTTGGTATGTGACATTGAACTAGGATGGGTCAATAGTCTTTTACTCTCTCATCTCAAAGTCATTTGGAAAATTCAAACAGGCTAATCCTTTTCAGCACAATCAAAATGAAAAGTAAAGCCAACTTCCAAACTATACTAAAAATGAGAAAACACAACGTATAAACTTTCTATATCCTTCATGAGCTTAGGATCACAATGCCTCCTGGGAAGGGGGCGGCTATTGGGGTTGTGCTGGGCATGATGAGGTATGTCAGGGGAGGATAGTCCATCAGGATTGTTGGGAGAGACACTTGGTGTCTGTCCCCGTTTCCCACCCACCCCCTGTCTCAGGATATTTGGGAGCTAAGGCAAGTAGGGCCCTGATCTGACATTGATGTTGCTTAATGCAAGGCTGGTGGCAAATAAAACGTATATCATCCATCGTTTGATTTCAGAATGAGGTGGCTGACCTCATATGCATTATAGAGACCTAGCTGGAGGAAGCACCTGGGCCAGTATTGTCTCAGGTGGTGCGAGCCAGGTATTCTGTGCAGCAGCAGTCTCGTTCCAGGGGTCAGAGGGGTGGAGTGGCTATGATCTATAAAGACAGTTTGGTCTTTCGGAGGTATCTGGTGTGAAACATTTCCGATATGGAACGTGTCCACCTTGTGTTGGATTTGGCTGGGGATAGATTGGGAATTCTCCTGGTGTACCGACCACCCTGCTGCATAGCTGATTCCCTAACTGCTCTAGCCGAACTGGTCTTGGAGGTGGTGTTGAAGTCACCCAGACTTATTGCCTTGGGTGATTTCAACATACACACCGAGGCTAGCTTTTCAGGGTGGAGCAGGAGTTCATGGCTGCCATGACAACCATGACCCTATATCAGATAATATCTGGACCAACACATGAGGTGGGGCACACATTGAATTTGATGTTTTGCACCAGCCTGGATACAGGGGTTCTGATTATTGGGGTTGTTGCTATAACATCATTGTCATGGACTGGTTAGGCTGGTCCACCCCCAGAGGCTAATATATCCGATCGGTTTCCAGAATTCTCTGGGGAATTCACCTACTGACCTCAGCAGCTACTCTGTTGATGAGCTGGTCGTATTGCGGAATGGCATCTTGACCATTACACGGTTGCACCCAGGCGCCTGCTTCCACTGCTGCGCCAGCACAAGTCCCCCTGGTATACGGAGGATGCGAGGTGGCTGAAGTCGGACAGTAGAAGGTTAGAGCACAGGTAGTGCTCAACTCATGCTGAAGCCAACCGATTGCGGCATAGTTAGTTTTTAAAGCACTATGCCATAGCTGCGATGGCAGCGAAGCAAGCTTTCTTCCCGGCTATCATAGCGTCTGCAAAGTATCAATCGACAGAGCTGTTTGTGGAAATTATAGGGCCACAGTTGTGGGCCTATAGTTAAGGTGGTAGCAAACTCTCATTGAACGCGAGCACCTATGCTGTTCAATGGGAGTCAGTAGAGCAAAAACTTCTGGTTTGGAGACTATTCTAGCTTTCCTCCAGTAACACATCTGTTCTGTGATTACAAACAATGAAGGGGAGTCCAGGGGCAAGGGGGCTGGAGGGGCGGGGAGGGAGACCCCATCCCTCACCTACCTCTGCCTGCTAGTACTGCTGCTGACCGATTGAACTGGGAGATAAAGCTGTTTGTTTACAGACAACTCCTCCCCATGTGAGTGATCAGAAGGTTGTTCCCTTGTAAAGAAGGTTCTTCGAGATGGCTCCTAACATTCTAACAACTGGGTTGTGCATGCTCACCATATTCAAACAATAGACCACGTGATGGTCTCGAGCTCCTCTAGCATAAAAAGCACTCTCCCCCTCAGAATGACAGTTCCTTCTAGCCCTTTCTAGGAATATAAGAAAAAAATTCCACGTGGGGCTGGAAGTGTGGGTGTTGTGAGACTGTTCGGAGCCATCTTGAAGAACCTTGTTTACAAGGCAGCAACCTTCTGTTCTTCTTCGAGTGGCTCCTCACAGGCTGTTTTTACACGGCTCTGCCGGGTGGTGGGTCCGTGGGTGCACTGGTGGGTGGGCGGGGCGCGCACACAGCCGCACACGCATCCCCACTCATCCGCACCCACAGAACAAGCACCATTTTCCCTGGTTGCTCCGTGTGTGGGGACGAGATGGGGGGGTGAGTGGGGATGCGTGTTAGGCAGGTGTGCACACGCACCCTCACTCACTGCAGGCGCAGGTGTCATGTCATTCACACAGAGCTCCCCCACCTATGAACACGCAGAAATCTGTGTGTTCATGGGTGGAAGAGGTTCATGTAAAAAGGGCCACATTCTCACAACTGTCTTACTTATACTATCTTAGGTAGGAATTTAGGATGTAAAGCAATATCTATTATCTCTTGGAAAATCTGCAAATATGGTTCTGAGATTATTATTGCTATTTCACTAACTCTTCTTAATGAAGTTATTGCTAACAGGAATACGGTCTTTAAACCCCCACCCCATAACCAGTTCATTTGCACCCTTCATATAATTAATTCACGCTGCCCCAGGGGCGCAAATGAACCAGTTATGGGTGGGGCATTTTGGGTGTCTTGAGTGTTTCATAGCTGTACCCCCAAGCCTGCCGGCGGGACACAAAGAGGGGGGCCCATCTTGACTTCTTGGCCAGGGGCCCACTGCACCCCAGTTATGCCCCAGGTCTAGTGTGCGTGACTGATCAATATGAATGAGCGTGTGAGATGAGAGCACACGTGTACTGTGTCTGAATGAGTGTGCGTGTGTGTGAAAGGTGAGAGCACGTGTGTGAATGCGTGTGGCCTCTTTTACACGAGACGCACCCATGCACATATAAGTATTGTTCAGTTACCATACCACATACTGATTCATTTGGTTGTCCAGAAGCTTCCTTAATGGGTTTCCCTTTGTGTTACATTTGCTTGACATTGCCTAACATTATTTGAGCTGAATGGTTTTTCTTTTACTCCCTGTTTTGTGTGTGGAACACATCCGACAGAAATATTGCTGATATAAAGATCATTGATTTATGCCAGATTCAGAGAATTTGGGGCCCTGTGCAAAGTAGTGAAGTGAGGCCCCCGCTTTCCCTTCTAGCATGGGAACATTTGTCAGACAGACAATGATTCACCGTTGGGGGGTGGGGAGAGAATGTTCCTGGAATTTCTGATGTTGAGAGCAGAGCCATGCTAGCAGATTGTAACCGCCAGGCAGTGACATAAGGCGAGAGGTGAATGCTTTCATTATTACAGAAGAGCTATGGCTTGTTCCATAACCAGTCCACAGATTCACCATGAATTTGATCACATCCTTGTTTCTGTGGTGGATGTTTCTTTCTCAAGCTCTCTGGTGACGTCAACATAAACAGTCATTTTTTCCCTTTGTTAAAAATAAAATACTATGCATTTTAATAGTGCCTTCCATCTCCCAAGTCATTTCACCAGCATTAATAGCATTAATTAGCATCACCAGAAATCATTCTCAGTCTCATGTTATGGACAATGAATCCGAGGGTTTGTTCCCACAAGGCAGATCACACTGGTATAACTTTATGTTGCAATAATTTATGCTTGTGCCTCCATCTGAAGGGTGCGCAAGCTTCTGCATTCCAGGATAGCTGATATTTCTGTTTTCAATCAGGGGCTTAGAGTGCAATTCTACATGGAGCTGCCCTTGAAGTCTGTTCAGAAGCTGCAGCTGGTGCAGAATGCAGTGGTCCGGCTCCTTACGGGGGTGAGTCGCTGGGAACGCATAACACCGGTGCACCAAAATCATCACTGATTGCCTATTGTCTTCCAGGCACAATTCAAGATGCTGGTTTTGACCTTTAAAGTCCTAAACGGCTTGGGACCCACTTATCTGGAAGATCGCCTGCCTACCATTTCCCACTGCAGCCCCCGTGGTCAGCTGGGGGCAGTTTTTAACTTAAGTCTCTACAATGAGGGGGATATTCTCGGCTGCTGCTCCACAACCGTGGAACTCCCTCCCCTGGGAGGTTCGTTTATGTCTGGGCTTGAGTGACTTTAGGCGGCAGTGTAAAACAGTCATTCATTTGGCAGTGAGGGGTAGGGGGGGTGTAGGGGATAAGGGTGAGTTAGGAGGTAGGAGGATTGGGATGGAGATGGGTTGGGGGAATGGTGTGGGGTTGTGGGGCATTTTATGTTTTTGTGTTTATGGTTTATTTTTTATGTGTGTACTTTGTATTTTAATATTTTAAGTCGCCCTGAGCCACCTTTGGCAGGAAGGGCAGAGTAAGAAATTAAAATAAATTAAAAAATAAAATAAATCCTCACCCCACTAAAGTCAATCGGAGTGGAGCCACTGCTGTCAATGGGTTCAGGATCGCAACCTCAGGAAGCATTTTCATAAGACGAAAAAATGGCAGAACCTGTTTTCCCCGCTTCTTAAAAAAAACCCATAAAAACAACCCCTATCATTTAACTAAACCAGACTTTCTAACCAAAAAAGAGGACGAGGAGTGGCAGGGGAAGGAGGGGGAAAACAGTTTACTCCAGTCACTTGCCTCTCATTTTTTATTATTTTATTTTTTTATTTTAACCTTAAGATAAACTTTTACCACAGGGGATAAATTAGTATTTCACTGTGCTAAGCAATACCTCTGTAGCAAAAAAAATTATTCTCTCAGATTATTTTGACTGGAATAATGTTTTCTTTTCACAAAAAGAAAGGTAAATCACAGTGTGTCTGTGACCAAAAATGTCTACTTTTGAGAGGTAACACAGCAGTAAATTGTTGTATACAAGAAATTGACCTAAATTCTCCTTAGACAACAATAAAAAATGGGTCAATCTGAATTCCACAGCTACCTGTGGAAGTGCCAACAACTTCTTTAATTGCAACAACTATATTATCTAACCAAGTAACCTCAAATATTATGTCAGTAGGGAGTAACTATTTTATATCCAGCTTGGAAACAACTTAAACTTTATTCTTCTCAAACAGCCCTTTCTTTAGTTAAATGGAATAACTTTTCCTAGTGTGACAAACAAAAAGGATAACACTGTATTGGAGGCCATTTTCAGACAGGACGTGCCCACGAATGTCCGCCCAGTGGACACGTGTGTAAACCCACATCTAAAAGCAGCAGTGGGTGAATGTGTGCTTCCGCGACCCACCCACCTCCACCCATCTCCCCAGTTGTTCTCGGTTGATCCATGTGGGGGTATAAATGGGCAGTGCATGGGGGCGGGCACACACCCATCCCCTGCCATGTGAAGGCCCCCACCACCACCACCAGAACTCCTTGTGCATTCCACTGAGCACACATGGACCCACCTCCCAGCCAGGTCCGTTTAAAAACAGCCTGAAATGTAGGGAGATGCTTCATTGGAAAATTCCTGAAATGAGAAAAATATATTTTACATTCTCCTTAGACTTGAGCAGCTTATCATCAGGACTATATCCTATTCGTGACTGTCAAAAATCCCATAAATTATGGTACTGAGGAAAAAAATGTGGGTGTTGGGTTTTTTCCCCTCTTTTAAAAAGATACTCAAACTTTCAGTTTTACGTTGGTTGGTTTGTTTTCAGAACACACCTGAGCCAAGTTCAGCGAGATCTTTGCCAAGTTAATACCTGTATTGTACAGGAAGTAAGAGGGTGAAGGAACTCTCATAATTAGGGCTAGTACTCTGACACGTGATCAAAGAGAGTCATAATTTCCATGATTTCTCTGGTTCAAATAAAAAGTCACAGGCCCTTATTCATTGCTTCCTTATTCCAGTTGAGATGCAGAATGCTACCAGAACAGCAAAGCTTTACACCCACATTATGCTGGTACAGAGCAAAGTACATCAGGCTCAATTATTGAACTGATAGAGAATACTGGGTAGCTGGATAAGTGGGGATATTGGAAGCAGTGGCAACAGGGGTCATATGGGACCAAACACAGGGTCCCAGGCATAGGGATAACAGAGTAAGCAAGCAGTTTCAGGATTGGAGCTACAGTGACTCATCCCACTGATGTCAGAGGTAAAGTTGAATATAAGCATGTCTTTGCAGATTCGAGGGTCCAAGCATTCTATTGCAAAACATGTGAATGTTTGCATTACATAATTTTCACAAAAATAATTTTAGATTGACAGAGCTTAAATGTATAGGAGCGTCTTTTAGCTATCGTATCAGGAAGATCTGCAACAAAAGACAATGTTTTAATGATTTCAACAACACAAATTTGAAATCCCACGGAATGACTGCACATTACAATACTTGAAATATTTTTCTGTAAACAGGATCCAAACATCATCTAAAGGAAATTTACAATAACCACTGTGCAGCAGTTTCTATATGCAGAAACAGTGGCCGTGTTTAGATGAGACGGTACCATGCAAGTCCACCGAGTGGGCGTGCACTCCCACGACTCACACCTCCACTCATCTCCATGCACAGAACAACCAGGAAAAACCCGGATTGCTCCATGTGGGGACATGGGTGGCCGGCGGTGGCACATTGAGCACACACCCATCCGCCACCACCTAAACCCTCCCCCACCCACTGAAGTGCGTGTGCGCTTCACCGAGCACACAGGAGTTGGGGGAGGAATGAAGGCAAAACGTGTCAACCTTATCACTACCACTCAAACAATACCAATCTTTCATATCACCATCTGACTAGCAAATGTCCAGTAAATATTGTACATTCAGAATATGGTCATAGCACCTGTACAGACAGACCCATGGTAATCAAAATGACTTTGCTTAAATTTTAATATATCTGTGCCATCACTCTAAATCACATATCTCACATAAATGGTTGTGCTAGCTACTTTTGAGACAGTGGATAAAACAGAAGCAACAGCGCAGCAGCAGCAACCCGGGCTGGGTCAGGTCACTGCCGCGTTGCTGACATGGCCAGGATCAGATCAGGAAACTGACCAAATGTGAACCCCACTGGGGAGCTGTCCTGGCCCCTGTGCTGCGCCCAGCACCCCTCCACCCCACTGACAGGAAGCCATGGCGGTCAATCACAGATCACTGTGGCAGCTGGCCATAGCAGCCCCAATATGGGACAGGTCAGAACATATGTTCTAACCCACTTTGCTCCAGACTGACCCGTTGGGGGGGGGGACGGGGAACATGGTAGCCTGGCCTGTGACTTTGAACCTTTGCTGATTGAGAGTCTGGGCTAGCTACCAACACACCTGGGGGTCAGCCTAGGCAAACATCTGAAGGCCCAAGCACAAACGTGACAGCGACCCGTGGGCCACAGTGGGTTACTGTCATGTTTGAATTTACACGCTGTAAATAGCATTGGGTGAGGCCAGGTTTATTTAGGGGTTATTTTGTTTGAGGTTGATTTATATTCTTTTAAGAACTATTATAACAGAACAGCTCTTTCACGCTGGCTGTTTCTAGACTGCTATCTCCAATTAATAAAACCACCATCACGGTTATCCAGAGGCCAAAAACGCTGCATGGGCACAAAGACTAAATTTTTCTTTCATTTTGAGAGACAGGCAGGGTTGATACACACTAGTAAGGCAAGGAATCTTACACAGCTACTGCCCATGCAGAATTAGCCATGTAGGTAAATGAGTTCTCCCAGAGGGTAAGTTTAAATATGCCCTTGTTTTTTCCCCCTCAAATGTGTTGCCTCAGGGTCATCACCACTTGGAAAAAGTGAAGATATACATTTAGTGAAAAAGAATGAATGAGAAAAGAAAGCCCAAAATGTTTTAAAATGTGTATTCCAAGAAAAATCACTAAACTTCTTTGATATAACAACTAAAGAGTTCATGGCACAGCTGGAACAACAGATGCCATAACCATCAGTAACCCACAGAGGAAATATAATTAGGCTTACAAATTCAAGGAAAGAAAACATCTGATTAAAGTCTATTCATGCACATAAAAATAACAAAACCAAATTTGTTGTTCAAGTTAATAACAAAGCACAGCAGCAAGGACCTCATCTAGAAGGTTCTAGCGGGAGCTAGAGGATGGGAAAGAATTGGTGAGGTTTTTTTTAAAAAAAATCTAAATAAAAAAATCTATCAAATATCACTACTTTCACTTTTAAATTTAGTAAATACATATTTATCTAATGGCTGCAGTCACATCTTGCCATTCAGCAGTAATTTCTCTGCCAATTTTGAACTGCAATTCTGGAGATGGTACTGAAATAAAAACCACTTTGCTGATGTAGCTGCTGGTAGTTTTCACTTGTTTTATAACCATCAGGAGAGAAACTATGGCCCTTTTCACACACCGATAAAAAAAGTGTTACATTTTATTAGACATGTTGCAGGGCTGCAGGTGTGCTCTATGGATGCCCTGCAACTTGTCTAATAAAACGTAACACCCATTTTATCGGAGTTAGAGTGTCTGTGTGAAAAGGGCCATAGTTTCTACCATAGTTTAGTGCAGTACTAGAATACATAATGAGAACTGAGAAACAGAATGCATCAAAAGACACAACACTCTACTGGCTGGCCTGTCCGGTAGAATAGAATCAACTTTACATACTCAGTTCACGTTGATACCCAGGTATTTCCCTCTCCAAGAATGAGAGGCAACACAGTTTAAATACCCTGATGAAGGTGCTCTATAGATTAATTAAAACAACAGAGGGCACAAATCATATTAATAGTCATTCTTCGATAGTACTGGAGCCAGGTGAATAGGCCCAAATGCCAGACAGGACTGAAATAGAATTATGCACTGCATCACTACCCACAAAGAGGTATGAGAAAAAGTAAAGAAAGTCACTCTCATCTCCCTCCCCCCCGCCACCTAATCATTAGTGTTCCACAGTAAAAAGTTTTCAGGAAAGTATAATCACAGAACAGAAAAATACACACACTAAACAAAAACAAGTTTCCACTAAATCGCACTGACTTCCTCCACTTCAGATTCTGCCTCTCATCACTCAACTCTGCTATCTCCCTGCCTAGACAGCAATACTATGCCTCACGCATTGAGTCCTGCTCCCAGGACCCTCACCACCTTTTTTCCACCTTTGACTCCCTTCTCCAACCCCCTGTCCTCCTCATCCCTCTTCTCTCTCAGCTCAGGATCTTGCTCTCTTCTTCACCTCTAAGATTGAGAAGATCCGCCAGGAAATTGCTTCCAAGTCCTCTCCCCCTCCCACTCCGCCCCCCCCTCCTGTCCTCCTTCCCTCCCACATCCCTTGAGGAAATCTCCTCCCTGCTTACCTCCTCCAAACCCTCCACGTGCCCCCTGGAACTCATTCCTTCCCGCCTCCTGACCGCCATTGCTTCCACCGTCACCCCTCCCCTCCTGCATATCATCAGCCTCTTCCTCTCTACTGGCTCCTTCCCCTCTGCCTTTAAACACACCACTGTCTCCCCCATCCTCAAAAAGTCCACTCTGGATCCCTCTGAACCCTCTAATTACCATCCTGTCTCGCTCCTCCCTTTTGCTTCCAAACTCCTTGAATGGGTTGTCTACTCCCGTTGCCTCGACCTCCTCTCCGCCAACTCCTCCCTTGACCCCCTCCAATCTAGTTTCCATCCCCTTCACTCCACTGAAACCGCTCTTGCTAAGATCACCATCGATCTTCTTGTGGCTAAATCCAACCACCTTTACTCTATTCTTGTCCTCCTTGATCTTTCTGCTGCCTTCGACACTGTTGACCACTCGCTTCTGCTTGAATCGCTTCACTCCCTGGGATTCCGGGACTCTGCCCTCGACTGTTTCTTCTCCTACCTTTCTGACCGCTCCTTCAATGTTTCTCTTCCTAACTCCTCCTCCCTACCCCTCTCAGTCCTCCCCAAGGCTCTGTCCTTGGCCCTCTCCTCTTCTCTATCTACACCCAGTCCCTAGGCAAACTCATTGCTTCCCATGGTTTCCAATACCACCTATACGCTGATGACACTCAACTCTCTCTCCACTCCTTCCCTCTTCCCCTCTGTCCAAGCTTATCTCACCAACTGTCTTTCCGATATCTCCCCCTGAATGTCTAAATGCCAACTTAAACTGAACATGGCTAAAACTGAACTCCTTATCTTCCCTTCCTTCCTCTCCCTCTTCCCTGTCAATTGCCATTGAAGGGGTCTCCATCCTCCGTGTACCCCAAGCCCGTAGCTTGGGCTCCATCTTTGACTTGCACCTCACCTTCAAACCCTACATTGACTCTGTGGCCAAATCCTGCCGCTTCTCCCTCCACAACATTGCTAAGATCCGCCCTTTTCTGTCTGTCTCCTCTGCCCAAACTCTCATCCACGCCCTAGTCATCTCACGCCTTGACAATTGTAACCTCCTCCTCGCTGGCCTTCCCCACTCTCACCTTGCTTCCCTCATCTCTGTTCAACACTATGCTGCCAGGATCATCCACCTAGCCCATTATTTTTACCATGCGCAGCCTCTCCTCTCCTCCCTCCACTGGTTTCCCCTTCCTGAGCGTATTCTGCACAAGCGCCTCGTCTTTACCTACAAAGTCCTTCATAACCTTACTCCCCCCTACCCCTCTGCTCTGATCTCCCTCCAAACCCCTGTTCGAGCACTCCACTCCTTCTCCATCTCCTCCCTCACCCTCCCACGCCTCCCCTGCCCCTCCAACCGCCTTCGTCCCTTCTTCTTTGCCTGGAACTCCCTCCCTGCCCTCGTCTGCCTTGCCCCCGCCCTCCACACCTTCAAGTCCCTCCTCAAAACCCACCTCTTCCGCTCCGTCTTTCCTAACTCCTGCTAATCACCCCCACCCAGGATTATCCCCTACTTGTTATCTGTAAACTCCTATTTACTGTAACCAAGCCAAGAACATGTACCTGAGTTCTCGCATCCTCGTGAATGTTGCATCCCTTGTCTCTCCCTCTGTTCCCCCTTCCGTCTCCCCTCCCTCGGACTTTAGATTGTAAGCTCTCTCTTGGGCAGGGACCGTGTCTATTTTATTCTCTGTAAAGCGCCAGGTACATTTCTGGCGCTATATATAGATGATTATAATAATATATGTAAGCACTACGTATGTGGGGCTGAAAAAGGACAGTGTCAGTCTGGATATAAATGTCTAATAAATAATAATAATAAGGTATTACATTCTAACTTATCTCATTTTAAGAATCAACTTTTCCCAAACTCTTTTAGTGCCTTGTATTTTAAAAACAGCTATTATGCTCATTTGTGCCAGTTCCTTTTAAAAAAAATTCTTTTCAGGGACTTTCCTATTCTTTCCATAATCATGATCTCATATTGCAAGTGAATACCCCAAGTTAAGAATATGTTTACGTCATAATGTCTACCGCTTATGCTTATCTGAAATATTACACCCTGTCCTCAGAATACTGAAATCTGAATCCCTTATCCAAGTTAATAAACATTACTATTAGTATGTTAAACATTTACTGCACTGAACAAACTGAGTCATTGTTTCTCTAGGGATTCACTCCCGCCTTCCTGCCAAGTCTTCCCCCCACCAAAAAATGCAGCCTCACCAACAAAAAATCTTTATAGTCTTTTTAAAAAATAAGTGCAAAATCAAATGTGTGCAAAAAGTATTAGGTGTACAAAAATATATACAAAGTGGAAAAAATGTAAGTGCTCAAAAAAGTAATGAGTAGACTATCAAAGAAAAGTCTAGACCCTAAAGTGCTTATGTCAATAATAATAATAATAATAATAATATAGCAGCACCTTAGGATTTAACCCTACAATGAGACTTCTGACACAGTGTGCTGTTAAACAGTGTGTCGCTTTGAAGAATCAAGCCTCCAAATAATCTCTATAGTGGAAAACAATGAAGGCACATGATTAACAGACCTGTCAAATCCACACATTTGGAAGGAATTTTATCCCCTTTTCTCATGCACTAGGAGGAACTACTCACATAAGTAGGTGGTACTCCACAACTTACAAGGGTGGCAGAATCAGGCCTTTGGTGATGAAGGGATTTTTCTGTTGGTTTCCAAAGTATTAAGGGTATTTTAACCCTTGCTCATTAAAATTGCTCTCCCAGCCTAAAAGCAACGCTTCCCTTTTTCCATATATATGTATATTTACATGTAGGCACGCTCCTTTTTCTTCCCGATACACCCAAGCACAAAACAGGGAGGAAGGCACCATGGGGAGGGTGGGGAAAGAGGTTAGATGTGGGACAAGGGAAGATAAACGAAGGGATGATGTGGTGGGGGAAAGGATGAAAGAAAAGAGGGAGGCAGGCAGAAGTTAGATGAGGTAAATGACTTGAGGTAAGTGATGGGGGGGGAGCGGAATGGGGAGCTTGTAGGGAGAAGTTGAAAAGATGGATGGAATGTGGGAAGGACGAAAGGGATGGATATTGGGGGGGCCCGCTATGGGATAGAAAGCAGAAGAATGAGGAAAAGCCGAGAAGGAGGAGGAAGCAAAACGGGACAGGGAGGGAGAGTGGGAGCACAGCCCATCCCCGCTCCTCTCACCTGGCAGCCTTTTTTGTGGTGGAACCCGACCACCACGATGTGCAGCACCGGCCCCCTAGGGTTGGACGCCGGCGAGTTTCCCTGTTCTCCCGGCCGCCTCTCCATGGAGTCCGAGCCGCCGCTCAGCAAGATACCTGGGCTTCTCTCCTCAGGGGGCTGAACCCCTCGTTTCCTTGCGGAGGGGTCGAAAGGGAATGAACCCCCGAGCTGGGAAAGGGAACCTCTGTTCGCTTCAGCTTCCTCCTCAGCTTCCGCAGCGGCGGGCCGGACCGCCCAGCCGGAGGCGGAGCGAGGGGTGGGGGGAAGAGAAAGGCGGCTCACGACGGCGGGGGCAGCGGCTCTCTCCGCACGCATCCCTCGCCTCTCCCGCCCTGCACCCTAGTTCTCTTCCACCCCCTTTGCTTTTTCTCCGTATGGTGGGTCAAAGGCAGGAGAGTGGAGCCGAGCATTGCACGCGGGAGACCTGCTGGGGGCCGAGGTGGGGTGGCCAGGCCGGATTTAAACAAGTGCAGAGTGACAGACTGTGCCCCCCCCCCCTCCCCCAATATAGTGAAATAACACTATGAGTGCGAGAGCTAGTGTAATGATCTGCCAGGACACACTACTTCTCTGTCTCAGCTGGGGGCTGTCTAAATTTTGACATGGGGTGGGGTTGCAAAGTTGTGACAATGGGTGTTAACAAATGAGATGTTAGCCCATGCCAGGTGAGTGCCTACCTGACCATTTATTGTTTGCCCTCAATGGATGGGTGGCCACCCCCCACTCATGGCAGGGTCCCAGAATGCAGAGCCCACCATGTGGGTTCCCAGGAGCGACTGCTTCCTGCCCCTCTTGCCACTCTTGCTCTCACTGGTGCCTTAAAAGGCTAATGTGTGCCAAATTCAAACATGCATTGTCTCAGCTCGTCTCAGTCATAAAGGTGGGATGCCACAATGACTCCATCGACACAGAGAGGAGATCATAGTACAGAGATGTTTGTCACCCATGACCAGAGGCAAAGATTTTGTCCCTGATCTTGTACCCCCTTGCAGCATGTGCCTGACACTCTCTTTGCAAGAGGCATTACGTTTTAAGCAGCACCTTCCACAGGCTTTCCATGGCCATGGCTCAGAACGACAGCCAGGAAACAATGGCAAGCTAATACACCAGCGAGGGGGAGGTGCTTTGTTTATACAGCTGCATTAAAAATGCTCCCATTTATTACTATGTAATTATGTGGGTTCCCCCCCCCCTTTTACTGTGTTTACTGCTACTGCAGGGGAAACGACGTCTGGAGCCCTCTCATCTATTCATTGGCTCTTTCCCATCAACCCAGGTATATTATCCAGAGGCTGGGGCCCTTGGGCATCAGCCGAAGGGCGACACCTAAGGGTGTCGGCCGTTGTCGGGGCCGTTTGCGGGACTGCAGTGGCAGAGATCCCTCTTGATGGAAGGACTGAGCTTGTGCAGATCGTTACCCCACTGACCCTCAAACTACAATACAGGGGCAGCTTCACAAAAGCGCTGCCTAGCCTCCAGATTCTTCTGGGAATTAGCTCCACCA